>OY783197.1:1797539-2182824 GCA_963678675.1 Xiphydria camelus
CACGTAGGATGGACTCCGTCGCGGCGATATCTTCGCTTTTATACGGTCGTTCATTTTACGGCGGCGATATTTGTTGCAGTTACACGGGGTGTAATAGACCGCTGTAAAATACATTGCGGAATGCGCCGCGTCGATCGTCGTGCCTCGCGCGCCTCTCATACGTACAGAATGATTCTTATCACGGATAAACTTGTGTGATCGTCACAACGTTCATATAAACTGTAATAATAATTGATTATTCTAAAGTTTACGTTTGTTTTGCCGCATAAATTTGAAGAAATAGATATATTCTTAACCCCTTCGGACCTGATTTTTTTTCGCGGAGTAAAAAAATTGTTAATGATGTTTTAGCCTTTGGGTATTATTATATTTTAACATATTTTTGGAATCTTTATTTTTTAAATTTTCTTATATTTTTATGTGCAAACAGTACAAAGTTGTATTTTTGCGTAACATTATTTTAACGCCAGATCTGAAGGGGTTAAATAAATCGTTAAATATTCATCACTATCCCAGATGGACAAATGCACGTAAACTTTAGGTATTATTGGTTTATCAGATGCATCAAGGTTGTGCGCTTTATGAGTCATCAGAAGGCAAGCATATTTGTGTCATAAAATGATTTCAAATCAATGCAAATAAAATGCTAAACATTTACTCAATATATGCACAGTTTTTTGTAAATATATTGCTACAATAAATACGGCGATTATAATTTGAATCATACGAGTATAATGTAACTTTAACAATTTGTTGAAGAACAATTATTTTTCTAAACTCACATTCTACCATCACTGTTAAATTTACATTATTATATGCGATTCAAATTAATCGCCATACTTATTCTAACAATAGGATACCCCATGTTTGGTTTAATACACGCCAGTACAACGGGTTGCATATCGGATGCATCAGCCGATATGTAGCCCGTTGCACTGGTGCACTGAGAGAAGAATTTATTTGCAGTTAATACATGTATACTTGATTATAGCGAAAGAAATATTTTGTTGGGTCAAGTAAATATGTATATTAATTATCAGATTGTCTCTTTCATTCAAACAAAAATAGAGTAATAACCAACGAATATTTTCTTAGCCAAAAAAAATATTTGTTTCGCCATAATCAAGTATGCGTATACTATAATTAAATTGTTTTCTCAGAGTGCGTGTATTAAACCAAACACCCGAGGCGATTTACGAAAGATTGTGCTTATATTTAATACATTTTTAGCATTTTATTTATATTATTTTGAAATCATTTCATATTACAAATATGCTTGCTTAATGACGACTCATGAACCGCATAACCTTGGTGTATTTGATGAGCTAATATTACTATATAAAGTTGCTGTACAACCAACGTACATTTGTCTATCTGACACATTTCATAAAGTAATTTTTTTTTCCCGATGGAGCTTCGCAATCTCCATCTCTCTCCCTTTTACTCCGAATCGCAACTTCACTTTTTCTCGTCATCTTTCCCGCCCCAAAGCCAGAAGAAAGGGCGCGCGCTCGTCGTCAGAATTTCATTCGACAATATCATCGCGAATAGCGGTTAGGGCCGGCGTCGTTAAACGCGCTGATCGGAATTTCAGATCGGCTCATCATCCATCCCCCGTGTACACGTAATTTCTCCCCTCCCTCCAGCGAGACCTCGACCCCTTTTCATCCACCTCCTTCTATTCACTCTCGTTTGCATCGCGGCACTCGTTGCTCCCCTTTTTTTTTTTTTCAAGCAAATCCCACGTGCACAGTAGTCGTGCCGTCGCAAAAACGCCCTGTCGATTTGTCAACGGGGAATGTCGGGTGGGCGTGGCACACTTAACGATCGATTCAATTGTGCATCTCGGCGCGAATCGAAGCGATTAAACGATCCGAGCGGCTGAGTAATTATTTATACGGCAACGCGCTGCACGCCCGGCGAATCGAGTGTCTCCTCCTCGCTTCGATTAATTAGTCGCGAAAGCGACTGAATAATTAATCGGTCCGCTCGGCCGATTCCTTATCTCGGCGCGAGTACAAATTCATCTCGTCGTTCTCCCGATCGAACTTTATCGCTCTTCCTTTCGATGGAAAGTTTATTGAGCGAGAGCGGGGGGTGGGGGAGGGGGGGGGGGGGGTACTATTGGACAGAGAAACAAACGCCACCACCGGAGACGATTAAACTCGAGGAAATCGTCGCATCGACTCGGCACTCGATCTCTTTAATATTATAGTACAGTCAAACTGTCATAAAATAAGGGGGTAGATTTAAAAAATTGAGGTATCTTGAATCACTATCACCCCGGCATCTTGAAATCAATTTTAGATTCGATTTATCTCGTTTCCTATTCATCGGAGGGAATAGTGTAACGGCAAAAATTGTAGAGCTCGAAATTTGCAACATTTTTTGTCTGTGGTCGAACTCTCTGTAGTTGATTCTCAAGAAGATAGAGGGCGCCAACGTTTCCAAAAGTCATAAGCAGTAGATATGTTTGTAAACGATTTGTTCGTGATCTACAAGTTTTACGAACAAAAATTTCAGTTTAGAAGTTTAAAGCTTGGAAGGTAATACAGTGTAGTACGGAGAAACCGATTTTTTGAAAATTCGGCGCCCTCTATCTTCTTGGAAACCAATCACAGGGTATTCGGCGTCAGACAAAAAATATTACAGATTTCGAGCTCTATAATTTTCGGCCTTACACGTTTTTCTCTCCGATTAACAGGAAACGAGATAAATCGATTCCAAAACTTATCGACTAGGTACCAGAAGAAGAGATATTAAACATTCACAGTCTTATTCCAATTTGTTTCATCTCAAATAACTTATCGACTCTACTATTTATCAGTTATTATCTGACACAGCGAAACGCGAGAACGATTTCGTCCGCGAATCGATTTCCGACCGGCGGCCGCCTCGTCGTTCCTCCCCTCGACTGTAAACGAATCCATTTGGCATTAATCGAATATTTCGACGGCGCTACGATGCGCGCGGGTGCATTAATGCACGAGAGCACTCAGCGCGCGAACTCTTGACACTCGCGTTCCCCCGATTAATGACGGAAATAGAACCGGCAGCGCGCACACGTGTACTCGACCGCCTGTACTCGTGTAGACGTATCGCGGGCGGAGTACGAGCTTCCGTACGACGGTTGCCTGTACGATATACGTATGCCGGGGAAATGTACATAGGGGGATATACGAGTACAGTTAGGCACTTCGCCGGTGGAGGGGCGTCCCTTACTTTGCTGCCCCCTCCGGGTGCTTGGCAGCGAGGGGTGGAAACGCATGGTCCAGATAGGCAAATGTACGTAAAACGTAGAGCAACTTAGGTTTTACCAGTGGGTCTTCGCATGCGAGAGAAGATGGGGAACGTTGATGCAAAAATAGGGGATGATTGTGTAGATTATGCGGTATCTTTGCCAAAAGTCTATTTTTATCTTCGACTTTTCAACAAATAATGCAATGTGCAATTGTAAATTAATAATTCTTCAAAAGCGGAGAACTTGAGGTTTAAAATGGTGCTTCATTCATTGTTTTTGGTTTCGTATTGAAGGGAGAAAAAGACACATAAATTGTGTGGGGCACATGAATGTCTGTAAAATAATTAACACACTTTAGAACAAAATTTTCTTACAAAAGTTATTTGTTTTAGAGGGGGAAGGAGGACTGTATGTTTTATTTTTCATTTAGCAGATATTTTCAAGGCTATTTTAAGGCCAGTTTTTTCTTTAAATGGAAAAAAGTGGTCTTTTTTACGTGTGACTTAAGAATTTGCTGAAAAAAATATGAGCTTCCATTTAAAGAAAAAACGTTGATCTTAAAATGGCCTCGAAAATGTCTACTAAACGAAAAATAAAACATTCAGTTCTCTTTCCCCCTCTGAAGCAAATAACTTTTATAAGAAATATTGTTTTCCAAAATGCGTTATTTTACAGATATTCGTGTGTCTCGATATAAATGTTTCACCCTGATAAGATTAGCTCATCGAATGCATCAAAACTGCGCGCTTTATAAGTCATCATTAAGCAAGTATATTCGCGTCATTAAATGATTTCAAACTAATATAAATAAAATGTTAAACATTTATGCGCAATTCTTCGTAAATATATTGCTTGCATTAATATAGCGATTAATTTGAATGACATTGCAATATACATTTAACAATTTTTTGCAGGATAATTATTTTTCTAAACTCATGAAGTAAAGCAAACAAACTTTAGAACAATCCATTATTGTAGTTTGTATGAACATCTTGACGATCATACAAGTCTATCTGGGTGCTTATACATCGAGAAAATAGTTTACTTGTAACTCATAAATGTTTGCTTGAATATGGCGAAATAAACATTTCATCAGATCAAGTAAATATTCGTTAACCAGTACGATATTTATTTGGCACAATCAGATCCTTTGAGGCAACCATTCGAATGAAATAAATATTTTAATAATTAACATGTATTCTATTGCCGTAAAGAAATATTTATTTCGCTCCATTTGATATTATATCTATTAATTATTAATAAACTATTTTCTCGGTGTAACTGTGCATATATGTGCGGATAGGGATATCGTCCAGTCTCCGCACTGTTGCGGCTGCAACTCTTTGCTCTGGTCTTCTGACTGCAAAGTGTACTCGGAGTACTCCTCCGTAAGTAGGATAAAGTGGGGTGAGTTGGCGCGAGAAGTCGGCCCCTCGTTTCTGCGGAAAGTAATGGAAACGAGGGGTCAACTTCCCGCGCCAACTCACCCCGTTCAACCTTAACCGAAAACTCGAACGTCTCGGGGCGAGGGAAACCGTAAAAGGCCTGAAAGCGGCTGCTTCTCTTCACCCCCGTCCACCCATTTAGGGTGTTTGCACACCCCCCGCGCTCGCCGCACCGAAGACAAATATCTGGAGAACGAGCGCTCCGAGATGTCGCACGGCAAACGAAACTGCCGAAAGTGCTTTTCGTTTACCCGAAGAGGAGGTACATCCATAACTAATAGGCGACGCTTCACGTGTAGAGAAAGAAAAGTCGAATCGGAGAATCGTTCCTCTCTTTGGTTCAAAAAGCGCACTCGTATATATTGCGCGACAAAAAATCATCGCCGTTCATTAGGAGAAATTATGATCGCGCTTCGCGGTATCATCGGTCCCGTTTAGCGAGTTTCACATTTTTCCACCAATTTGCCGCGGAAAAGGATAACTCGAAATTGGACACGCGTCCGGCATCTGCGTGCGAATTAGAGATCTATGCTAAGGGGGTTACCGGAAGTAGCGCAAGGCCATGCCAACGAGGGATGTTTGCTCCTGCAAAAATAATTGGCTACTGTCCGTTCTGGGGGTGGTTAGAACCCCAGATAGACAAATGTACGTAAATTATAGAGCAATTTTAGGTAGTATCAGCTCATCAGATGCATCAAGGTTATGCTTTACGCAAGGTTACGCTTCCTGACTCGTCGTTAAGCAAGCATATATTCGTGACATCAAATGATTTCAAATTAATACAAATAAAATGATAATCGTGTATTCGGTATAAGCATACTTTTCCGTAAATATGTGTCTCCAATAAATACGGCGATTAATTTGAATTACATATCAATTTAACGATTTTTACTTATAAATAATTATTTCTTCCAATTCATCCGGTAAAAAAGGCATACATTTTGTAAAAATCAATCATTATAGTTTATATGAATATCGTGCTGGTTGTCTGGGTGTGATCTAAATAATTATGCACTCGCTGCACTCCCATTGCGAGGGTATAAAGTACGTAAGCCTTTAATCGAAATGAGTATCCAAATACTTAGTTGCTTCAAGTAATTTCACGATGTTCATACAAATTACAACGATTCATTGTTATAAAGTCATCGTTCATTTTGGCGCATGAGTTTGGAAAAATAATTGTTCTTCAAAACATTCAAATTAATCGTTGTATTCATTGCAGCAACTCATCAACGAAAAATCGTGCATATATTGAATAAATGTTTAGCACTTTATTTGTATTAATTTGAAATCATTTAATAACACAAATACGCTTGCTTTGTGACGACTCATAAAACGCATAATCTCGATGCATCTGATGAGCCAATAACACCTAAAGCTACTGTAGAATTTATGTACATTTATCTATCTGGATTTATATAATATACGCATCTACGTACTTCGAAGTATTTAGACGTATATATATAGATATACACGGGAGGTCAAATTCGACGCTCCGCAGTCGACTTGCAAAAACTAGTTTCTCCATCGCCGCGGTCTACCTTCGCCGCTATCCCCTCTACTATCGATCCGCGCTCAGTAATCGTTGCGCGCTCGAGTCGATAACATGTCCCGCTGGTCTCCTCGTTATCTGTTAACGATTTCGCGCATTTAGCAGTGATTAAATCGAGAGGGTAATAAATAGTGATCATACGTTTTAATGATGAGCCACTGAGGAAATATAATAATTATAAGTATTGATTAATAAAAGTTAATACAAGTATGGTGAAATAAATATTTCGTCAGTGGAAAAGATGATATTCGTTAACTATTGCAATAATTGCTTATGTCAAATGAGAGTTTTGAAGTATATTCACTCTCGAGATAATTAAATATTGCAACGATTAATGAATATTTCTTTTGCTATGATGAGATATTCAACCAAATTTAAATGCTGAAAGCCAGTACACGTGCATTCTTCGGCAAGCAACGGATCAGCGATGCGTTCAGAAATTTGCAGCGCTCGCGATGTACTCATAGGAGAGTAGCGATGCTTCAACGACGGTGCAGCCGAGCGTGCAGCATGGTTGTTTGACGAACTTCGAGCAATCTGCACATGAGGATGACGACCGTAGCGTGTACTGGTACGGCATATAAATTTTAGCTCGGATGCATTTCGACGTATTTAAAGATACTTTTATTAATTGTGGTGCAGCGGTGCAATTGAAACAATTGCTACGATGCATTGTACTGTTGGTGAATGGAAAATAATTAATCGAAGCCACGGATGCCCTCGTAGGCGATCCCCTGGCTCGAATATATAGAGGTAAATAACGTTATGCGTACTAAACAATTTTCCATCTCTCGTAAAACTATCTGACGAGAGAATCTGCTGCAATCAGTGCTGCGTCGGATCTCGTTAATCATGCATTTTTGGACCATGTTCGTCTAACACTTTTTTGAAGCTTGCATCTTCGTCTACAAAAAAGTATCATGTCGATGTGGAAGAAAAGTCAATAGTTAATGAGATAATAGCAATTTAACATATGATTTCAAGCTTACCCGCCAGAGTGACCGCTCTAATTGCTATTATCTCGTAAACTACGAACTTTTAGACCATGTATGTGTAATACTTTTTTGAAGATCGCATCTTTGTCTACAAGAAAGTCCTGTATCGATGTAGGAGAAAAGTCCATAGTTAACGAGATATATAAGCGATTTAAATTTTCCTCTCGGCGAGTAAATTGGAAATCGAATGCTAGACGTACGAGTTTCGCATGGAAGCGAGTTAATTCACACTGGAGAAGTCCGCGAATTTTGTTTTGAAATTACGCAAGCCACAGTGCAACCCCTCCAACGCTACCCCTCTTTACCGCCCGCATTAACGCATCGACGCCGCAATCTCGAAGCGGTGATTGGCATATCGACACCTGCCACCGCTCGAGTCGACCTGCCAGTCGTGAACTTTGAAACTCCATTGACGATATATCGGCTGTCGGGGCGGAAGACCGCGTTAAACTTATGATCTTTGGCGCGACCTAGATCCCCGTGTGAATTAGTGCGGTACTCCCGGGGACGTGCGTTTGGAATAGACATCCGTCAGAGGCAGACTTATACGTATGATACGATTTCAAACTTACTCGGCAGGGGTGAAAACTTGAATCGCTATTATCTCGTTATCTGTGAACTTTTCGCCGATATTCGTGTAATACTTTTGTGAAGATTACATCCTCGGCTACAAAAACGTCCTATATCAATATCGGGGAAAAATTGATAGATAATTAGATGACAGCGATTCAAGTTTTCTTCCTGGCGAGTAATCAGATGTCACGCGCAAAGTTCGAAGTTCAACGAGGTTTCTCCCTCCAATGCGTCAGTTCCTTTCGTTCGAGTGAAAAAAGTACTTTCCCTTCGATATTTCGGAAGCCTCCCTCCACGAAAAAGTTACATGTAATAAGTATTCAAGAAGTATAGGTTTTCGTCGCTCCTTGTGTACTACGCGAATTAGTAAAATGTACTTTTCATATATTTCGAATATATGAAAAATATACAAAGAAAACGAAATGCCTCTTATATGGTCAAAATATATTCCGAGATATTAGCTGTATTAGTAAATTGAAAATATATCTTTCGCGTTATTACGCTTAAAATATTATAACTATGAGTATTGTTACTTTTGGTTTCCGGGTGGTAACCGCGTTCAAAAATATTACTTTCCCAACGCTTCGCAAACTGCAATGTTTTAAAGTAATATTTTTGGACGCGGTTACCACCCGGAAGCCAAGAGTAGTAATGCTCATAACTGTAACGACAATGGCCGTGAAAGCCTAAAATTTTCGATAACGTATATATTTTGAATACTCGTTACATGAATTAACATTCATTTTATACCTCGAGTAGTAATTCTCATACCTGCAATGACAATGGCCGTGAAAGCCTACACTTTTCGATAACGTGTATATTTTGAATACCCGTTGCATAAATTGACATTTTTGTTTATATCTCGAATATACAACTTTTTCGCCGAAGTTCCTCATCGAGTTCTCGATTGTCTTCAGGAAAAGTCACCGGAAAACGCTCCAAAGAATTCCACGCGCGTTACAACTTAGCCTCGACGGAACAAGCACACGCTTACCCGATTATTAATGGTCCACGGAGTACGCTCGATGACTGAGGCGAGCCAATTTCGATCGGAATCAACGGCGACACCATAATCAGCAAAGCTCTCTCCGCAGAGCCATTCACTTAGCCCGACGGCACAAGCAGTGCCAATCCCGGCGTTAATACGGAGCTGCGTGCTTGTACCGAGCCGCCTCAAGATTACGAGGGCTCTCGCTATTACGTATTTAGCTTCGCTGAGCCGCGGCGTTCGAAACTTTGGCATTCGATGAATCTACGTATGTACAGAACACCGTGGACGAAAACTCGAGGCTACTTCGCAGACTCCGTGAGTTACGCGATTCAGTCCCGTTTGATATGACGGCCTGTATTTCTCGATACAGCGAATGCGCAAAGTGAAACTTGGCATACGCCTGTGTATGAATGGTTGCACGGTTGAAGGGGCAAATAAACGAAGTACGTTCCCGGATGTTTGGACCCAGACGACGACGACGACCAGATCGACCGATCCGGGCAGAGGAAGAAGTGGAAGGGCTGACCTGAATATCGGGAGCTGACGATGAAACGCGAACAGGGAAAATTACCTTTGCAGCGATTCTAAGAGAGAGAATCGAACGGCGGATCAAAAACGTACTCATCTACTTGCCCGTTCAATCATGCAACCATTAATGCAGAGGTGTATGTTTGAGTTCATCCAATACATATACAAAATGTAGACATTTCTGTACTCGCCGGGAAAGAAATTTCAATTACTGTTATCTCATTATCTATGAGCTTTTCGGCTCATACTTGTATAATACTTTTTTGAAGATTACATTTTCATCTGCAATAAAGTCTTATATCGATGTAGGCCAAAAATTCGTAAATAACGAGATATAATAATGATTGGAATTTCTTTCCCGGCGAGTAAATTTAGCCTCCGTGAAATTTGGAGGCAGCGAAGAATTCGCCGCTCCAGCGGGACGGGGAGCCCGTTTGTCGTCGATAATTGCCGGCGTAACGAGAAATAAGCACCGATCTCGTCAGCGGCAGCAGTGATCGTCCGTAAGTGAGCTTCATTGCCGGTAACGACGGCGATCGTCCTTATCGACGTCGTTTTCACGAACCCCACGGGTCGTTTTCAGTCAATCGACGAAGGCTGAAATATCTGTACCGTCGCAATTGCGCCCCGAGACGTACGTAGAAAATTGTTTCGAAGATTAGATCTGTCGCTCGCGTATACGTTCCCGTTTAGATTTTCTCGCAACTGACGTTCCTATTATTGAAGTCCGATCGGAGGATCCTTCCTCCGTGATAAAACCTTGTCTGCGCTCGTTTTGACCCGATTAAAGGTCTCTTAATATTGTTGGAAGTTGGCAGAATTGACACGATTTAGTAGAACCGTAACAATTCTTTGTCTACTTATTTTCATGCACTGTAATGAATTTTAATCGGTCGTATCAGACTATTTCTAGGCCGCTACCGCGCGATTTTTTTGATCCGATCGTCGAGAAATGTATTATAAATTTGAGAAACTCACGGGCGATGCCGACGATTTCAAAGGAATTTGATAGCCAACGATATTTCGAGCAATATTAGACTTTTTGTGTACTTGTGGTAAATTCGGACACGCGCGCGCGGTAGCGGCCTTCAAATTATTCCGCCGAATCCAATACAATTTCTTTTTGCGTGGAGTTATTACAGCCCACGTGACACGTATGGCGTATTCTCAATTTTTTGACTTTTAGGAAATATTTGATTTTTTTTTTCGGCACACTGTGTGGTTGCTCAATGAAACTTCAATGTTTATTGGATGCCATTAAATAATTAACCAATGAGGACTGAATACCGATTCAGCGATCTTCATTCGATAAATCAATGTGCTCCGAATGATTATCACCTGGAAAATTCCTATGAGCTATTTTCAAAATCCCCAAAATGAAAAGACGCCCCTTAAGGATCCTAACTTATCGCGCGGCCCGATTTCCGGCCCTGCCCCAAGTCTGGTGAATTTTTTTCAAACTGTACCCTCGTATTTTTCCCCCTCCTCCTTCGTTCTTCCGCCTTCGAAGAGTTACTCCGGAA
Organism: Xiphydria camelus; assembly: GCA_963678675.1. Classification (NCBI taxonomy): domain Eukaryota; kingdom Metazoa; phylum Arthropoda; class Insecta; order Hymenoptera; family Xiphydriidae; genus Xiphydria; species Xiphydria camelus. The sequence continues at coordinate 1,808,388 of OY783197.1, forward strand.
GAGTCTCTCATGAGGGGCACCATTGACGGACCGTTCGCGATAATCGTACCCCGGAAGTACTCCCCCCGGTGCGCGAGGATGTGAAATCAACGGGTGGATTTACCTGCGCCCCTACCAGCCCGGCACGTAACCTAGGGATGTCCGTGTGGCTCCAGTCGGATCTGGCCCAGGGATCCACTCTGCCCAAGTCGCTGCTCAGATTGACCTCGCCCAGCTGATTGTGCACGAATTTCCTGACGTTCCAGGGCAGGTCGTTGTGTCTGGAACGACGCGATAAGGGTGGTTAATCGTTGCAGGATCGAATGATTGCGATTATCTCGTTATCCGTGGTCTTTTCGCCTATGTCGGCGTAATACTTTTTTGTAGATCGAGGTGCGATCTTCGAAAAAGTCTTATACCAATGTAGTCGAAATCTTATAGATAACGAGAAAATCGTGTGTTCAAAGTTAATTACTATTTCGATCAGCTTTGATCACGATTATCTCATTACCCGTGGACTTTTCGCCTATGTCGGTGTAGTACTTTTTTGTAGATTGAAGCGTCATCTCCAAAAAAGTGTTATACCAATTTAGTCAAAAAGCTCACGGTTGACCAGATAATCGTGGTCGAAATTAGTTACTATTCCAATCAGCCTCGGTCACGATTATCTCCTTACCCGTAGACTTAACGAGATAATCGTGGTCAAAGCCGATCGGAACGGTACCGCTCCACTCTACAGGCATGCAAAAGGGAATCGGAGAACACGGAGGAAACTCGATCTCACCCGTCGATCAGAGGCACTTCCGTCAGTATCCTCCTGATCACGTCCAGTCTCTGTTGATGCGTGGCGGGCGCCGTTTGAAGTAGCAACGGCAGGCACAGTCCTCCCAGAAGGAGGGCAGCCACCAAAAGTAGAATCGGTGCCAGAACCCGGCACCTCCTTCGCGTACCCTCCTCTCTTCGCTCCTTGCTACTACCGCTGCTAGGCGAGTCCTCGCAAGGTGGTGGCAGACGCACGGTACCGTTGCACGGTGCCACGTCAGGCAGTTCTGTTAGGCACGTTGTCTGCAATCCGAAAAGGAGGGAGGACCTCGATGAATGGTCTCGCTGGAGGGGTTGCTTATCCAAGAGCGAAAGGTATCGCAATTTTTTACGTGTACCCTCGGGTGCATTATCCCGAGATATAAATCTTCCAATATTTCGTGTATAAATTTTCAACGAGAGGCGAATCTAATAATCAATACAGTCTATGATTTTTTATCAAATTTAACGAGTTTCATAAAATGATGAACGATAATCATGATATCGCAGGCCTCACAGTATGTCCCTATTTTAGCACTCAACCCTAGAAATACCCTGATATTGTAAAATATCCTTAAAAATATCCTACTTTAAATAATTTGAACGAAGATGTAAGGGTACCGAGGCAGCGTACGAGCTAAAAGAAGTCCTTAAGTTATCTTCAAGACATCTTCTGTCCCACTTTCAGATGACTTTTAGACATGACCCGTTTCAAACATGTCTTTCAATGGTTTAAATAATTCACAAGTGGGTCATAAGACGCCTTAAAGACATCTTCTAGCTCTATGCTGTCTAGGATATTCTTACATTCATGAAGTTGAACTATATTTAACTATTATATCAACTGAGTTGATCTCATTTGTATTAATAGTATAACAGATAAACGTATTTATGCTTTGAAACCCGATTACATATTTTATTATCGACCATGTACCCTATTTTGTCCTTGTTTCGAAAAAAAAAGTGTACCCTATTTCCCCTAAAATAAAATTTAGGGATGTTTTAAGGCCTGATATCACGTCTTATATCTGTACCTCAGAGCCAGAGTATGTTTAAATCCATTTTTGCCGAAAACGGATTTTATATGTTAAATAATAATATTTACATTTAATTAATATTTTTAACTCAATTATCTCAAAATTAAAAATTTGGACTTATATAACATACCCTGCCTCCGAGCGAGGTACAGATATTGTCTCTCGAGAAATTAATAAACACGCGCATCCTTAATTAAAAATAATCCTATTAACCCCCAGCTGGACAGTCAAGGGTCGAACGAGCTTCCCCGCATTCCGCTTCGCGCCGAACTACAAAATCGCGCTGATAGCGAGCACGAAAACGGCACAACGGTGCTCGCAGTCCCCGAAGTGGACTACAGTAACGATTCGCGCGGATGGAAATTGCGAGTGAACTGGCGGGGATAATGATGGAAAACTTTTTCAATCGTGCGCCGTTGAATTTTTTACGTCACCACCGGAAGCCCGCGCAATGAAGCCCGTGGACTACCGTCGCGTCGCTCCGGGAACGAGCGATTACGCGATATCGGGAAACTGCTAAAAGCGCGTATAACAACCGAACGAAACTATCGTCGCGTAACGCTTACTTGGAACACCACCAAGTGCTGAACCTACCAGGAGAGGAAGCTTGAAAGTGCATTCGACTTCTGAGCTCGGTTTTCCTCGCGCCTGATACTTATCTGCGAGCCTTCCACGAACGCCGAGACGGTTGCATCTCGAAAGGGGCCTCGAATTCTACACACAATCCTTATGGCTTGTTTTATCATCGACAATACTAAAATCGTTTATATATAAGGTTTAACTAATAGCAGCCACGCTACGTGAACTTAACACGATGCTGAAACAAGCCACAAGGATTGTGAAGACGTGTTTATAACTGAAATTAAAAAATTTTGCAGATACGACAGTTGGATTGAACAGGGCGCAGAGTACCCGTATTTGCGTACAAAAGCAGTACAATTTCGCGATAAGGAGGCGAGTTTCCGGCAATCTCGTACTTCGAGGATCCTCGACCCCGGAAGTTCGCCGGCGTTTCACAACCGTGTCTCGATGATATCCTCCGAGCGAGGACGACTGTTTTACTTGCTCCTTTTTTACCTCGTTTAATTTACCCCTCTCTCTCTCTCTCTCTCTCTCTTTCCCTCCGACTCGTTATTTGTCTTTCGGAGTTACTTTTCCCGGATATCCCGTCCCCTCTCCGAGGAATGGTCCTGCGCTCCCACGCCGGTCCGAGGAGAAGAGGATTCGTTCCTCGGGTACCCGTGCTCGGCGGGTACGTAGAGCGGGGGGGGGGGGGGGCGAGGGGGAAAGTTTCTTCGACTCGAGCAAATGTTTGTTTGCGCGGTGTCTGTGTACCGTACGTCGATTTTACGGGGGCGTATATCGACTCGGTATACGAATGAATATTTACTCCGCGAGTCGAGTCGAAGGAACGGGAGGAATTATCGCGTGTATTATAAAAGTATTTTTGATAGGTAATGCAAGGTGAACTTTAGCATACGTCTGCACTGAGATAAATAATTGGTAATGTCAAAGAAATGTTTCTTCAATCAAAAGCATGTGGGCTTAGGAATTTGTAAGAATACAGATTCTCGATCGAAACACGAGTATACATATATGAAGGGGTTAGAAGCAAAGGAACATAAGCGCATAAGCTGAACATGATCAACATCTGCATTCAAAGTTATTAAGTTTTCAGTAATTTTTAGCTGCAAACAGAAAATCAATTTGATGTCAGTCTTGTACCCATGCAGAGCGAGTTTTTAAAGAAAAAATGTATATTTAGAATCTGTGCTTATCTCATCTCATTTTCTCATAAAAATGCACTGTACCCGTTTGCTTCTAACCCCATCATATATTCTTGACTTAACTTAACTTTCACTAGAGTTATAGATATAGGGAAGGGAGGGGATAACGGTTGATAGAGTTATAGATATAAATAGCGAATTCAAGTATCTGTGGGTCATTACGTCTCTGAAGAGGGCCCGAAGAGGAACCGAAACGTCAGACGTGTATTGATTCTTCTTGTTGTTTGGCCTGATTATTACCTAGTGAAAGTTAAGTTAAATTAATGACACATGAAAAATGCCCAATCGATATAACTACTCGTATTTATACACACCACATGAGACCAAACCAGGAAAAAGACTTCAATCATTGTTATCTCATTGTCTGCGAGCTTTTAGCTCATATTAATGTAATACTTTTTGGAAAATTACATTTTTATCTGCAACAAAGTCTTGCATCAATATATGCCATCAAGTCATATATCATCTCATCAAGTCTTATATCATCAAAAGTTCGTAAATAATGAGATAACAGTGATTGAAGTTTCTTTCTCTTGGCGAGTAAGTTTAACCTCATATGATATGTGCTACTGTTCACAACGATCGGGACACCCCGAGGTTCACCGAACATACTAGTCTCCCCTACATGTATCCAATTAAAAGAAATCTTTTTTCTTCTCGTTGCAAAACACGGTGACCGACTATTCGAGAGTCAGAAGAAGCGACCCCCAAGGAGATGGTCTAGCTCCACACGGACAGTCTCTCCTTCTCATCCGGTACTTTACACGAGATCTCTTTACGGCCTCCATAGACTTGCAATATTATTGCACAATATTGATCGTACAATATACTGTAGGCTGCCCATAGACGTTCAATATTATTGCGCAATATTGGGGTTTAGTATTGAAGGTTTCTACATTTGTAAAACCGGCCCTAAAAGCTCGATTTGGCTTGCACATTGTGTGCAACCCTTCAATACTAAATACACACGATAAATTATATTGCACAAACCGAAATATTGTGCAATAATACCGCACGTCTATGGAGGCCTTCGACCGAGGCTCCCTTCGGCCTTCGACACGAAGGTGCGACGACGATTCGGAGCGCCCCATAATTCACATCGGTTCTCCGTTTCGTCCGGTTCAAACCACGCCGAACCATCGACGGGATCCGGTCCGCATTCCGCGGTTCGAAACGCTCCCGAGGCTGCGGCGGCGCGGAGGAGGAACGCGGAGAAGCGGAAAGCCGGCAAACCGAGTCCGGCCAAGCACGAGCATTGTCAAGTTTTCGTATAAATTTCTCCTCGACGTAAATTCAAAAGCCGCCGCAGCCGCACAAAGGCCTCGGAGTCGGAGTGGAGGGGACGGAGGCTGGAGTCGCTCGGCGCGCGGGTTAAAGAGAATAAGAGGTAGTTTAGGAGCTCGCGCTCTTTCTCTCCTCTCCCCCTCCCCCGCCGTCAGGGAGGTAAGCGGTCCACGGGCATGAGAAATTAGTCGTGTTTGTACGGTTCCGCAAAGTGGAGGCGCGGTGGAATGGCGGAATCTCTGAAATATTATGTCTTCTTTGAGCGAGAGAGAGAGAGAGAGAGATCGCGACTCAGAATGGCACCTCGTTGTTTGGCGTGCCGAGGGTCCGTCTCGACGTCGGAATCGGTTTTTCGCTCGGCCCGATGCTTTGCCGCGCTTCGCTCCCCCTGGCGTGATCGATACGACGTCCATAACGGCTACAGTTTGCCGATTCCCCGTGAAAACAGTCGAAGATCAGCCCGGGAGGGGCTCGACTCTGGATTTTCTTCGAAACTTTGCGGGGGAGGCTGCATTTAGCGGGTGGTTGGCCCCTTGTCTCCGCTACTTTATACGACGACGAGGGGCCAATGTTTTGTTCGAGGTAATTCGATGTGTCTGGACGATTTCGCGTAGAAGTCGACATTGGTCGTCATTATTTCGTCGCGACGTACATATGTGTTACGAGCCTGAGCTTAGTCAACAGAAACTTGAATTGAGGGCCTTGGAATAAAAGGGGTACAAGTGATTTTTCTTATATATGGACTCAAGTGCAGATTTAGGTGCCTTATGTGCCAACTTATTTAGTATGAAAAGGTTTGCTGCTTTGAGCTCCATCCATCACATGAGATCACATGCATAGATCGGGAATTTTTGAAATCCAAATAACCTAAATCCGCACGTAAGTCCATATATAAGAAAAGTCACTTGTACCCCTTTTATTCCAAGGCCCTCAATTATGATCGTCTCGTTATCTATGAACTTGTCCACATAAAGCCATACTATTTCGATTTCATTTTCATTGGAAGTTTTAAAATGCTTCTCCTTAAAAATGTAGCTTTTTGATATAGCGACGGTTTAGGAATATGTGTGCGACGTCTTTCTGAAACTTTTCAAAATGATATCTGGAATTGCTGTGTCTGAAGGACATCAGATCCCCATAAAAATTGTCCATGGAAATCTATGAGAACTCTTCAATAGGTAAGGTAAACCACCCAGTTATTCGACACTTAAGCATCTTACAACATTTGAGAGCGTGTTAAAAAGATATTTTTCTGCCTAGAGATATGTGTGATGGCTTGTTTTAATTGAACATATATATTGGCTTTACATTCTAGTAACTTACAATTTTAAGTTGGAGAAAGAATATAATTTTCAACAATGAATAACTGGGATAAAATTAAAAAACTTAGTTATTGGACAGTGTTCTTATTTTTTGGAAATACTCAATCCAGTAAATTGGACAGTCGAGAATCAATAAGCCAGGTACGGTTTTTGATGATATTTATTTAAGTAAAGACTAGGAATCTTGTTTTTATTTATTTAAATCAGACTGTCCGATAACTGCAAGGTGTCCAATAACCGGGTGGTTTACCCTACATCTAATTTAGCTGCACGAGAAGCACAGACGTATCATCTTCGCGGGTCCCATTCACGCGAATCGCTGAACGTGCAGATATCTCTTTTCAGACGGGAAGATATCACATAGACGACGTTTCCATCCGTTCGCCCTCCCTCGATCGTTACGTATCAGTTCCACACGGCCATAGCCACCCTCGCCAATCGGAATGTCCTCTCGTCGCCCAGGTAGATTCGTCGCCGCGCGCGCGTGGCTTCCCTTTCACATCCGCGAGCCCTTCACGCCGATACACACGTATAGAAATCGGCGCGATCAGCCGCCATAATCTGGATTCGACCTAATGGAATTGCCCGATAGACTCGTCGCCGGGAGCATCAAATGGCGTGGAAAAAGCCGTCGCACCGACGGCTTTCGCCTCTTCCGGTGCGCGCCCCCGTCAGCGGCACCCCCGTAAAGGCACGAAATCGGGGGGTGAGCCGTGGGGCACCCCTTGAAGTTTGCCTCCTCGGCTTGATGGCGAGACGGGGAATGCATAAAACATGCAGACGCCGCGCCGTCCGTGACGTCGCCTTCGACCACCGGAAAGCTGTCGTCCCGTTCGACGGGTTGCCGGGACTATAGATGGCGTGGTGGTACGTCGGTGGCGTCGCGCGGACGATGGAGGGGCGGAGGACGTAAGTGGGGCGTTATGAAAAATGTTAGAGAATAGATCGGCCCGTTGGAATCGCTGATATCGGCGCCGCTGTTCGTCTTGGCTCTTCCGTCGGACACGCGGAATTGCTGGGTGAGGATTCCGTATCACTTTAGTTTGCACGGCCGCGGTTGAGTTGGATTGTTATGGCGCGCTGATTTGCTTATTAGCATTAGATTTAGGGACGGTTTCGACGTTCTAAAATGGTCATTTTGGCGGAAATCTCGATAACTACGAAATTTTAGTCTATGCTACTATGCCTATCTTGTACAGCGAAATCTAACGTACAAAAAAGTATTTCGCCAATTTAGTCTAAAACCGCACAGGTTACTAGATAATCGAAATTGAATGGCACTCTGAATAATTCACCCGTCAAATTGACGGGTTTTTGGTGAATCTAGTGTTAATGGGACAAAAGAAATTTCGCCAAATATAAATTGTGAATCTAAAAAATGAATTGAAATTATGTCGGGACGTGATAATAATTCGATGAACTAAAATTATGTCGGGGGAGATAATTTTAATCACGAATTTTAATTGTGCCACGACGTAATAATAATTCCGTGAATTCTTATCGTGCCCCGATATAATTTTAATTCATCGAATTATTAACATGTCGGGACATAATTTTAATTCATCGAATTATTATTACATCGTGACATAAAAAGAATTTTAATATGAATTATATCAGGAAATATTATCTAATTATAATACGATGAATTAAAATTATGCCGGGACATAATAAAAATGAATTAAACTTATGCCTGCGCATAATAATAACTGATATTCTGTGTATTTGGAATTAATTTTATGCTCATGCATAATTCTAACAAATTTTTTTTTCATGCTGGGACGTAAGAACGTTTGCAAACCAATTCTAATTTCCTGATAGACGAAGGATCTATTTTTCATTTTACATTTACAATGATTGTTATTAATCAGCAAAATGGCGTGCCATAGATAATCGCTCCGAGGAAACGAGGGTTGGCTTGACGCTCGGGTGCGATAATATCCGCACGTATTATATATTTAGGGGGCAGGGATGCGATGTCGTCAGACACTCCAGTTGGCCCCCCGTTACACCGCTATACCATAACAACGAGGGGCCAACGCGAGTCTTTCAACTTCTTCCGCCTCCCCCCACGTTTTTGCCAGCAACAATTTCTCTCGCTTCGCCGGCGCAAGCGAGGAGAGAGGTTTCGTCTACCGCGAAACTCTACATCCGTCCCCGCGTGTTCCGAGCCTAAAGTATTTCCAGCGGGAGATCCTTTGTGCGCGAGTTCCTTGGAAGCGACTCGTAAAAGGTCCCGGGGTCTTCAAATATTTCCGTTTTCCCCTACGATCGGACGGAAATATATGGGCACACTCGAGTGATAGATGAATTTGAGGAAGGGGAGAGGGTAGAACCACGAAGGGGAGGAATTGGTTTCGACTTTCCAGTTTCCACGCTGGCGCAACCCCCGGGAACTCGGCGTGGGGGAGGCGAAGGGTCTGCCGAGTGCATCCTCCGCGCGCGACTCGCCTCGAGTTGCGAGGACGAAGGAGGAATTAAAAGCGTTATGCAACCTCTCCGCCGTGGTGCCCGGTTCGCTTCATTAGGGTACTAAACGCGCAGCGCTTTATAAGAGCTCCTCTCTCTCGTCCCGCTAAAGAGGGAGCGGCGCCCCGGGGGAGATTTAACGCTCAGGACCGCCCCTGCACTTTTGTTGACTTTCACGGACGATGAAAATTCAGTCTCTTCTGTTTATCCGTTCGTATTAATTAGTTGTCCGTGTTTCTCTCTTTCGGGACTTATTGCTCTCGGAAAACTTTGTTTCGGGGCGAATTATTAACACTAGAACTCTGCCGAATGGTCGCGGTTTATAAGACGGTCGTTTTGGCGGGTGATTATCTCGTTATCCGTGGCTTTTTCGTCCACACTGCTACAGAGCTTTTTTGTAGACCGAAATGTGCTCTGCAAAAAAGTATTCTACCAATTTTGACAAAAACCTCACGGATTACGAAATAATCGAGGTTGAATGGAACTCTGAATAAGACACCGGTGAAATTGACTGCCTGCGATAGTGTTCTAGTGTTAAATGCCGCTTCTTCATTTTCGGCCGAAAGTCATCGAAAGCCTTAGTCTTCTGTTCTACGGTAATTTCTCCCCTTTTTGGCTAGCTGTTTTCCAGCCCCGCTATTTTAAAATTGCATTTCAACTTCGGAATAGAATTCAGTAATTCGATAAACATTACCGTACAAAAGTTGGTTTCATTCTGTAAATAATAACAGATATATTTAAAATGCGCATATATGCGTCATTACCACTTTTGACACGCTTTAATTACCGCTGAAGGGGTTAAGGAAAGCCTCTTTCTTTGACCCTTCAACGGGCGCATGAGAGATCCTTGGATTTGTCTTGTATTTTTATTTGTTCTTTTTTTTCTTTGCTTTGATACAGTTATATGGTTATTTTGTTGTATAATTATATTTCACTCTGTTTCGTGGTTAGTTTTGGGTATTTAGTTTTATTATCCGCGTATGTCTCGTATTCTCCTTTGTTCCTCCTTTCTTCTTATTTTCCCTTATATCGTTATTTCATTTCATAGTTATGTTCTATTATTCCATAATTAGAGTCTTACGTATTTTATAGTTTAATACTTTTGTTTCTTCTCGGCATGTTCTGTACCACCTTCTCTTACATGCTTTCTAATATCTGCTCTTAGAGAGCAATCGTCCCATGATCGATAAACCGCTTCTTCTCCTTCCGTCTGCTCACCTCCGCGCCGCATCTACTGACGACGATATAGGAGCACAGAGACGGCGTTCGTTCAATCGACCCTAAACGAAGATCTCGATCGCGCCCCGCGCTCCTTGACGACTGGTCGGTCCGAGCTGAGCATCTACAGCGCCGCGGAGGGGCGGAGGGTTAGCCGCGTGCGACGATTTTCCTCTCTATTTCCTCCTCGTCGCGAAGCGGCCCGCATGAAAACGAAGCACGCGCGCTCTTTCTTCTCGCCTGCACTTCGACGTACGTATGCAGGTACCTGCAGCATTCACAGAGACGCCCCTCCACGAGATAAAGGGGGCGAAGGAGGCACGCCTATTGGTATTATTCACGCGTGTATGTACACGTAGCGCGCGGCAATGCACGGGGACATTGACGACGACGCGCAATGGCATTCGAGGGCGACGAGGCGTGAGTCGTTTCCTTTCGAGCGTGCATATACAGGGCGCGACTCTGCTCGCGACACCTACGAGTCGCGACGACGGATTTCTTTGACTTTCCGCGCGGAAGCCTCGCCGCCGTCGAATCGACCTGCATTTTGCAAAGCTCGACGATTGACTATTTGTCCGACGCGCGGTCGACGATCGGAGGAAATTTCCGCCGCGTGTCGCGAGCTAATGTCGACCCTGTATGCGTCCAAATTTTTTTTCCGGGTGCATATAATTCTATTTGACGAGGGAAACTTCATTGGCGCCCGCCACGAACGGGGCGTTCCCGGGATGTAATGGTATTTCGAGAATTTCTCCGCGGTATCGCGATTAACCGGATCTTCCGCGCGGCGCGCGTCGATTTCGTACGTTGAGTCGAACTTTTGGCAGTGTACGGCTGCTGGATACTCGAAATGTTTCGGAAACTTGGTGATCTTGAGCCGGGCTTCAATTTTGGAGCTGGCTGTACTTCTATTTTTTTACAATCATAGCCACAGTGTGTCCCATATTCCCCCTTTTTCTTCTATTTTGTTAAGCTTCACTTTTTTGCCCTAAAACTTGCAACTTTCCCCATTTTTTCCTACAACTCGAGACTTATTCCGTAAAACCACCTTTTACACTTCTCAAGTGAGTGTATCCTTTCATCGTTTCAAATTACGCGAAAAGAGTCGAAATTGTTAATTCCTTTTTTTTCTACTAAAACTGTACTATAACTCTTATTCTATCCATGTGCATCAATATTTCGTTTTAAATACAATAACTTAGTTTAATTAATGTTTCTTATGAGAAACTGGATTCTACACTTCGTTTCGTTTCCTTAAATCAGGTTGTGGGACTCAGACTTGAGTCGAATAATATGAGATATAAATTTTGAAGTTGCAAAACACCCTTTATTCACTTAATAACTATTGATGTTTCGTTGTATATCTTCAAAATTGTTATTTCTTAAGCCATTGCATATTTCTAATTTCTGGAAGATCCCTTTTTAATGAAAGTTATCGCCTTTTTGTTTTGTTAAAACTTCCCCTACATTCCCTAAATCAAAATAAATAGGGGCTGTGAAGCTTGTAACTAGACCCTATAGGGGGTCCTAGGTATCTATAGGTACCATATCACATAAGAATCATCCGTTGACTTTATTAAGAAAACTCTAAAAACAAGTAGTTCATTTTTCACACACGGAAAAATTAAATTGTAGCATTTACAAGGTTTCTGGTAAATTTCTGGACGTGGCCAATTTATCGTTACGATGACAACAATTTTCGTAAAAATTACAGCAATGATTGAAACTTCTATAAATTTCACTATAATTTTTACATAAATTTTTGTTATCGTAGCAATAGATTATTTTTCTACGATCTATTTTTTTCTTTCCGTGCGCATTCACGTATTTACAATCGTTTTTGAATATGTCATTTCATTTTTTACGCACAGACGCTGTGATTAGATATTCCATAATGTTCGAAGAACGTTCCATAAATTGCCGGTCTAAATTGATCAGATATCGTTTATGTAGCTATTATTTAAAAATCAGCTGGGTCCATTTGACCCATGTGTGACTATCGCGGAACTGTACAGAACATGGACGGTTAAAAAAATGCATAAGCAGCGTTTGTGAAATGCTCGTCGCGGGTTCTATTGAAATTCCAGGTCATTTTTCTCGCGCTAAACTTACACGGGAATTGCGATCGTCGCGGGTAAAGCATGATTAGAAATTTCTTGCCCCGGAAGATTCAGGCAAGACGCTTTTGTTAGCGAGGAGCACGATGATATCGAAGTTTCAATTATCTAGGAATACTACACCGAGGTTTTTGTTGTTCAGGCGGTGTCGTAACAGAAGTTCCCGACGTTCGAGTGTGTCTCGGGTGAACGCAACGTACCGTAGTTTCCGTAATCCGAGCGCAGGATCTCAGTTTCACAGTCTACACTGACTGAGAAAAAAGTTCGGTAAAATCAACCAAAGATTTACTTGAACAGTCGCAATTCAACATTCTATTAACACATAATGTTAATTTGTTCGGATAAAATATCTTGTTGGCTTGAGTAATATATTTTCTTAATATTACATCAATAAGCCAAGAAAATATTTTATCGAAGCAAATGATTACACAGTCCTACACTGAATTTCGATCGAAGACCGAACCATGTGATTCTTGTAGATTTTTTAACGCTGAAAAGGATTCCGCGTGTAAAATTCGGCTATCACGTCAGATTACTAAGAAAATTCGAGTTGAATATCGCAAAAACGATTTTTTTTGCAGTAATGGTGTTAAAATAATACAAAGTTCGTGAAGGCGTGTGTAACGAAAAATACCTAACAAGGAAACACTGTGCAGTCTCCGATTTTGATGCTACTACGTTACTTTGGAGTTCATCAGGAAACATGAACTATTCCTTTTTTTATAGATGTAAAATTTTGTTTTCAATTATTTTAGAAGTTAAGAAACTCATAATTAAGCTTTCTTTATAACTAATTTCATTTTGGAAATAGCCTTTAGAGTGTCAAATTTTGAAAGAGTAAATGCACATTCTTTAGCCAGAATTGTATGTCTATAAAGAGAAAGAAGGGTTCAGCCTTTTTGATAAGCTTCGAATTAATGAAGTAGCATCAAAATTGGAAAACGATGCAATGTTTTCTTTGTTTATGAATTTTGTACTATTTATTCGAAATTCATTATGGACCAACAATCGGATCAGACGTTTCTGATACATTTTTTAACGCTGAATACGAGTATGATCCTTTAGGCAAAATTAATCTATGACATCTAGTGCTAAAGATATGTCAATCGGATTATTCCACAAAACACTCGAATTTACTGAAAATTCTGATGTAATAAACGAATCGTTTTCAGCGTCAAGAAATAAAATCTGTAAGAATTATTTAGTCCGGTCTTTGATCAAAATTCACTATAAAACTCTTATTATTCGAACTGATACAATATTTAATCTCGACTATTTAACTGAATGTTTCTCGTTTTACCAATTTTTTTTTCTCGTCCGAAACCGACCGTTTATAATCAAATTCGAGCGATAAGACAATATCTCGAGACAATTCGTTCTAAACTACCAGTGGATCATCTTCGGTAACGAATCCTACGAGGTACTTGTTACACGTACATAAATTTAAGTCAATTCAAACAATAATTATTCCCAGCAATCGTTATTACCAACAAATTGCAATAGGTGTACTCACACGGTACGCGATTCGGCTTCATTTTGCGGTGGCAGCGCGCGCTCGTGAAACAAAGTGACGAGTGGCAACCCTCGGTGGAATAATGTCATCGCTAATTCCGAACATTCGTTTGTCAATTAATTTAATTTTGCCTAATTGCTGTTTCTCCCTCGGCCACCGGTGATGCGAGCGCGCGCGCACGCGTTGTCGCTCCCCCCCGCCCGTGAAAAATAATCGTCCGGCGAAATTACGGTTTTATAGCCCGCGCGCGTCGTTTGTTTACCGCTCGTCGGAACGAGGGCGACGATTTTTTTTTGTTTCACGCACGAGGGATAGTTTATCGCGTCGAGCTTTTTTTTTTTAATTGCACACGACGAGGTTTTAATTATCGCTTTGCGGAATTTCGTTCGTTACGCTTTATTGCCGATTCACGTTTCGCGGATGATAGACTTTACAGTTTATTTTATTTTAGAGGAAATACGGGAAGTTTGAGCAAAAAAGGGGGACAATTTTGATTTAGAAAAGGAGATATATCAGAAATTAGAAACGTGCAGTGGTTAAATGAAATTTTTGTTTTAATGTTTAATGAAACACTAATGTTTACTAAACGAATGAAGGATGGATTCGTAACTTCAAAATTGTTATCTCATATCAAGTAACTCAAATCTGAGTATCGCGATCTGATGGGAAAGGAAATGGGAATCTACATATTATAGTTTCTGATAAGAAATATTAATTCAACTAGGTTTTTATATTTTAAACGAAATATTGGTGCAGGTAGATGAAGTACCATTAAAAAACATTGACAATTTTGACGCTTTTACGTAATACCAAACGATTGAAAAAATTTATATTCTATTTAATACAATTGTACGTTAAGCTTCTATCCAATGTGTGATTATGAAAATTAATATACTCCGTTATGAAATTTATAAGCGCAATTTCATAAGGAAACATATTAATTTTCATAATTACGAAGTATGTTAATTTTTATAATCACGTATTGGAAGAAAGCTTTATATAAAAGTATATTAAAATGTAATTTTCTTTACAGTGAAGATAAACTCAACTGAGAAGCTGAATAATAGATGGTTTTAGAGGACAAATATTGAATTATACATAGAAGAAAAAGGGGAAAATCGCAAGTTTTAGAGTGAAAAAGAGCAAACTGAAAAAAATAGGGGAATAAGGGGGAAGACAGGTATTTGAGTGATCAGAAATGAGCGAATTTGTTAATTTCTCAATATTAATCATCGAGATGAGAAACGTATCGTATTCGCTTCGTTCGTTCTGATAATTTGAATAATTTATCCCTGCTCTCTCGATTCGCGCTCAGAGGGTGGCCCCGTTTGCTCCTCCCCTCGCGTCAGCTGATAACTGTCACGCGGTGCCGCGCGTCGTTAACGGGAAGATGAAAAGTAGAACGGTACTTCCGGCGAGGGGTTCGAGAATGCGTCGTCGCAACATCCGATATCGCTCTTCGGGAACGAGTCGAGTGTCTTGATCGAATCTCCCGTGGCTGTTAACCCTTCCGGCACGGCCGAAGCGTTTCCTCCATTGTCGCTCGAAGGGTTGAACTCGAGATAGCTCTCCCGCCGCTCGATTATCGGCCGATTTTAAAGAGCATCGAGTCACTGTATCGAGAGCTTCGCATGAGGAGTGTTCGATCATTTCGTTTGGTAATTTTTCGGAGTGGCGCGGGAAATTTGCCCCTCGTTGCCGTGGATAACAATGGGAACGAGGGGCCAGCTCCTCGCGTCGACTCGCCTCTACGTTAAGGTAGTCCGATGAAAAAACCGGAGCAACTTAATCACATCCTTTTTTTCAGTTTAATTGAAAGATAAAACTCTCTCGCGTAGTTTAGGAGAAATAATTGTTCTATCGTTTGGTATTAACATTTGAAACTGCTTGAAGAAGCATTATAACTGAGGAGAAACTATGCTAAATTAGTTTAAAAATGAGATATTTATTCAGAAATTAGGAACTTAAAGGAAGAAAACAATTTTTGAGGTTAATATAATAGTTTCACGCCAAGGTATGCAAAATTTCAAAGCTATCGCCCGTATATTACTGAGAAATTAATTGTTAAAGACTAGCTCGCGATATTTTTTGGATTAACTTACTCACAAGTTTCAGAATTTATTTCTGTATTCCGTTCAGATACGCTATATATATTTTAACATGTTATAGTTTTATAGTACCTTATAAAATCTGTAATATTATTTAATAACGTGTTTCTAATTGCCGCGAAAGATCTCTTTTATTTAATCAAAATTTTTCCTATTTCTCCGGAAACAAAATAAATAGGGGCTGTAAAGCCTGGCGCGGCCTTAAATTCCGTTAAAGCCGTTAAATATACGCCGTACCGCGCGTTTCGATTTACCGTGAGCAAAGAAAGAACCGTCCGAAAGCCGGGTACCACAGTGCAACGCGAGCGCGCGCGAGACCGGTCAAAATTATCGTTCAATTTGGCGAACCGTTTCGCGAGACAGGGTTCTTAATGGCCTGTAATTTGGTTTTTAGGATCCCGGGCCGTCGGAGCGCCCCGTGCGCGGGGGCCTGTACCGGCGATAACTTACGTCGGCGTCATGATAGCGCCGCGTTACTCACTGCCGCGGCGATGACCGGCGCAAAACACGCGTCTGGTCCCGTCCGGGGCGTCGCTACTTCGCTCCCGGCGGAACCCTTCGGATTCTTCTCCTCGCGCTATCGGACGCTCCGCCGTCGATCACGTTCGGGTAAACTCGCTTTTCCGGTGTTCCGGAATTATTCATTCGTTCGGGCTTTCGAATCTTGGAAAATGTCAAGGAAAGACGGAGGGAGAGGGGGAAGGGGGATTTTGGGAAAAAGAGATAACTCAAAATTAACCATTACATTTTAACATTGCGATAATCGCAGTTTATTTCTCGATTTATGATTCGTACATTTCTAGAATAACACTGTGCAGATTCTTTTTACTGCCGTGGATGTTAATACTTATTACAATAAAACCGATACAACTGCACAGAGGAAAAGAATTAGTTTGATCTACTAATAATTAAACCTTTTTTTATATTAATTGAATAATTCTTCCTTGCAATCACATACTGTTATACGTGATTGTAAGAGATATTTGATTGATGCACTAAAAGAGATTTCATTGATATAAGTAAATAATTACTTTCGACTTCGCATGTAATTTTCAGTAGATCCAACTAATTTTTTTCTCTATATGGGATAGACGCCACGTTGAAGAGCAACTTCAACATCGATTATATCGAAATCAATTGCAGATACCGAAGAAATGTTTCTCTACGATTTTACTATATATGAAAAAGCTACTTGACGTTTTTCGAATATCTCCACTGCGTTTCGAAATAATCGCGTTCAAAGTTAAATATGTAGAAACTGAGGCATCTATCCCACTCTCTTATCCTACACAATATAAAGGAACGACAATTAAAATACAAGATTAAAAAGCAATAATGAAAACGCAAATTCATACATACAAA
This sequence comes from Xiphydria camelus, assembly GCA_963678675.1. Lineage (NCBI taxonomy): Eukaryota > Metazoa > Arthropoda > Insecta > Hymenoptera > Xiphydriidae > Xiphydria > Xiphydria camelus. Next base: position 1,825,382 of record OY783197.1, read on the forward strand.
TATACGTTTAAAGAGGGGGAAATAATCGAAAATTAAAATTACATGATATCAAAAAATTCGCGGTAGGTAATGGGACAGAGACGGAAGAGTTCATTAGTGTTCGCGATCAGAAATACCTCCGGGGCAAACAGAGGGACGCAACGGAGTCGAGAGAGACGATACATGGGAAGAGGAATCGTCCGATCGGTTTTCAGTGTATCGGGGACGGAATTTATTTGTTTGCCGATTCGTCCGCAGCTTTCGAGGGTGTTTTCAAGAGGGGGGGAAGTGGCTGGCCGGGAGTGATGAAACGTGGAGAACACTCGACGTCCGGTCGCTCGTATCGGACAATGAACGTCAGATGTTCGAGGCCGGAGGAACTTGGAGAGATTCACGACGTGTCGATAAATAACTACCGCGCTGGCTGTGCCATCCGTGTATCCTGTGAGGACGTTCGAAATGCACCGGGTGTTCTAGGTAAACGGACTATTGACAAATTCTTTCGTTGTGATCGATCGCACGTAAGGTGGGTTTGATACGCATTTTGAAATATTATAGATCAAAATATTCATTTTCTCATTCTACCCTGCACGATACATTACGTATAACACGTGAATTTTATGTAGATATGGTTATATTATGTAAACACATATGATGTACATATATTTTACGTATACAGATAATAAACGTAGACAGCGAAAAAGAATTAGTTGAATCTACTGAAAATTACTTGCGGGGTCGCAGGTATTATAACTATTTATTTTTATATCAACGAATTTTTCAAATTCGTTAATTAAATATCTCTTCCTTACAATCATGTGACATAGTATGTGATTGCGAGGAAGGAATATCTGATTAATATGAAAAAAAGATCTAATTGATGTAAATAAATAATAACTTGCGACCCCGCATGTAATTTTTAGTAGATCCAATTAAATCTTTTTCTCTGTGTTTAATATACGTATATATTAGCCGGTCATTTAGCTTTATTTTCTACATGAATTTTACGTTTAATTACGTACATCACACGTTGCTGCGTCATGTGGATACGTCACTTTCTAAAACATTATCTAATCATGTGGTCCTTAAGGTGCGACTTTCAACATTGTTGGAAATTGGCAAAAAATGAAATAATATCTATTGAAGTTTCTTTCATGACGAGTAAGTTTAGCCACATATGATATATGTGAACAGCCCCTATCCTATCCATTGCAGTACATATAAGGGAGATTTTCGAATCCCCCAGCGACCGCATTACTCGCCACCGACAAACTCAGCCCTTCCATTTCATGCCCACCTTCGCTCTCTCCGCGGATTCCTCCTCATAAAAACTATATTTGCAGCGTGCAACGGAGAGACGCCCTCTCATACGTTCACCGTGAGTATTCGATACAGCTTCCCATGGCTTCGCGCCCACGCGCGCACACACACGGCACCCGACGTTACGACCAGCACTCATATAGGTTTCCACGTATGCAGAACGCTTCGGCGCAGCGCTGCAGCACCGCGCTACGCGCAATCTTTTTTACAGCCACTCGTATCTTCAAGCACGGGTCGCTCTACCCGAGCCGTTCCGCTACGAGATACGGTGGCACCGGCGCACAGTGGTCAATTTTCCAAGATTCACGATGAAAACCTATAATTTTTAAGATAGTTTGTCAATTTTAATAACGCTGTAGATTCTCGCAATTTAAGGCTTTTAAAATAACCCTATCATAACGGTTTTACCCTATTTTCGCTATGAGCCCTCTTTAGAGGGGGTGAGTATTTGATACGATTTAGTATTTCAGGAAATATTATATCTACCTTAAGAATTTTGTTTCGTAATGCTTCTTATTTATATACTTTAACTACAACTCTTATACATAATATGTATAAGATAAATTAAGTATACAGTATGTTGCATTTTGATAGGGCACCGTTCTGTGGTTGTTGAAAAATTGGTCGATTCCAAAAAAACCTTTTTTAGGCATATAATACCCGACGAGACCTACATTTTGGTATATTGCCTTCTGCCATTAGACTGTTCCAGGGCCTGCTGTGATTCGTCAAATATCACTCTTCATAGAACGTCTCGCCTCTGTACTCGACCGTTGAAAATTCCTCCCGTACATTACTGAGCAGGTATAAGCAACAATGTAAATATTAGTCACGTTCTTAGAAGTCCCAGGAGTAGTAATACTCTTATTTCAAAATATATTCATGCATATTATGCATTTTTATATGGAATTTAAAATGTCTGAATCTAAATGAGCCAATTTTTCTGACTTCAATTATGAATACATCTTATTAGGATGGTTCAATGCACCTAATTTTTATGTAAACCATGAACACAATATAGGTGAATTTCAGCGTTATAGGTGAGTTAAAATGTTAGGTTTTGATCGCGAATCTGCGAAAATTAACCACTGTGCGGCGGTTGCCAGTGGCTCTGCGGGGCCGTGAACAGACGAGAGTCGAATGGGAATTCGATAATAATTGTACCCCGTCTTATATAACTATCGAAAGCCGCGGGGGGGGGGCTCTCCGCCCCCGCGACACCGGTCCCCATAAATCCCCAGCCCCGTTGGCGCGCGGTCTATATTTCCAACAAATTGAACGGGGTTGACGATTAAGGCATTTTTCTTGCAGGGGTCAGGGGTGGAGCAAGGGCAGGAGGGGCCACGAGGCTCGGGAGATAATTTTGCGCGATACGACCTCCCACCATGGCGGCTGGCAGCCGATGCCGGGGGTGTTTTATGCTTTAATTCCGAGCACCACCACCACACCACCACCGTCGCCGCCGACGACGACGACGACTTTGCCTCCGCCTCGTCGCCGCTACCCCCTCCCTCCTCCCCCCTCCGCGCACCTCGATACAACGCGGCCGAGGGTCCCGGGACAATAGTTCGGCCGGGCTGATTATCAGATAAGCGAAAAATATGACGGGGTTCTTGCGAAGTTTACCGCATGCTCCGTTATAACCGTGCGCCGCGCGGTTGGTGGCATAATGTTCGGGGGGTTGAAAACCGGCACGAAAACTCGATTAGGGCGCGCGCGCGCGCGCGCGCTTACCGCGGAAAGGAAATGGTAAAATCTCGAGAGCGGTGTGCATACATATGTATATGTATACAAGACGCGAGAGATATCGCGCCGGGGTGGGAGATGATGCTCCACTCGGGGGAAATTCGATCCTCGGATATTTGCTGCTTCTTAATCCTTCGTTATTTGGTCAGGGATGGTCGCGTTTGGATGCTGCGCGTAAATCGCGCGGCTCGGACGCCCGGGGGATTCGTTCGTAGCGTATATAGGCGCTTGCCGTCGAATTGTAGCAACCGCGAAGGGTGCGCGTCTCCCGGTGGAACGTATTCGATATCTCGTAGAGAGAAAGCGTCGATATTGGCCCTAAATAATTATCAGTCCACGAGATCTTTTGATATTCCAGACGCATTCGGTATTTACACACAAATTATTCATGTTTTTAAATTCAATTTGACTGCGTTATACGTATTCGATATCGTGCGAAAGAAAAAATGTTAAAAGAGAAGAATTATTCGCTGAGTTTAAAAGTAGTTTGAATCAGTTATATCGATACTTGAGAAAAAATGATCATAATATGTAATCAGATCCAAATTTTGTTCCTATCTGATTATATATGAAAATTCATGTATGATCATATATGATCAGATACAATTATATATATTTAGATCTGAACGAAATTGAAAATTTTGGATCTGATTATATTATAGTTTATCATATACAATCAGATACAGATAAACTTCGAATATGATTATATTCTCCTCAAGAATTGAAATAACCTGAATTTTCAGTAGTACTCGAATACTTATATACTGTGTCTCAATACTCATTTAGTATGACATGTTAGATACAAACGTGGAGACGACGATGTAGCTCCATTTTTAACCCATTTTATTATTTAATGTCATTCTCGGTTGCTAAACATTTTTTCTTTGCAAATGTTCAATTCATCGACTCGGAAATGTTGAGAAATTGGTTTTGAAAATTGTATCCTTATTTTAGAAAGTTTAAGCTTCCGGAGATATTTTTTAAATGACGCGAAAATTCTTAATCCAATGTCTCAAAAAAGATATTGCTCGACAATTAAAGTTGCCAGCGAGCACTCTCTAACAGGTTAGATATCGCTTTCCAGCTCAAGTACGAGTACATACACTGAGAGAGATAATTGTTGGAGCTAAGAAAATTTCTTCAATCAAAAACATGATGTAATTCCAGGATCAAGCCACTGTTTTCTTTGTGCGAGAAAATATTTCACGGGCTTGAGTAATTGTTTTTTTCGCGCAGGAAGAATTTCTCATCCCAACGAAGGTATTCTTGAATCGAGAATATATTATATTCATTCACCAAGAATCTCTGTATTGTTAAACATTTTTAAGATCATATTATGTTCTTGGTTCAAGAAATATCTTTTTCATACTAGCAACTATTTCTCTCGGTATACACGGAGAAAAATAATTAAGTTAAAATAACGAAACGCCTCTAGTTAAACGCGTTTAATTATTTGAACCAAAATACTGGTCAGTCGAACCAAATATTTAGTTATTCTAATCAAAAATTGATCAATTTAACCAAACGCAGATGGAGGATTCATATTTCACCAAATAGTTCGATCGCCGTCTCCAAGATTTTCGTCAAATTGACCAAATTTTTTCTCAGTGTAAGGTTAACAATGAAACAAATACGGGGTAAATAATTTGATCCTTTTCGAATCAACAGTAAAAGAGATTATACGTCCACTGATCTATAACGACCAATTTTCCGCGTCCGGCAACACGTCCGAGCCCCTCGATTTTCCCGAGGCATCGCAAGCTCGCGTCCCTACGGCGAAGCGTTAATTCACTGTGCGGGTTTTATGAAATTTTAATGAAATATTAATTACCCGCGCAGTTATGTACGCTGCAGGTCACCGACGGCGGCGGGGGACGCGGGCTAATATTTTCTCATATTGGCAAACCGATTAAACGGTGCTTAATCACGCGACACCTTATATACACCCCGTGCATGCGCGAGGGTGCCGCCGGTGCACACACCGCGATTCCTGTATTCGTGTACGCGCGAGTATCGACTTCCGAATCCACAATTTGTCATTCGGCTCGAGCGCGTCCTCCGCGCAGATTCGACGGCACTAATGGAGAATTTATTTGCGACGTCGCAATCTCTCCGCGTTCCTCGCCCCCTTCGGCCCCTCCGAAAGGAGGAAAATACCCCGACTCTCTCTCTCTCTCTCTCTCGATCTTCCCCCGACCTTCTTTTTTGCCGTCTCCCCCTCCCGCACATACAATCCACCCGCCAATCGCCCGATAGCGATTACCAACCACCCCTTCTCCCGCTTATTCGTACCTCTCTCGCCACACACGAGCGACAACTATGTGTGTACCCATCGCGCGCCACATAGTCGCGCATGCATATGCATGATGCGTGGCCCCGGCGTTGGCGGATCTCTTGGCGTTACTCCTGATTGCGACGAGGAACGAGGACAGCTCCTTCTCATGAGAAGGAGAGATAGATGGACAGATAAGTTTATTACTGCTCTGGCGAGAAAGAACTACAATTAACTATGGGAAAAAACTACGAAAAATACTGCAACTTTTTACTCGTATACCAATAACTACAATTCACTGCGAGAATTGAAACGCATCTTGTAATTAGTTGTAGCATTTGGCGTAGGCAGTTGTAAGGAAAAGTTACAAATATCTATGCCGAATTAAAGAAAAATTACAACATTTTCAAAACCAGCAATAACCGGAACTAGCTGCAACTCTTTATGAGAATGGAATCAATTTTCTTATTTAGTTGTAGTCTTAATTTTGCATTTTTGGCGTAAGAAGAGTGGTAGTATTTTTTTCTTCGAACCCGGTGAAATGTATGGATGTAAAATTGCAGAAATGCAGATGGTATTGTAATCTCTGTTTCTTTTATTGGTCAAACATCTTGGGATACATTTGGGTCTTTCAAATAACTTAAACATAAATTATAGGTAACTAAAAGTGACAGTTTTTGTATAACACTTAACTCTAATGCCTATTTTATTAGCTTAAGTTATTATAAGTCAAAGTCAAAGTCAAAATAAAATATTAGAGTTGAGTGTTATATTAGTGGGTTGCATTGAAAGCCGCTGTTTTTTCTTGTTTCTAAATAATGTTTTAGAAACAAGAAATCGTATCATATTTATATCATAATAAAATGTGTGAATACCTCAATCGAAGTATTTGCCTTCGGAAGCTACAACTTTTTCCCACTTTTCTGGCAGAAGTTGAATCAGAAGTCAAAAATTGAGTTGCTGAATGGATCAGCTCAAAAAGTAGACGATTCTTTCGTCGCGGAATTCAACTTCCGCCAGAAAAGTGGGAAAGAGTTATAGCTTCCGAAGGCAAATACTTCGATTGAGGTATTTACACATTTTATTACGACATAATGCTTTTGAAATAAGAAAAAAACAGCGGCTTTCAATGCAACCCTCTAATATAATTATATTATCTGGATCATTGTAAAGAGTTGTAGTATATCTTAGACATGCAGAAATATTATAAATATCTACAAGTTTCTACCTCTGGTAGACCGTAAAAAGTTGTAGCACAGAGTAGTGTGCTCTAGTGCAACTACAAAATACTACAACTTCCTACTCTCCTTCGGATTTATGGCGTTAATAGTTGTGAATAATTTGAGTTTTTACTAAGACATATAACAAACTACAACTTTCTACAATGTAGTTGTCCAAGGTTGTGATATTTCATAGAAACTTTTAAATGTCTTCTACAACTATCTACGCCAAGTTACAACTGCCACTTCATTTTTTTAGTATTTTTAGCGTAAAATTTGTAGACTTCTTTTCACCAGGGAAGGATCTTTCTCTATTGATGAGGAAATTATATAGTCCTGTTTTAAGTGACCTAAAGTTAAAGAACTACGAATTTCAGCAGGAAAATCGTTCTAGAAAAAAGCATAGAAAGAGAGAGAGAGAAAGAAGAAGAGAGAGAGCCGAGGTCTCTATAGTCAAATAATTCCTTCCCCAACGGAGCGACGCGGCGAAAAGGGATCCTGCAGCCGTGAGGGAGAGAGGCACGCAGACTCCGCGTTCGGTAATTATTTAAATATGTCCCTCTCGCACTCTCGAGCGCGTTATTTCAGAGCGCGGGCATATTACATCGGTAACTTACATCTCGCGCTCTACTCCTCCTCCTCCTCCTCCTCCTCGACGACGACGAGAGTCGTTTCGCTCGGCGGTGAGATCGCGCGAGCGCGGAGGGTCGGGAGGGACGCACCACTCGGGGAAGGCCGAAGCGAGACCCTCGGCTCGGCTCGGGCGCGAGGGGGTGAACGCGCGACTGGTATCCGGCGGAGGAGGGGTTGCACGATCGAGAAGAAGCGGCGGGGTGGGAAACGGGGAACACGAGGGGGAGGCGAGTTAGCTGTTGTTCCCGGTATTGATGTCAAGGTCTTCCATCTCGGGGTCCCGCGTGACCCGCGCGAAATCAATAGGATAAAATCATCTCGCCGCGCGGGGTTATCTCTCTCTCTTGGTTTTCCGTCTGTGGGGTAGACCGAGGCGAATCGGATGATAGATCTATATTTCTTAAATAAAGGTGAAAATGAGTATTTCGATTGTTGGTATTACTTCATTGGAGAGGAACGAAGTAATACGTCAGTCGGACACCCCTGATTCATGGCAAGTGTCTAGTTACAGCTGTTTTAAGTTTTCTTGATTTTAACTTCAAATTAACAGAAATCGTTTGCTACAAGTGTAAATTGCAAAGATACACCAAATTTAGGTCACGGCGTTATAAACAAGTTTCCCTGAAATTTAACTTGCTGAATCACACACAGTAGTGTGTAAAATTTACTTATTACTTTCGACACGTAATTTCATCATTCAATTACAGAAATAACGGTGCTCAGGGAGGACTTATAAAACACACAGTTGCTGCACGATCGAAGTACTCATTCTCAACAGGATTTAAGAAATATGGATCTACGATCTGATTCGCCTCGGTCTACCCTATTCGTTATTCTCGAAGTGCAACGTGCAATCTCGTTTCTCCCACGCGCCTGTATCGCGAGAACCTCAGCATGCATCTGTGCATTAATGGTTGCATAATTGAAGGGGCAAGTAGAAAAGTACGTTCTTAGTCCGCCATTGGTTTTCGTCTTACCGTTGTAAAGGTATTGCCCCTTTTTAATGGTTAGAGCTGATATTGCAGTAATCTTAATCTCTTGTTACTATAACTAGAATCTTATTATTTAGAACAATTATGGGATCGCGGTTAGCGCCAAAATCAATCACGATTTCTGGTGAAATTATATTGTAATTCTTTCAACCAGAGTTTTCTCGGAGCATATGAGGTTAAAGGAAGCTTAAAATAGACGTTGTAATGGGAAGATTAGAATTAGATAGGAGCTGCGATTATTCGTTGTTACTCGTCGATAGTATACAGGGTGTTCACTTCGAATTTGTCACTATAGCCTATCTATTAATTAATAGGAAAGTCAATCGAGCCGTTATTGGTTCACGTACGCAGTAAATTCGAAATATGCTCCACTTACTTTCAGAGCCTGTGTGAGTGAACCTTGTATATACCACATGACGCTAGACTTTCTCGCCAGGAAAGAAATTTCAATTCCTATTTTATTTCATCATCTATTAACAAAGTCTTATACCGATGTAGGCCAAAGGTTCATAAATAATGAGATAATGGTAATCGAAGTTTCTTTCATGGCGAGTATTTTTGCACGTCTCCAAGAACTTCCTATAACGAGTACGTCGCGCCGATGTCCCGGAGACACGAAAAAAGAGCTGTAAAAATTCATACGACCGAATAAAATTAGTTCGCCGGTCGAATAGTTAAGCGCGATCGACGAAACTGTTCTTCGCTAATGAATTTTTCCTGCCGACGCTTCGCCTCGAGCAGCAGGCGGTATAGAGAGGACTCGTAAAAGCGATAACTATATTACCAAGTATCATAGTTCGGCGCTCGGTGTGTTTCTTGGAAGGAATCCACGCTTAGTTCGTAAGTTGAAGATCGCGAATAAGTTGTATATTCATTACACTCGGATGAGTACCAATCGAAAACGCTCAGCTTCGAGTTGTCACGTCTTCCGATCTGTCGTTAAATAATATTAGATTCCGTTTCACGTTACAGAAATCGTCGCGCAACGATTCACCGACCGTATATCAAAATTTAAAAAATACCTCAACGACGGGAAGTGCAGACGCGACGCCGATATCGCGTTCAGCGGTTTCGTCTCTGGAATCGTCAGCACGGAAGCGCAAACGAATGTAAATCCCAGGTACAGCCGCGCGAGCCGATTTAACGCGCGGGCTTTTCATAATCGTAGAGAGATTTCGCCTTGAGGTAGGTTCGCAACAGGTGCGGCGTAAAAATATTGCCACCCACATTATTTAGCCTGTTAGTTCGGGGAGGAGCTCCGAGGTGAACCCGGTCTAGCTTTCACGCGGTGATACGAGATCGAAGGAGGCGCTCCAGCGCGGGCTTTGAAAATCGTCAAACCGCCCCCGGGATGGGAAATAAAGTTCGCTCGTTCGCGAACGACGTTGAGGAGGGAAGAGCGAACTAGCTTCTCGCGGAGCGCGAGAAAGTGTAACAGTTCGGCCTGCTCCGCACGTTCTTCATCGCGCGGCATCATAATTAGGTAAGTAACGCTTGTAAAGTTGAAGTAAGTACACGGAGTGCCCGCGACAAAGATTTTGCCTCGCGCCACGGAGAAGCTGTTGCGCTGTAAAATTCTCACAGATATGTTTTTATAATCCTTATCTTTTTTTTGAAGGCCTTAAGAGTCCCTAAAATTTATAACTCGACCCTCTGAAAGTTCTTATTTCTATACGAAACTTACTCGGCAGGAAAGAAAATTGAATCACTAGTATCTCATTATCTATAAGCCTTAGGTACATGTTTGTATAAGTAATACTTTTATGAAGAATATAAGAACAATATTTATACCTACAACAAGTCTTATATATATATCGATGTAGGCGAAAAGTTCATAAATAGTGCGATCATAGTGATTAAAATTTCTTTCCTGGCTTAACCTGGCTTTCTTAACCTCATATGATATTTAGCTTACACTGCGGAAAGAGTTTATTTGTAATTAATAAATGCATACTTGATTATGGCGGAAGCAATATTTCATTGGGCCGAGTAAATATATATTAATTATTAGAATGTTTCTTTCATTCAAACAAAATTATAGTAATGGTTAATGAATATTTATTTGGTACAAAGCAATATTTCTGTCGCCTTAATCAAGTATACATTTATCAAATATAAATAAATTATTTTCTGAGTGAATAAAATACAGTACGGTCAAGTTTAGACAAGGAAAATCAGAGAGCTAAGAAAATGGAAAATGAGAAAGGATTTGCAATAATTTTATAGAAATGCTGTTGATGCTTCAGAAGCAATGCAAGTAGAAATGAACAAGGTGATACAAAGTATCGTTGAGAAAAAAGATATTCCAAGAACTTATATAGTTCAGGAGATATACACTGGTTTCGAAATACTACGAAAGAAGGAAATAGCGAAAGAATTACACTAGATACGCGTTCCACGTACTGAAAACTGAAGTAGTATTACGACAATACTCGTAAGCCTTACTTAATTAGTGCAGCAGATTTTGTGGCAGCAATTAATCAGTAAACAGATTTGATACGTACGTTGCTACTTCCTATTCCTGTAAAATAATGTTCTTATTTCCCTGAAACTCCTTTATTACCCCTGCACTGTGAAGCCTGGCAGGGGAATTGAATCAATCGGACCTCCCGACGTAATTACTCACGAGTAAAATAGTTCGAGGCGTAAAGTTGGCTCCTTTTGCTGCTTGAAGAAATAATACAAAGGAGGGGCCATCTTCCCGATGGGAATGACGTGCCCCGCTCTCCTCCACTTCGCGCATGCGGGGGGCGATATCCGAGGAATCGGGAGCAAAAATGAAGGTGTCTCTCCTTCTCCTCCCCTCGCAGCCGGAAAAGATTTTCCGTCTGCCGCGTCATCCCGGCGCGGATGATCGACGAGTTTCGGGGCGGCTGATTAAAAAATGAATTTCCCGATATAAAACATATTTTCGCGAGGCCCGCCCGCGCGACAACGCCGCGCGAACCCTGATTAGTCCGGGCGATGAAAATTGCGCCGGCGGGTCCAAAACGGCTCGGCCTATTTAAAAAAATTCGATTACCGGTTACAACGGTCGCGCCCCTCTCGTCGACGCATCCTCCCCCGCCCCTAGGTTCCGATCACCACTTTCCTCTCTCTCTCTCTCTCTCTCTGTTTAAGGTGAATGTCCCAATTCCTAACCAAATCCTCAAATATCTCTTTATTAACTTATCATAGACTGTTCATATGAATATCGCGTGTCTAATGCCAAAAGGGCGTATGCGCTGTAAAAGTCAATTGAAATGCCAAGAGTACGTATAATTTTTTTAAGACCTAGGGGAAGCAGTAGGTACAGTTGTTGACACTCGACAGTAATTATTATTCACACCACCCGATAACAAATGCACTAGATAGAAAAAGATAGAGTTATGCCAATGACTGAAAATGTCGTCTGCTCGAGATGTCAATAACTCTACCGCTTACCCTAATTCGCCAAAAAGTTGAGTAATAAGCATAAATATGACGAAATTAAAAAATTAAAAAGGAAAAGGGCGTATGTGTCGACAATTACACCTTTTTGGCACTGTCTTTATTGAAATTTCACATTTACTAGAGCTAAAAGGACGTATCCGCCAAAAATTCATTTTATTAACTCGCGATGGCTGAAGCGGTCTACGAAAATTGAAAATTAATTCTACATACCTAGTTCAAAACGGTGTGGTGTAGCGTGATCTAGTAAATATGTCACATTTTGAACATTCTTTTGCACTAACAGGAGAAGGTGGGCATTTCGCTAATATTCTAATAATCGTTTTATCGCGAGTGATCAAATCACATTCTAATTAACAGCGTTGTGTTACATAAACTTTTCGAAGATTAATTCAATTAGTAGACATTTTTCGACTTCGATAAATACGCCCGTCTGGCGTTACTAAATATAAAATTTCGCAAAAGATAATGCCAAATAGGTATATCCTCCAGAACTTACGTCCTTTTGCTTTTAGCTTTTCCATTTTTGTTTGTTTTGGCGGTGTTAAACGTTTCTTACCTTTCACAATCGAATCCAGAAGAAACAAAAATTATGCGTCCTTCAGACTTTTGGCATCAGATACGCGATATCTTTATTATTCCTTATTATTTAGATACAAATTTCTGTTAATGGATTAAATAAAAATTAAAATTAAAAGATTCTTAATTGTTTTACATGAACATTTAATTTTGGTTCAGATTTTAATTATTTACATTGATATTCTATTGTATATATATAAATTCGATTTCAATTGAAAACAAATAAATGTATAATAATATAACCTTCTAATCATTCATTAATATTAGAATTATAAATATAAATTAATTTAGTAAATTTAATTGAGCCTTAAAGCACATCAACGGTACACTTTTATTAATATAATAGAACTGAATATATATAAGTGGTTATAGGAATTGGGACATTTACCTTACATCGACTTCGCGCGGGAAGCTAAATATTTTCGCGACAGAACGACTCATCCCCCGTCGAGTGTCCCAACCCCCCACGAGCGAGAGACCGCTCTCACCTCACCCCGTGACGCGAAACGGGAAGAGGAGTCGTCGAGCTTTCGAGGACGCGCAGGGAAGGTGCGGGACAAAGGCGCGAAACCACCCCCTCGCGAGTATTCGCGAAGAAAATGCGAAAGATATCTGCGAAAAAAATGGAACGGGGATGAAACGGCACGCGGGAGCGGACGTAGAGGGCCGGCCGCCGCAAAACGCGGTTAGTTGCGTGGATCGACATCGCGCGGAGAGTCTTGCGTACGGCTCGGGCCCGTGAGACGACGATGAAGAGGACTCGTCTTGAAAGATCCGGAGGAGGGCCCTCCGCCGTCGCGCTCGACGGCTCTTCACCCGCGCTCCGCATCCTCGCACACGCCCTCGCGAGCTTAATTTACGCGTCTGCACGCCGGCGGCTGCACGGGGCGTGTGCGACGAGCGTGAGTATAAAATTGAGCCGCGGGTGGAAGATTTGCTTCGGGAAAAGTTGGCGCGCTTGAATTTATCCCTCCAGGGAGGCTGCAAAACTTGATTATCAAATTCACCGACTATTTCACGTCAAATTTTCTAAGTATTCCTTTGTATTCGCGTTCCAAAGTGGACGCTCAATTTCACTCACAAAATTCCTTGACTTTTCCTGATTTCCCTGACTGAAATCGCTACATTTCCCCGGACTTTTTAATTTACGAGATGACAAGGAACAATAATTGAAATACTGCAGTGATATATTATAGTTCATATGCTTACGTGTTTGTCCTAATCGGAATATTTCATATTTTGTAACGAGAATCGGGTGAGGGGTAAAATTGGCATGTCAAAATTATTACATGTGTTTACCGAACAATTCTGGAAATATGTTGATGTGTCATCAGTTATTACATACTTACCACGCAAGCGTTTATTTGAATTATATGAGTTTGAAAACAATATGAACGCCTAGTTGGTTGTACTCTTCCAAAGTATATAATTTTAAAATACATGGATACATTTTTTTTGTATTTCAATGGCTTATTATTGCTCAGGATTAGGTTAACGTGATGTAATAATTTTTTTAATCAAAATGACTAGAAATTTAACATAAAATAATTTTAGAAAAAATCTCTAAAGCCCTCTAAAACTTATCAAAAATCCCTCGACCACTGAAAAATTCCGTGACATTTCCCTGACTTTTTCCAGACCGATCAAATTCCCTCGTTGCATCTTCTCCGAGTTATCCACCCTATCCAAATTGTAGCTCAGAATTGCGAATCGTTCTTCATTTACGGAATAGTATTATACATATAATAGGAAAATAAAAAAATAATAATCGTCTCTCAGTTCTAATGCATTGTAATATTTATTGATAAATTGCAAATATTCCGATTAATTACATTGAAATCATAACAGTTTTGAATTTCGGCACTCTCGTTTCATTCCAATTCGACACGCACTCCTATTGAACAAATCCAATAGAGCCTTATCAAATTCTACAGCAATCCCATACAATTTTTCATGGAAAAATGGTGTTTATTTGAAACAGCAATTACAGACACCGACTTATTAAAATCTGAAAAGTCGTTTATTGGATTCTATGCGCATTTGTTAGAACAAGTGAGATCCCATAAAGAGGCCTTTCTATTGGTAATAACTACCAATTGGTTGATATAAACGCCATTCACTTTTATGGGATTTTATTTGTTTCTACATAATATATATACGCATAGAATACAATAAATTTTTCGATTTATTCTTGGAATTGCTGTTTTAAATACACATCACATTTATCTGTAAGGAATTGTATGAAATTCTAAAGGATTTTATATGGTTTGATGGGTTTTTTACCACAGGGAAGTTTATTAAATGCTATACACGATAACGACTAAACATAATTGCGCACTAATTCTTACACACTCTTGTCCGTAACAAAGATTTCATACACAGACTTCAACTACAGAACTTTTTGTATTTTTACTTATACATTTCTCATGAAATTGTTCTTCTCGCGATAATAAATTGTCCAGTAACATCGCCACCCATTCATCTTCGTCAAAAGCTCTCAATATCTTATCAAATTTACAGTCAAAATTTCAAGAAACACAGTCCAAGCTCCTCTTAGCACAAAATACAGTTATTCGTCGAGACCCCGAAGAGGCGGCAGCGCAGAAGAGACTCTTTACTTTCGCCTTCGTTAGAAGTCACTCGCACACAACGCCCGCCGATATATCAACCGTCGTAAACCCAAAACCCTCTCCTGGCAATAACACCTCGGATGTCTGCGCGTCAGCTAAGTGGGCACGAGCCAATGGGGACTCCTCTCGCCACTATGCATTAATACCGAGCAAGAGAGAGTATTAGTACGCACGTGAGACTCTTACGGCACACCGGCGTTAAAATATCGCGGGTCTCACAGTTATTAAGGAGGTTCACCAGGAACCTCGGGAGGTGAAGGGGTGCGAGGCGAACCCAGTGCTTTAACGGGGACAGTCGACGATTGCCAACCTCGCGTGAACCAATTTTTAGATCTTCAAAGTACAAGCAAAAATTGATGAAAATGATTGAATCTTACATATTCTCAGTTAGTTTTTAAATTATTAAACAAATAAGAGCTATAGATAACGCTAAAAAGTCATATTTTCAATTTAATTTATGTTAATGTGCCAATTCCTAACCGTGTCCTAATTCCTAATCAAATTCTCAAATATCTCTTTATTAACTCTCTCTTTTTGTTTGCAGGTATTCAATCAATTACTTTTGAAATGTTTATCAATTCGTTTCAGAAATTGTACTCTTTTTTTTAAAAATGAAATTCAGCTTCTTGAAACATTTGTTAAACAACACGAGAATGCTTAATTCAATGTCTCAAAGAAGAAATTACTCCGTAACTAAAGTGTCCAACGAGCATTAATGGGATAATAATAATATTATAGCCCGTGTTAAATATACAAAGTTCACATTGAATTACCTCAAAATTGGCACAAATGAAAATTCTGAACAGAATTTAACACATATTTATGACGCCAAAAAACGTCTTGCGTAAATTCCAACTATTTCTCTACACTTTTGAAAACCTGATGGACCCCTCCTTGAAGCCTGCATTCGCAGTGGAGCCTCGAAATACGGAGATGCTGTGTGGGAAAGTGCAATGAAGCGCTGCATCTTTCTCAAAGCAAGGACTGAGGGTTGAACATTCAACGTTACAAATATTTTTCGCAAACTGTACGGTAGCTATCGCGTACAGCTAACAGGGAGAAACGCGTATGTGAATCGCGCGGCTTACGATCCACCGCATGAAAACATTGTTCCGCGTTCGCCGGAGCTCGTAAAAATCAACAGCACTGTCGGTGGTGGTCGAAAAAGAGGAGCGGCTGCTAAATAAAACCCGCGATGCACCGGGCTCCATGATTTTCTCAGCAGAATTCAATTTTTAATCCCCTGCACAGCGACGGAGTCGCGCAGCGGGGCGAATGAAAAAAGCGGGGGCGAGGCGATAGTTTTTTTTTGCACCACGCCAATTTTCAAATTCGATTATCAATCTTTTTCGGTGCGCGCGCGAACCGGCCGGAATTTAAAGCTCGAAATGAAAGCTTCCCCGCCTCGATCCCGGTTCCCTGCTCGAATCCGATCATTTATTCATCACTTGTATTCGCCATTTGGGAAATGGCTCGTGTATAGATGTACGCGAGGCGAGGAGGAGCCGTGCGATCCCATTCGGCCGATCAAATTGGTTCGGGGGATGAGATTTCCAACTGCGCACACGCGGCCGCGTAGGAGTAGTGCTGTTCGTTATAGGCTTCGCACCCGACGCGTGACATTCGCAACATTTATCGCGCATAGAAAATTGTCCACGGATAATTTTAATAAATTAATGAAATATTTCTTCCTTGCGAAAAGGAAGGACTTCGCAATTATTTCCAGGGAATATTTCATCGATATCCTATACTTTCTTTCGAAATTCTTTCATTTATATGATACTCCTCTCATTCTTATAATATTCTTTTTCGAAATCTCTCTCCATTGAGCTCTCGCTGCTACACTGAGAAAAATAATTATAGGTTAAAATGACAAAACGCATCTAGTTGAACGCGTTTAGTGATTCTAACCAAAATTCTCGTCAGTTGAACCAAATATTGAGCAAACAAAATGTTTAGTTATTCTAACCAAAAAATAATCATAAGTTTAAGCAAACAGGGAGACTTTATATTTCAGAAAAGAGTTTAATCATTGTCTCCAACATTTTGGTTAAATCGACTGTATTTTCGTCTGAGTGTATCTTGATATCGTTCTAGAGCTCCCATCTAGTCAGAAATGAAAATATAGTGAGTTTTAATGACTCCGTATTTGAAAAAATGAAAAAATAGCAAATTTTTCCTTATTTGAGCGTTATGAAGGGATAAGAAGAACGGTGTAATGGTTTTTGTAATAAATTCGGTAAGGTTTGAGGAAATAATATTGAAAGAAGATAATTAAGATTTGTAATCAAAATAATTTATTTTCATGAGAACATATCGAAATCGCAAGGTATGAAAGATAACAAATTAAATCACTCTTCAGCGAAAAAATACTATAACAATCCTTTTTTTTATATTACAAGAAACACGCTTAGCGATATCAACTGCTTATTACACATCATAACGAATTACAGAATCTGGATATCGATAGCATAACGACCGCGACACTGAGAACTCGTACGAATTGTTGCAACATTTTCGCAGCGGGAAGATATCGTCAAATTATTTGATGAAACCTTCAAAATAATTACTTTTAACGACTTAAAAAAAGACCAATTGTTAAACAAAATTATCAAGCAGGAGCCTTTTCATTCTCGCTCATACGTGAACTCGTTCCGACGTTCACACGTGAGCTCGCACTCGCCACCGCTCTTCGCTCGAGCAACCCTCAAAGGTGTGCGTTTGTTCGCAAATGTTACGCGATAAATAACCGCGTCACGAGTGCGAATAAAGGATAAACGCACAGACTGATAGAGCGAATTCGTTCATTGTCCAGTCCTTTTGATCCCGAGGCCGGTAATCCAAAAGGTGAAAGAGAAAATAACGATCTTCGCTCTTCCGCGCCTGTCACAAGGGGAGCAATAAGCTCGATCTCGCTGTCACTCGCTGGACTCGTCGGGGGTGCGCCACCCCTTCCGACCAATTTGTTTTCGACTGTCCCTTTCAACTGTCCGAACTGACGCGAAAGCTTTGTCTCGTTCTTTGCGATGGGAACGATCCATCTTCGTCAAAGAACGGCATTTCAACTTTCTAAAATTATTTTGCATAAGTATAGAAGTAAGGCCGAAATAAGTT
Organism: Xiphydria camelus; assembly: GCA_963678675.1. NCBI lineage: Eukaryota > Metazoa > Arthropoda > Insecta > Hymenoptera > Xiphydriidae > Xiphydria > Xiphydria camelus. The sequence goes on from OY783197.1 coordinate 1,843,296, forward strand.
GGCCCCTCATTTCTGTTAGTTTCTACGGTAATGAGGGACCATCATCCTCTGACGACCCAGCCTGATCCCTCTACAGACGCCACTTGGATAACCGTTTGGTGTCGCAGGAAGCGAAAGCAATCCTTGATATTCCCAGGTTTTTTACAGGCTCGACTACCAATCCCGTCCACGGTTGTGCTACGGATAAATAAGTTTCCCTTCGAAAGGGGGCATGTTCAGTAGGCTCGTGCAGCTTTCACATGGTGTGGGTGTGGCCCACCCCCACTTAACTTCGTCCCGTACACATAAACGTGGCTGTAGCGGCTAAGGTATGGACCCCGGGCTTGTTAAGCTTAAGCGTTAACTTAAGCGGCAATATGTGTGTTGCCGTACCTTCCTAGGGCCGTTTCACCCTAATAACATTAGATATACGAGCACTCCCGGTACCGCGTCCACCCCTGTTCATGCTTCTACGCACTCCTCTCTTCTCCCGCCGGTTCTCCCTTCACTCCTGTACCGGACTTGTTCCACCACATATGGGGTGTTCTCCGAGTATGGAGCACGTGAGGCGATATGTCCTATTGGACTTTAAGCTATAGACTATTGGTTATCAACTTGAAGTGGTTCCATGATTGGTGTTAACGATTTAGCGAAACTGGCAACTGCTTCTGGAGACACTCGACATTCTGGTCCCCTGGCAAAACATGATGGAGAACGCTGATACTCTTTCCCTGTACGGGGATAAAGAAATCAAACGCAAGGCTGGCAAGATACGTAGACACAAGGCGCAGCGGTATGAGCTATATAAGGAGTGCCCGAGTAGATCATCCCGTCAGACCTTGTCCGATTGCTGACCAGTGAAACTTGATAAGGATCACACTTTTCCTGCGCTTTCACGCTTACATTATAAACAAAGCTCGACTAGGCTGGACCTTCAGTCTGTGCACAACTGTCGATTGGTGAGGATGAGGTAACAGTCTCGTACATTCGTCTACCTTTAACTGTAAGCCGTTATAATTAACGATGTTCTCTCTCTCTCTCTCTCTCTACTTTGAAAGTTGTAATAATTTCTCAAAAAGTACGAACTCAGATGCGCCCAGATACATAGCGTACTCATATTGATTGACAAGGAATACTTGGGCAGGTCTTGTACGTACGTAGCCGATTGCCAATCAATGAAGAACAAAAATAACTACGTACATTCTTTTAACCTAGACCCTTCCCGGTTAACACCGCTCTCCTGCTTTGAAAATTGCAATACTTTCTCAGAAAGTGCACAATCAGAGAAAATTTATGCATGCGTGGCATATATGTACGGGCCATTTAAGAAGCACACAGCCAGGCCATTCCTTTAGTTCCTTTCCGACGTTCAATCGGTGACGTTCGGTAAGAGAGAGAGTCACACTTTTATCTATCGGAGGTACTGATGTATGGGCCACCGAAAATAGGGACCTTTTTTTTTACTTGGTGTGACCTAGAAAATCTACAGTGCTAGTTTTCAAGTACTACCGATTTACAAACGCCTACTTATCTTTAATCGCCTTTATAGGCACGTAGAGTCTTTCGTAGAATTTTCCTCGCGGTCGTTCTCAGTATTCGCGATCTAGTTGTAACCTCAAACGAGTACTGTGGTATCGAGTAGAGGCTTCCCGGGAAATTTGCTCCTCTTGCAAGTCTCAGTTCGATACTGTGCTGTAGTCCCGATAGTGCAATAAGGCCCAGAGAGGTATGATTCTTTATCGATCGTCGTTAATATCCCCTATCCAACCCTTGGTGCGTACTGTGTTAACAATTCAACGCTCTTTAGGAAACTAGCTCTTTTACGCTGCAGTAATCCTCTTCCCTTTAAAGCTACAGTTGAACCAATACTGTAGGTCACTGTAGCACAGACTTGATGATTCCTAGGTAACAACTCGTAACACTTAAACTTAAACTTCCCAACAAAATCAAAGCTTCTACTTTTCTATCCGATATATTAATTCCTCCTTCTACATATATTATCCAGTTCCCGCATCCGCATAAGATCTTCTCCCCACGACTTTAGAATCAATTTCCCTACTCCATAATATTAGTATCCAGAACTTCTATTTCCCAAGTCCTCTCCATTCCTGCGTAAGACTTCATTCCCATATCCATCCTAGATCTGTGCTTCTGGTTCGATATCCTAAGTAGCGATATTCCTATGTCAGGGATTTCAGTACTTAGAATAATTAGGAACAGAAACTTAGAACTAAATGGGAAGTACATGGGAATGAAATCTTACATAGATACAGAGGATTCGAGACATAGAAACTGACCGAATAATAATAGTGTGGGGTAGGAAACTTATCCCTTACTATTATTTATTCTTATATTCAATATATTAATCCCTCCTTCCACGTTATCCACCTTCCATCTTCGCATAAGATCTTCTCTTTATCCTCATAGAATTAATTTCTCTATCCTACAGTATTATTAGTATCCATTCCTTCTATTTCCTAAGTTTTCTCTATTCTTATATAAGACTCCATCCCCATATTCATCCTAGATCTAAGTTTCCTCTCGATATCCTGAGTCATTCCAGATTTAAGTTTCCTTATTAAACATGTATTAAGAGACCATACTAGCCATAGCTAGCCACCATACCTAGTGCGTTATCTACTTTTATTTTTGTATTATTACGGAAATCGCAAACTGAGGGAATATAATAACAGACACGCACAAGCGGCGGCCATGCTTACAGCTGTCTGGTAATATAATTTCATGATTTTGCGATTTACGCGATAATACAAAAATAAAAGTGTACAGTGCACTAGCTATGGTCACTTTATACACGAAATACTTCACTCCATCATTATTTTCGCTTTTATTCAGACGGCAAAGCACTAGAATTTTTCATCAGGTATTTTATATTATCATTCCTAGGAATCTTTTGGTCTTTATTGAGACTCGGGCCACCTTAATTCTTAAACGAAGTTTTGAGAACCTGTTCAATTTATGTCCGAAAATGAGGATTTAAATTTCGCTTAAGATTTAAATCCGAGAGTGGAACAGACCCATAACACGTAGATATAAAGCCACATTAAAATTAAACAATCGCGTACACGTTATGAGCAATGAAATAATAGCATAGTTAATAGCCAGAACAAATTGAAGGAAAGTTACGTTTACCTACAATGAAGCGCGGGCCCCACATGGCTATGCTTGGTTCTAGCGTCTGTGTTTACCTCCGCGTACGTTCAGCTCAGTCACGCATCGTACTCCGATCGAGGATATTGTGTGTTTCGCGCTCCGTACTTTGTGACGTTTCCTCGGCACATCCTGCCTAATTCTTTAAATCTTTAATTTTATAAAGTACTCGCATTACTGTAATAGCCTACTTGATTCGCTAAAACCTCCGTGCTTCAAAGTGTTCGTGTGGTCTTCAACAGCTTACCTAATTCGCCAAAACTATCGTGCTTTAAAAATTTCGTGTCAGTACAATGTGTGTAAAGTTTAAAGCCTTCAAGTGAAGTAGGGGCATTTCTGTCGAGCCGATTGGTTGCAATTGATTTGTGAGTACGTCGTATTAATTATTCTATGTCCGCGACTGTTCGATCGAGGAAATCTTTCATGTTCTATTACATTTTGCGATTCTGAAGTTCTTTGCGAATAAGCTTGAGATTCGAAACAATATGATGGGTTTCTTTCAAAAACGCCAATTCCTGTAGTATTGGTAATAATGCCTACTCTTTCGTTGTATCTAGCCGAGTAGTGGTGCCTACTCTTTCATTATAATATAACACCACCACACTACACGGCTAGATACAACGAAAGAGTAGGCATTATTACCAATACTACATGGATTGGCGTTTTTGACAAATATTATTTTTGAAAGAACCCTTCATATCTCGATATCGCTGATTTGAATTAATTGATTTTCTAAAATTTATATATAACTTCATTACGCACTACTTGCGCTAGCACCGTCACACACATATCTAATAAATTTATATCTGTGCGCCATGTACCTTTCATTCTAACATACTGCTTTTATAGCACAGGCTTAATAAAGAATGCCTAGCCGGGACATCCCTTCAGTTCGTACCCAAATCTCGATAAATGAGGATGAGTAACAGTCTCGTATACTCCTCTACTTTGAATTTTAACCCACAATTTTTGGCAGTATTCTCTCTAGTTAAAAAATTCCAATTATTTAACATACAGTACAGACTGTGAGACATCAAAACTCACGGATTACCTCTATAGGCTGTAATAAGAATCTACAGATCAGAGTTGCTCCCAATACGTGCCCGACTCTCGAGTCAGGCGGACCGTTAAGAATGACTTAGCATTCCCCTCTTTTAAAATCTAGTTCCCTACCCTTGAGATTACCCTCTTCTTCTGTGATCTAAACAATCTAACACTTTCTTGAAGAGTGCGGACCGTAACGCGCAAACGCGCAGCATTCTCGCGTGGTCTATATAGGAGCGCTCGACTCGGCTCTACTCTCAGTCTCTGTAACCGACTCTTGACTCGTAAAGATCGGTAAGAAAGAATGTACATTTCTACCTTAAAATTCAATCTCAAATCCTTGGCAGTAATTCCTCTGCACTACAAACTTGAACTAGTTCTCATACAGTACGGACTGTGCAATGTGTATACTCACGGATGACTCCTATAGGCTATATAAGAACACCCTTCCGAGCTCTATTTTTAGTACAGCTTCGACCCTCGACTCGTAAGGATCAGTAAGAATAACTTGTATTCTTCTAGTAGCCCGTCGCCTTTGGCAGTACTCTCTCTGTATTAAAATGTCCTTTTCCTTTTCCTTTTTCCTTTTCAAAAGTACCTACAGAATTTTGAAGCGCACAGACACGCAGCATTCTTGCGCAAGCTATGGGTATATAAGGATGATCCGATTTTTAATATACAGGTCACCAAGAGCAGGGACTGTCACGTGGTGTGACCTGGAAAGTCTATGATACTTGGGAATAAGCATCATTGATTTACAGACGCCTGCTTATTTTCAACTACCTTTAAAGGCACTTACAGTCTCGGGTAGAGACAGTTTCCTTTTCAGTCGTTCTCAATAGAACGAACTCGCGATCTAGCTGTAACTCTCAGCGAGTTCTGTGGTAGCGACTCGAGACTTCCCAGGAAACTTGCTCTTTTGCAGGCCGCACTTTAATACTGCGTGCCACTGTGGCCTCAACTCGACGACGCCCAGGTGGTAAGATTCTTTACAGATCGTCGCGAATATATCAGACCCCTTATTGGGTAGTGTGCTAGCAACTCGATGCTCCCCTTTTCCTTGCAGGACTTGTAGGCCACTGTGGAATCGACTCGATGATTCCCTGGTAGTGGCTTGAACTTCCTCTGCCTAAAGTCCTAATTGTTATTCCGATATCCCATCTATTAATTCCTCCTTCCACGATACCCACATAACACCTTCTCCCCATCCCCATAGAATTAAGTTTCCTACACCATATAGTATTATATTAATATCCAGTCCTTCCGTTTCGTAAATCTTCTCCATTCCTATAACTTTAAGACTTCATCCCCATACCCACCTTAGGCCTAAGTTTCCATTCCAATATCCTAAGTATTAAAAACTCCTAATTCAGGAGTTTCAATATTTAAAAATAAAGGGGGGATAGAAACTTAGAACTAAATGAGCAGTATATGGGAATGCACTCTTATATAGGAGATATGTATACTCACGGATGACTCCTATAGGCTATATAACAATACCCTTCCGGGCTTTACTCTCAGTACAGCTTCGACCCTCGACTCGTAAGGATCGGTAAGAGAAAATAAGTTATATTCTTCTACCCCTTGAACTCTCTCTAGTAGCCCGTCGCGTTTAGCAGTGGGTACTCTCTCTGTATTAAAATATCAAATACCTTTTCAAAAGTACCTACAGAATTTGAAGCGCGCAGACGCGCAGCATTCTTGCGCAGGCTATAGGTATATAAGGACGATCCATCTAGACCATTCCCTCAGATTCCGTCCGACTGTCGATCAGTAACGATCGGTAAGAATCGCACAATTTTATCCATTTTTAATATACTGGCCACCAAGGATGCTCCTCAGGAAATTTACTTTCTTCTTATATGCCTTGTGTATGCCACTGCGGAATCGACTCGATGATTTTTAAATAATTTCAACTTCCTTCCCAAAGTTGAAGTTCCTATTCCTATGTCTAATGTATAATATTATAATTCCTCCTTCCACGTTTCCCACTTCCGGTACCCACGTGAGATCTTCTCTCCATCACTTATACAATTAAGTTCCCTACCCCATAGTATTAGTATCCAGCCCTCCTATTTCTTAAGTCTTCTCCATTCCTATATAAGACTTCATCCCCATATATTCCCCATTTAGTCCTAAGTTTTCATTCCAATATAGGAAAGAGGATATAGGAATAGAAATAGGGAAATTGTGTGTGGGGAGAGAATCGAAAGGGGGAATGCACCAGCCTGTCTTCTGAAGGCTTAGGTTCGATTAGTTTAGGTTGGTTTAGGTTGGCTTAGGTTAGTTTAAGTTAGGCTAGGTTGGTTTACGGTAGTTTAGATTAGGTTAGGTTGGTTGACGTTAGTTTAGGTTGGTTTACGTTAGTTTAAGTTAGGTTAGGTTGGTTTACGTTAGTTTAGGTTGGTTTACATTAGTTTAAGTTGGTTTACGTTAGTTTAGGTTGGTTTACATTAGTTTAGGTTGGTTTAAGTTGGTTTACGTTAGGTTAGGTTAGTTTACGTAGATTAGATTTCTACACAGATTCCTATTATCAGATTCCCATACAGAATCCCATTATTAGATTTCTATTCATATTCCTATACAGATTCCTATAATCAGATTTCTATACAAATTCCTATTATCAAATTTCTATACAGATTCCTATAATCACATTTCTATACAGATTCCTATTATCAAATTCCTATACAGAATCCCATTATTAGATTTCTATATAGATTCCTATACAGAATCCCATTATTAGATTTCTATACAGATTCCTATTATCAGATTCCTATACAGAAACCTACTATCAGATTTCTATACAGATTCCTATTATCAGATTCCTATACAGATTCCTATACAGAATCCCATTATTAGATTTCTATACAGATTCCTATTATCAGATTCCTATACAGATTCCTATACAGAATCCCATTATTAGATTTCTATACAGCTACCTATTATCAGATTCCTATACAGAATCCCATTATTAGATTTCTATACAGAGATTCCTATTATCAGATTCCTATACAGATTCGTACTATCAAATTTCTATACAGATTCCTATTATCAGATTCCCATACAGAATCCCATTATTAGATTTCTATTCATATTCCTATACAGATTCCTATACAGAAACCTACTATCAGATTTCTATACAGATTCCTATTATCAGATTCCTATACAGATTCCTATACAGAATCCCATTATTAGATTTCTATACAGATTCCTATTATCAGATTCCTATACAGATTCCTATACAGAATCCCATTATTAGATTTCTATACAGATTCCTATTATCAGATTCCTATACAGAATCCCATTATTAGATTTCTGTACAGATTCCTATTATCAGATTCCTATACAGAAACCTACTATCAGATTTCTATACAGATTCCTATAATCAGATTCCTATATAGAATCCCATTATTAGATTTCTATTCAGATTCCTATACAGATTCCTATACAGATTCCTACTATCACACACACACAAATTTCTACACAGATTCCTATGCAGAATCCCATTATTAGATTTCTATTCATATTCCTATACAGATTCCTATAATCAGATTTCTACACAAATTCCTATTATCAGATTTCTATACAGATTCCTATAATCAAATTTCTATACAGATTCCTATTATCAGACTCCTATACAGAATCCCATTATTAGATTTCTATTCAGATTCCTATACAGAAACCTACTATCAGATTTCTATACAGATTCCTGTACAGAAACCTACTATCAAATTTCTATACAGATTCCTATTATCAGATTCCTATACAGAATCCCATTATTAGATTTCTATTCATATTCCTATACAGATTCCTATAATCAGATTTCTATACAAATTCCTATTATCAGATTTCTATACAGATTCCTATAATCACATTTCTATACAGATTCCTATTATCAGATTCCTATACAGAATCCCATTATTAGATTTCTATACAGATTCCTATACAGAATCCCATTATTAGATTTCTATTCATATTCCTATACAGATTCCTATAATCAGATTTCAATACAGATTCCTATTATCAGATTCCTACACAGAATCCCATTATTAGATTTCTATACAGATTCCTATTATCAGATTCCTATACAGAATCCCATTATTAGATTTCTATACAGAGATTCCTATTATCAGATTCCTATACAGATTCCTACTATCACATTTCTATACAGATTCCTATTATCAGATTCCTATACAGGATCCCATTATTAGATTTCTATACAGATTCCTATACAGAATCCCATTATTAGGTTTCTATTCATATTCCTATACAGATTCCTATAATCAGATTTCAATACAGATTCCTATTATCAGATTCCTATACAGAAACCTACTATCAGATTTCTATACAGATTCCTATTATCAAATTCCTATACCGATTCCTATACAGAATCCCATTATTAGATTCCTGTACAGATTCCTATCATCAGATTCCTATACAGAATCCCATTATTAGATTTCTATACCGATTCTTATATTATATATAGAATCTCCTATTAAGGGGAGAGCTAACTTAACCTAACCTAACCTAAGCCAACCTAAACTAACGTAAACCAACCTAAACTAATGTAAACTAATCTAAACCAATTTCTGGCATTGTGGGAGGGGCTTGTTGCTACCTGGGCGGGGCTAACGGCATTGTGGGCGGGGCTAATGAATTTTAACGGTTTGTGGGCGGGGCTAATTCAATTTTTAACGGTTCGTGGGCGGGGCTAATTCAATTTTAACGGTTCGTGGGCGGGGCTAACTCAATTTTAACGGTTCGTGGGCGGGGCTAACTCAATTTTAACGGTTTGTGGGCGGGGCTAATTCAATTTTAACGGTTTGTGGGCGGGGCTAACTCAATTTTAACGGTTTGTGGGCGGGACTAACTCAATTTTTAACGGTTTGTGGGCGGGGCTAATTCAATTTTAACAGTTTGTGGGCGGGGCTAACTCAATTTTAACGGTTTGTGGGCGGGGCTAATTCAATTTTTTAACAGTTTGTGGGCGGGGCTAACTCAATTTTAACGGTTTGTGGGCGGGGCTAATTCAATTTTTTAACGGTTTGTGGGCGGGGCTAATTCAATTTTTAACGGTTTGTGGGCGGGGCTAACTGAATCGTGGGCGGGGCTAATTCAATTTTTAACGGTTTGTGGGCGGGGCTAACTCAATTTTAACGGTTTGTGGGCGGGGCTAATTCAATTTTTTAACGGTTTGTGGGCGGGGCTAATTCAATTTTTAACGGTTTGTGGGCGGGGCTAACTCAATTTTAACGGTTTGTGGGCGGGGCTAACTCAATTTTTAACGGTTTGTGGGCGGGGCTAACTGAATTGTGGGCGGGGCTAACTCAATTTTAACGGTTTGTGGGCGGGGCTAACTCAATTTTAACGGTTTGTGGGCGGGGCTAATTCAATTTTAACGGTTTGTGGGCGGGGCTAATTCAATTTTAACTGCATTAGCCCCGCCCACAAACCGTTAAAATTGAGTTAGCCCCGCCCACAAACCGTTAAAAATTGAATTAGCCCCGCCCACAATTCAGTTAGCCCCGCCCACAAACCGTTAAAATTGAGTTAGCCCCGCCCACAAACCGTTAAAATTGAATTAGCCCCGCCCACAAACCGTTAAAAATTGAGTTAGCCCCGCCCACAAACCGTTAAAATTGAGTTAGCCCCGCCCACAAACCGTTAAAATTGAGTTAGCCCCGCCCACAAACTGTTAAAATTGAATTAGCCCCGCCCACAAACCGTTAAAATTGAGTTAGCCCCGCCCACAAACCGTTAAAATTGAATTAGCCCCGCCCACAAACCGTTAAAATTGAGTTAGCCCCGCCCACAAACCGTTAAAATTGAGTTAGCCCCGCCCACGAACCGTTAAAATTGAATTAGCCCCGCCCACGAACCGTTAAAAATTGAATTATCCCCGCCCACAAACCGTTAAAATTCATTAGCCCCGCCCACAATGCCGTTAGCCCCGCCCAGGTAGCAACAAGCCCCTCCCACAATGCCAGAAATTGGTTTAGATTAGTTTACATTAGTTTAGGTTGGTTTACGTTAGTTTAGGTTGGCTTAGGTTAGGTTAGGTTAAGTTAGCTCTCCCCTTAATAGGAGATTCTATATATAATATAAGAATCGGTATAGAAATCTAATAATGGGATTCTGTATAGGAATCTGATGATAGGAATCTGTACAGGAATCTAATAATGGGATTCTGTATAGGAATCGGTATAGGAATTTGATAATAGGAATCTGTATAGAAATCTGATAGTAGGTTTCTGTATAGGAATCTGATAATAGGAATCTGTATTGAAATCTGATTATAGGAATCTGTATAGGAATATGAATAGAAACCTAATAATGGGATTCTGTATAGGAATCTGTATAGAAATCTAATAATGGGATCCTGTATAGGAATCTGATAATAGGAATCTGTATAGAAATGTGATAGTAGGAATCTGTATAGGAATCTGATAATAGGAATCTCTGTATAGAAATCTAATAATGGGATTCTGTATAGGAATCTGATAATAGGAATCTGTATAGAAATCTAATAATGGGATTCTGTGTAGGAATCTGATAATAGGAATCTGTATTGAAATCTGATTATAGGAATCTGTATAGGAATATGAATAGAAATCTAATAATGGGATTCTGTATAGGAATCTGTATAGAAATCTAATAATGGGATTCTGTATAGGAATCTGATAATAGGAATCTGTATAGAAATGTGATTATAGGAATCTGTATAGAAATCTGATAATAGGAATTTGTATAGAAATCTGATTATAGGAATCTGTATAGGAATATGAATAGAAATCTAATAATGGGATTCTGTATAGGAATCTGATAATAGGAATCTGTATAGAAATTTGATAGTAGGTTTCTGTACAGGAATCTGTATAGAAATCTGATAGTAGGTTTCTGTATAGGAATCTGAATAGAAATCTAATAATGGGATTCTGTATAGGAGTCTGATAATAGGAATCTGTATAGAAATTTGATTATAGGAATCTGTATAGAAATCTGATAATAGGAATTTGTGTAGAAATCTGATTATAGGAATCTGTATAGGAATATGAATAGAAATCTAATAATGGGATTCTGCATAGGAATCTGTGTAGAAATTTGTGTGTGTGTGATAGTAGGAATCTGTATAGGAATCTGTATAGGAATCTGAATAGAAATCTAATAATGGGATTCTATATAGGAATCTGATTATAGGAATCTGTATAGAAATCTGATAGTAGGTTTCTGTATAGGAATCTGATAATAGGAATCTGTACAGAAATCTAATAATGGGATTCTGTATAGGAATCTGATAATAGGAATCTGTATAGAAATCTAATAATGGGATTCTGTATAGGAATCTGTATAGGAATCTGATAATAGGAATCTGTATAGAAATCTAATAATGGGATTCTGTATAGGAATCTGTATAGGAATCTGATAATAGGAATCTGTATAGAAATCTGATAATAGGAATTTGTGTAGAAATCTGATTATAGGAATCTGTATAGGAATATGAATAGAAATCTAATAATGGGATTCTGCATAGGAATCTGTGTAGAAATTTGTGTGTGTGTGATAGTAGGAATCTGTATAGGAATCTGTATAGGAATCTGAATAGAAATCTAATAATGGGATTCTATATAGGAATCTGATTATAGGAATCTGTATAGAAATCTGATAGTAGGTTTCTGTATAGGAATCTGATAATAGGAATCTGTACAGAAATCTAATAATGGGATTCTGTATAGGAATCTGATAATAGGAATCTGTATAGAAATCTAATAATGGGATTCTGTATAGGAATCTGTATAGGAATCTGATAATAGGAATCTGTATAGAAATCTAATAATGGGATTCTGTATAGGAATCTGTATAGGAATCTGATAATAGGAATCTGTATAGAAATCTGATAGTAGGTTTCTGTATAGGAATCTGTATAGGAATATGAATAGAAATCTAATAATGGGATTCTGTATGGGAATCTGATAATAGGAATCTGTATAGAAATTTGATAGTACGAATCTGTATAGGAATCTGATAATAGGAATCTCTGTATAGAAATCTAATAATGGGATTCTGTATAGGAATCTGATAATAGGTAGCTGTATAGAAATCTAATAATGGGATTCTGTATAGGAATCTGTATAGGAATCTGATAATAGGAATCTGTATAGAAATCTAATAATGGGATTCTGTATAGGAATCTGTATAGGAATCTGATAATAGGAATCTGTATAGAAATCTGATAGTAGGTTTCTGTATAGGAATCTGATAATAGGAATCTGTATAGAAATCTAATAATGGGATTCTGTATAGGAATCTATATAGAAATCTAATAATGGGATTCTGTATAGGAATTTGATAATAGGAATCTGTATAGAAATGTGATTATAGGAATCTGTATAGAAATTTGATAATAGGAATTTGTATAGAAATCTGATTATAGGAATCTGTATAGGAATATGAATAGAAATCTAATAATGGGATTCTGTATGGGAATCTGATAATAGGAATCTGTGTAGAAATCTAATCTACGTAAACTAACCTAACCTAACGTAAACCAACTTAAACCAACCTAAACTAATGTAAACCAACCTAAACTAACGTAAACCAACTTAAACTAATGTAAACCAACCTAAACTAACGTAAACCAACCTAACCTAACTTAAACTAACGTAAACCAACTTAAACTAACGTAAACCAACCTAAACTAACGTCAACCAACCTAACCTAATCTAAACTACCGTAAACCAACCTAGCCTAACTTAAACTAACCTAAGCCAACCTAAACCAACCTAAACTAATCGAACCTAAGCCTTCAGAAGACAGGCTGGTGCATTCCCCCTTTCGATTCTCTCCCCACACACAATTTCCCTATTTCTATTCCTATATCCTCTTTCCTATATTGGAATGAAAACTTAGGACTAAATGGGGAATATATGGGGATGAAGTCTTATATAGGAATGGAGAAGACTTAAGAAATAGGAGGGCTGGATACTAATACTATGGGGTAGGGAACTTAATTGTATAAGTGATGGAGAGAAGATCTCACGTGGGTACCGGAAGTGGGAAACGTGGAAGGAGGAATTATAATATTATACATTAGACATAGGAATAGGAACTTCAACTTTGGGAAGGAAGTTGAAATTATTTAAAAATCATCGAGTCGATTCCGCAGTGGCATACACAAGGCATATAAGAAGAAAGTAAATTTCCTGAGGAGCATCCTTGGTGGCCAGTATATTAAAAATGGATAAAATTGTGCGATTCTTACCGATCGTTACTGATCGACAGTCGGACGGAATCTGAGGGAATGGTCTAGATGGATCGTCCTTATATACCTATAGCCTGCGCAAGAATGCTGCGCGTCTGCGCGCTTCAAATTCTGTAGGTACTTTTGAAAAGGTATTTGATATTTTAATACAGAGAGAGTACCCACTGCTAAACGCGACGGGCTACTAGAGAGAGTTCAAGGGGTAGAAGAATATAACTTATTTTCTCTTACCGATCCTTACGAGTCGAGGGTCGAAGCTGTACTGAGAGTAAAGCCCGGAAGGGTATTGTTATATAGCCTATAGGAGTCATCCGTGAGTATACATATCTCCTATATAAGAGTGCATTCCCATATACTGCTCATTTAGTTCTAAGTTTCTATCCCCCCTTTATTTTTAAATATTGAAACTCCTGAATTAGGAGTTTTTAATACTTAGGATATTGGAATGGAAACTTAGGCCTAAGGTGGGTATGGGGATGAAGTCTTAAAGTTATAGGAATGGAGAAGATTTACGAAACGGAAGGACTGGATATTAATATAATACTATATGGTGTAGGAAACTTAATTCTATGGGGATGGGGAGAAGGTGTTATGTGGGTATCGTGGAAGGAGGAATTAATAGATGGGATATCGGAATAACAATTAGGACTTTAGGCAGAGGAAGTTCAAGCCACTACCAGGGAATCATCGAGTCGATTCCACAGTGGCCTACAAGTCCTGCAAGGAAAAGGGGAGCATCGAGTTGCTAGCACACTACCCAATAAGGGGTCTGATATATTCGCGACGATCTGTAAAGAATCTTACCACCTGGGCGTCGTCGAGTTGAGGCCACAGTGGCACGCAGTATTAAAGTGCGGCCTGCAAAAGAGCAAGTTTCCTGGGAAGTCTCGAGTCGCTACCACAGAACTCGCTGAGAGTTACAGCTAGATCGCGAGTTCGTTCTATTGAGAACGACTGAAAAGGAAACTGTCTCTACCCGAGACTGTAAGTGCCTTTAAAGGTAGTTGAAAATAAGCAGGCGTCTGTAAATCAATGATGCTTATTCCCAAGTATCATAGACTTTCCAGGTCACACCACGTGACAGTCCCTGCTCTTGGTGACCTGTATATTAAAAATCGGATCATCCTTATATACCCATAGCTTGCGCAAGAATGCTGCGTGTCTGTGCGCTTCAAAATTCTGTAGGTACTTTTGAAAAGGAAAAAGGAAAAGGAAAAGGACATTTTAATACAGAGAGAGTACTGCCAAAGGCGACGGGCTACTAGAAGAATACAAGTTATTCTTACTGATCCTTACGAGTCGAGGGTCGAAGCTGTACTAAAAATAGAGCTCGGAAGGGTGTTCTTATATAGCCTATAGGAGTCATCCGTGAGTATACACATTGCACAGTCCGTACTGTATGAGAACTAGTTCAAGTTTGTAGTGCAGAGGAATTACTGCCAAGGATTTGAGATTGAATTTTAAGGTAGAAATGTACATTCTTTCTTACCGATCTTTACGAGTCAAGAGTCGGTTACAGAGACTGAGAGTAGAGCCGAGTCGAGCGCTCCTATATAGACCACGCGAGAATGCTGCGCGTTTGCGCGTTACGGTCCGCACTCTTCAAGAAAGTGTTAGATTGTTTAGATCACAGAAGAAGAGGGTAATCTCAAGGGTAGGGAACTAGATTTTAAAAGAGGGGAAAGCGGTTATGCCGTACAGCCGCGCACTTTAAAGTCCGTAATTTTTGAGAAGGTATTAGAACTTTCAAAGTGGAGAAAGCGTCGTTAATGATAACGACTTGACGACGAATGTACGAAGTTATTACTTATTATCCTCGCCAACCGACAGTTGAACACATACTGAAGGTATACAGCCTAGATACTCCGCCTAGTCAAGCTTTGCTTATAAAGTTCGACTAGCCCATAAAGGTATACGATGCGTCTGCGCATTTTTGGATATTCATACTTTCACTTCCTTTATTCATTTACAGGAGAAATATCTATCTTCCCCATCGGTCTACGTCTGTCAGCTGATCAGGATTCAAGGAGTTACCGAGTACCTACCTACTTCGTTTCATTGAAATGACGCTCTCATGTTGATAATCGATAATGTACCATCCCTGGTATTCTTCTAGATTGCATCACCCTATATGTCCCATCCTTGAAAATACCCCATATGTACGAGACCACGTTCACTATTACTGCGTGAAGCAGCAACCAATAAAACTCGTTACCCGTGCATTCTCTGCTGCTTTCACGGTGTGACTGATGTACTCGAGAGGGTCATGAGACCAAACGAATGAGCGATGCGTGGAGCGTACTCGTTTACGGTGTGAGTGAGAAAGACTCGTTGCAATTTATGTATGACGTGTAAATCAGTTACACCGGGTATACGGGGTGTCCCATAAATTACGCACGAGTACGGCGCGGGCGGGGGCTTGCCCGCGTGTACGTACTATGACCACAGAGCAGGCGTTACGAGCGAGGCACGTCGTCGTCGTCGTCTACTCGTTTACATGCATTATTCGCGCAGTGCAGCGGTGATTCTGCGTGGACCGGAGATATCCGGGGTATGCAAATTGGTTTTGGAACTTCGGGTCGGGACGTGAGGGCTGACGTTCTACGTGGCCCCTTTATTTTTCGTGCGAGTCGCGCCTCGGCGATTAGCTAAAAGTACGAAAAGTGTATTTGAATAACGATAACTAAGTATGGAGATTAATTATACGGTGTACGTTGTTAACTGTATTGCGGTGAAATTGGTTACTCGTTTGTTAAGTGCTGTTGATTATTATTAATAATGCGCAAACAAAACCATCACCATCCTTCGAATAATCAAGGAAATCTGCAAGGTGAATTGATTTGACGTTTATATTGACTGTAATTATAAGATTTTGAAGTAATTGGCGCGGTTTTGTAAGTTGTGGCAATGTGTGTGGAAAATGGTACTTGCGGAATGGTGAAATGCGGAGTGAATGGAGGGCTTGAGGATCGGATTGAAACATTGAGAGTGAAATAGAAGATTTGTTATAGGTAGAATTGTTAGATATGCGCGATTACAGCAGACTGTGTGAAAGAGTTGCAGGAGGAGAAACTTAAAAGTGAAATCTAATGTTAAGAAGTACTCTATAAGTGGAGAAATGTACACCAAAAAATTTGTGTAATGTAAAGTATAGGGAGAAATAAACTATATATATAAATAAAGTTTTGAAGACTATATCATTGAATCATAATTGAATCTTTTCACAATATATCTTTTCTAATCGTTATGTCGGCGATGCTTCTGAATAAAGCTCTTATCTACATAATTGATGAGAGCCTTTCCCTTAAAAGCTTCATTTGTTTAAAGTGGAACACATTTGAAACTAAATAATCATTGAATTGTTTCAAGCAGAAGCCAATCAATTAAAACTTTTCTAGTAATTTAATTCACTAGTATATCTACACAATTGATAAGAGCTTTCCCTTAAAAGTTGTATTTTTTTTAAGTGGACAATTGTCGAAATTAAATAATCATTAAATGATTTCCAATAGAAGCCAATTATCTCTATAGAGAAACAAGTACCTATTTTATTGATATTACAAAACAAACTTTTCGAGATCGACAGAGTTCAATAAACGTTTCAATAGCTCTCGAGTATTTTCTCGTTCTCGATGAAGCATTTGTTTCGTCATATCCAGGGAAATGCGTTTATAAACCACAAACGAAATTCCTCCTCGGTACGTAACGGAAGATTTATGATATTTTACGGCTCGAAGCTGACGCGCGTTCCTCTGTACAGGGGGCCGATGGGTCTACCGTATCGAAGAGCATCGCAAAGTGATATAGATTCAACCGGCGATGAACGGGGTTGAGTTGGAACGAAGGGTGCGTGCCCAGGTTATTTCGCTCTTGTTTCTTCCGTACGCGCGCTCTCGTGTATATACGCGGCAACGTGGTACGATTCGCGCGCGTGTGCGTGCGCCGAATCGCGCGAACGTGAGAGAAATACCCGCGCCCCTCTCAAGTCCCGCGATGCGATTCGGACAGCGGGTGGGCACCCCCATAACGATCCATTACATTAACGCGCGCCAACTTTTATCGAACCATTCGGGAGGCGATATCATATGTAGGTACAGGAAGACCGTGAGAGCCAATTTACTTTTTAGGGGATCATTCCGCGAGGGGCGAGAACCGTCGAGGGGGGTTGGTCGGAGCACGGCGCAAAGCTTAAATAAGCTCTCGGGCGGGCGAAAGCTGATTTGGGTACAAAATGCTTGAGTTACGGGCCATCGCCCTCCAACCCCCCCTTCCTCACGCTCCTCCCCCGTGCATGCCATCCCTCTCGTTCTCCCTCCCCCCCTCTCTCTCTCGTCCTTTTTTCCACCGCTGCGCCCCGACGACGAGGTCACTCAAATTTCCACCGAATTAAAGAGGCTGACGACGGCAAACGAGGGTAATAAGGAATAGTTTGCATTCTCGCGGGGGTGGCTTTATGGATACGAATTACGCGACGCGGGAAATTTTTTAATCGCTATCTACTGTACGGTCTCCGGTGGTAATTAGGGGTTTCATTTTCATTCTAGCGCACGGGATCGTCAAGTGATTTCGTCCGTATCTCTCTTTGATAAGAAAGATATGACGATTTTAAAGAACGAATTTTTTAGAATGTAACGCGATAATGTGACAGGTGATTGCCGAAAATTGAGTACAAAGTAGATAACTAAGAATACCGAAAATTTGAGTTATCTAGTTGTAGTATTAAGGGGACGATATGTTCTCTATTGACGACATATTTTTTTGACACTACAATGAGAGAAATTTGTAGTTGGCACGGCAAAAAGTAAAATTATGATAGCTATACATATTACAGCAATATACGCATTGCTGAAGTAACTATACCTATATCTGTTATAACTATATGTATAGCTGAAACAGAAATACCTATTGTTAAGGTAACTAGAACTTATTCTTATGTCATTATAATAAAATACTAGTATTGCCGTGCAACCTACAAGATTTCTCTCGGTGTAACAATTATTTCTCTCAGTGTAAAGATCCTTATTGACTTCATTTGGAAGAAACGATAGAATGATACAAATAAAAGTAATGGTGCGATGCAAAGGATTGAAAAATAAAATAAAAAGTGAATTAAGGGAGGAACAGACCGATGACCGGAGGAAAGAGAAAGTATTACTGGTTAGGTGAACGGTTGGATGAAAAGCTAAGCCAGGAGAGCTTTGCGATCATACGAAAGAGTTTGATAAGATAGAAGAAATGCGAAAGCTGAGCAGGCGCCTGTAAAGGAGGCGAGCGAGCGAGTGAGAGAGCGAGTAGGAGCGAAGGGGAGTATTTTTTTGTAAGCAACTTATCGAGGATGTCGAAGAGAAAGATGTAAAAGGCCAACGCTTATAAAATAAATAGTACAAATAAAAGTAATAACTGACTCCACGTTTGAGTTTTCAATTCCTGACCTTCCTCTATATCTGCAAATTTAAGGCGGCTGGAAAAAGTTGGAGGAACTTCTTTGCATCGATTCATACTGACTTTCAATCATGAGTGTTCATTCTTTTTGAACGAATTTGCCGTCTGTCTGTAGTAATTCAATTCTTGCACTGCACCTCATGGTAATTTTATTTTAATTAACTCTTAAATTTGATTTCAATGACACCGTTACAGTTTATCGTAGCTGCATGGAGATACCATCAATTGTAGGAAATTTATCTTCTAGAAAATCGTAGTTTTCACATTATTACGCTACTCAATGAAGGGTGCACATATCCGTTTGCAATAAAGCAATGCTTTGCCAATAAAACAGTCCCGTTTACCAGCCGCCTTAAAGACCAATAATATTCGTCGTTAGAAGACGATAAGAGTTGGAGATTCCTGATTCGTCGCGCGCTACACGGAAAGAAATAACTTGAAAAATATACAGTGCGATACCAAATGTCGCGTACTCCAGAACAACAGACGTTATTAATACCATAATTTACGCGGCAATGGCTGTCAGTTTATTTTGTCGGAATAAAACGTTCGCCACCGCGTCATGAAGAAGTGGTAGAATTGACACGACGTTATCTCGTAGACACTTAAATGTTCGAGATGACCGTCGCGTCGCGAGAAGACTATTTAGCTCGAGCGTCGAGAAACGAGAGCGTTCCAGCCATTTTGCAGAGAGAAGAGGGATGGGGAGGACTATAAACATTAACGTTTCATAAACCGGAAGTGCCATGAGCGAATGTCTGGTTCTATAGCGTCCCTGACAACATCCACCGGTACCTGCATATCTACTAATATTTATGTAACGCATCTGCATACATCGCGCGGTTCTCCATCGCCCGCTTAATTATTCGGACCGCCGCTAACTATTTCGTGAATATTTCAATCCGAGTTGAAAATCGATTAGCAATCGTCACCGTGCCGCGAGAACGAGCGATGAGACACATATTGGACGCTATACATTAATGATGGAATTTGCATTTTGATAACGGAAGCGTCTAATAATTTTGCCACGCATTCGCATTGAATAAGAGCTTGCAACGAATGTGCAGCAACGTGGAAAAAATGATTTTGCAGTCTTAAGCTTTGTTGAAGACTTTTTTGTTATCACGAGAAAAATGGTATCCGTGACAGCGAAAGTTACGTCCAATGGTAACAAAAGTATTTTCTGGGAGGGTTAACATTTTTACCGACAAAAATTTGACCATGATTGCAGTTGCATTTGCCATTATTGGACGTAGCTTCAGCTGCTACAGATAATATTTTTGTCATGACAGCGAAAGGCTTCAGGCTTCACTCAGGAAAATAACTGACCAATTTGAGGGATGTCTTTTAGTTCTGACGACTTTGAAAATAGTTCATAGGAATTTTTCAGGTGATAGTCAGAATATACCGATTGATTAATATTTAATGTCATAAAATAAACATTGAATTCCCACTCGGCAATCACATCTATTGGATAAAAATTAATATTTCCTCAAAGTGTCAAAAAATCGAAAATACGCCATATCTCTCACGCGTTCCGAAATAACTCTAAATAGATTACAGCTATGACTCCGAAAGAAATTGTTTTGAATTCAGCGAAATAATTTAAAGGCCGCCAGCGCAACCGAGTTTACTCTGCAAGTATATAAATAATTTTTATAGGTACTGCTCAAAACGTCTTCGCCTGTAAAATTTTGTTAACCATCATGAATGATAATAATGGGCATTGCCGGCGATTTTCTTATTTTAATAATACATTTTGAGACAATTTAAAATAAAAAACCGCGTTCCAGTGGCTTGATAATAATTAAATACGATCGATTAAAGTGATTTCAGCGCATGAAAACAAACAGGCAAAGAAATACTTCGGGATTACCGATTTGTGTCAATTTTGCAAATATACAATAATGTTAAAAAACACCCCTTAAGCAAAATTTTGGAGACGACGACTAAACTCTTTCGCGAAACATAGATCCCCCATCTGGTTAGCTAAACTGATCACTTTTCCGTTAAAATGACTAAAAATTTGGTCAGAATAACTAAATATTTGATTCAACTCATCACTATTCCGATTAGAATAACCAAGCGCATCAAACTAGATGCATCTCGTCATTTTAATCCAATTATTTTACTCCGTGTAGTTTTGCCAAGACTGCAAAATCATTCTTTTCCACGCTTCGATTACAGGTACGACAGAAATTCCCAACGGTACATCAGAGTATAAAAACAGAACGCATTTCAAAGGAGCACTGCGCGCTAATCGCGTTAAAATTTCCCAGCGCGCGCGCGCGTGCGGAGGAGAAAAAAATCGCTCGCCCTCGTAAAAAGTTATTTCTATTTACTCTCTCCGGTTCACTCGTCTCGACACCTGCTCCCTCCCCCCTCCCACGCACGAACGCCAACACCTCGTAAGATACGCGGGCGTAGGAATCGCGCGGCGGTATAGACACCCTCGAACCCCGTGCTAGGGGTAACAGTATCGCATAACCGTAAAAATATTCGCGGAACGTCGTAACGTCGGCTCCGCGCAACATTGCTATCGTCGCCGCCCTCCCCTCGCCGCCCACGCGTCCCGCTCTCGCTCCCCACCGCCGCGACCCCCCGGCGCCCGGGCACTCTCGGTTTTCAAACTTTTATAGAAAATTTCTCGGCCGCATCAAAGTCGAGCGTAAAACATAAAAGATGAAATACGAGTCGCCACCCCTTCCACGCCGGCCCCCGGGAGTCGTGTAGCCAGAGAGAATTAGTTCTTATAACATTTGCCACCCTCCGGCCCGACCCTCGCGTATCCACTCGAGACTGCCCCGAACCGCGCGAACGGGAGAGATTTCGCGAAGCCTGAGGGACCGTATACCGGCTCGCGAGCGGTGACATACGTCCCGCGTGGGCGGGATGATTTTGGCCTCTCTGCGAACATTTTGTGTATATACGCCTCGATCCGCGGGGATTAAATTAAGCGATAGCTTCGTCCCGGGGGCACGAGGATCGATGCGGTCGTCTTTATTTTCGGCTCGCGACAAATTGATTCCCTCTCGGCGCGTCTCGCAATTTTCTAGGATCGGTTTTCGAGGGCCCTCGCGATCGGGGATCGTGTCGACTTTGAGGGGGTTCCTCCGATGGCAGAATCGACGGAGGGATTTTGATGAAATCGATGGATATGGGTGTTGGGAGGCTTTGATTAAATTTTTGCAACGACTCGTCTTGTATAATGAATATGAAATCGATATTATATAGGTATATATATTCGTTTTATATTTATTATACAAGTTTATTGCTAAAATATTTATATAAAGGAAGATTTTCCGTTGTGGCGAAGATGTTAAAATATATGTATACACAAGGAGAAGTTCGTTGATTGAACATTTGTCGAACTACATTCTACGTCGCTCGAAAAACGTCTCTGTAACTCTAATATTATAAGATTTCGTATAATGGGACTAATATTTTTCAGTACTCTTTAAGTATGTAATAAAGTATACTCGAAGTTTCCAAAAGATTGATTTAACGCATACTTCAGGACAGGCTCCCGAAAATGAATGAATTGATAGGCCTTCCACATGAGACTCCCCCTTTAATTAATTTATTTTGCATATTTTATGCAAGTCAGTGAAATATAACAACAACAAAAATGGAAGAATCCTAACACTTATATTTATCGATTTGCCGAATTTCATCAAAATAATTCCGTTGATTCCATTATCGATAAAACCTCCTTTTAAAGGTAGTAAGATTTGTATCAAGAAGACATTTGGCAAGAAATGCGCCTTTGCTCGCGATAGAAATGAAATGTCTCGTTTGCTGGATACAACTATATAGTATGGGTGAATTAATTTCCCGAGGAGAATGAGTTTTATTCGAAGCGGTACAACGTTAAATTGCTACTGGCCGATTAAACGTTCAGCGAACGATGCCAAATTTGTTCGATTTCCAAATTGTCGCTTACGTTCGCAGCAGTAAATGGGTTTCAACACTGCAAGTCGTCCCGGAACGTCAACTGTGTTAAAAGGAGCTGTTCCAATGAGCAAACAATCCTATTCCTCAAACCAGGGCCGATGCAAAATTCCGCACGGAGGTATTCATTCAACGGGACAGGATATCGGCTCTAGATACATGTAATTCTCCAAAAGTATCGCCGGAAGCTCACAGCTGTAACGAAATAATTATGGATGAAGCGGGCTCCTAATTCCAGGATATAAACGCGCATCTGTAGCGCCTCGTTTACCTTGTACGCGAATGGCTAATTGACTTTTGAGCGAGGAAGACTTCGATTAAAATAATGGTCGCACTGGTCTGCAAGATAAACTCTCTTTACATCGTCAGAAATGAAAGTAGACGGACTGCGTCGAATCTCGAGTGGCTATCATTTCAAATATCTTTTCCATTTTAGTCCAGTGCCTCGTGTTTTCGAGAAAAATTAAGTCAATTGTAAAAATCGCGATTTTTCGAGTTTCGAACGTCGTTTTTCGTGAAACCTTAACGCGCTAGTCATAAATTGCTTGCGGATTCGGATTCAGCGGCAAACAATCTAACTAATGTCAATTATCTTTTACGATGCGATAAAGTTCGAACGAACATGAAATAATTGCATTGAGGCGAGTGCTTTCAAAAACTTCAGATGCAAACTACTTTTTTGCTCTGCTTATAGATTCGGACTCAGTTTTTGAAGCAAAATGAAGACGATTTGAAATCAGTGGCTCAGAACAAAATTTGTATTAAATTTAACACAACAGTACATCAAGCTTTTATCCAATACGTTGATTACGAAAATTGATATACTCCGTTATGCAATTTACGAGGACAATTTCCTAACAAAATACATTAATTTTCACAATCACATATGTATTGAAAAGAAGCTTTACATAAAAGTATATTAACAGTGCAAATTTTTGATACAGCGTCCTACGTGTAATCCGTTTCATTTTAATTCCGATTTTTCATTTGCCGACCAGTGTAATTTATTATTCAAGACGAAATTCCGCTCGACTCCGCCCATCGTCCATAATTATTATAATCTCACTCGCGCTCCGACTCACCTGATAGTCCATGTAGTTTCCGTATCCCATGTGATTGCAGGTGCAGGCGCAGGCTTGGATGTGCCTCCGCATGTCGAGCTCCACCTCCTCGCCGCAGACACCCCTCGTGGTGGCCATCATGGTGTCGCCCATGCAGTAGCCGCCGGTGCAGTACATCCTGGGGTCGCTCTGGTCCAGGTAGCCCCCTCCCGAGTCCTCGTACCCCAGTCTGCTGGGGCACCGAGAGTCCGAGGCGTACCCCACTCGCGATTGGGGTCGCTCCTCGTACCCCAGCCGAGACTGGGATCGATGGAAGGTGGGAGGCACATCCTGAAAGGGACAGAGGAAGAAGAGTTACGGCGATCCACCGGCCGAGATAGGATCGTTCGATCGCTGGAGACGAATTCCTGGGAAATTGAATTCTATCGGTGGGTTGGAGAGGGGTTTTTCTTTCGGTAGTCGCGAATATTTTTGCAGCGGGAGAATTGGGACCGAGGCGTTACGAATTTGAGGCATAACATAACTATTTCCCATCCCAGTTTCCCTTTTAAGGATCATGTACTGGTTGAAGCCGCCACGATTTACGTACACTCTTACGTGCAGAGTCTACCTGGATAATGAACATCGGGTGGTGTTGGTGAAAATTTAGATCCATTCTCATTTCCAGATAAAAATGATTTCGCTGATAAACTATAGGTTTTCCGGTAAAGGAGACCATCAAATTGTTACAAGTGGTCTTCGTTTTTCACGGTAAACTATTGTAGTTCGATAATTAATGATTTGTTTATTCTGGGGAGTGCTAGGGATTTTTCGTCAAGTTATATTTTAATAATAAAACTGGAACCACGTGTAACAATTTGAAGATCTATTTTATCGAAAAAGCCGTGGTTCATCAGCGAAACATTCTTTATCTGGAAATAAGAATGGATCTGAAATGCAGGACAAAACACAGCGGCTTCTCTAATTAATAAAATTAGAAGAGAATCCTCAACACTAGAACTAGACTGTAAACCGTTCATTTAACTGGTGTTTTATTGAGATTGATATTCAATCTCAATTATTTCGTAATCCATGAGGTTTTGTCGAAATTGGTACAATACTTTTTTGTAGAGTATATTTCGATCTACAAAAAAGTTCTATAGCAGTATGGGCCAACACTCCATAGATAGCAAGATAATCACTCGCGCGCCAGAATGACCATCTTAGAACGTGTTCATCGTTCGGTAGTTCGTGTTAAATTGTCATTGTAAGAAAAGTTAGTATTAAATGTCATATACAATAGAACTCTTATTATTTCGCCATTAGCGGGTGGACCGGCGAAATAATCAGACACGTATCCGGAAACAAAGCTGGTAAATGGTAGGAATACATGGTTTCGATGATCTACCGCGAATATTTTTTCCAAACGTCTTAACTATTATAATTTAACGAGCAATTTCGACGATCCCCGACGACCGAAAAATCGATCCTAAGATAGTTCTATCACCAGGCGAAATAATGCAGAAAGTTTTCATTTTTGGACACAATGTTTATCAAACCAGAACTGATTTATTAAAAAATTTGAAGGCAGCTCACCGACGACCTTCGCGAGAAAAATTAAATTGAAATAAGGCTCTAAAGTATTGCCACATGTGCAGGCACATGCCTTGTACACTGCAAATTTAACAAAAAAACTGTAATATATTTCTGAAATAGTTTAAAAGTTTAATATTAAAAAATAGAAGGGCTTTACCGGTCAATTGTTTGAGAAAACGTAACTTATAGTTGTAAATCTTGAGAATCTCTCTCGCCGATAAAGTATATAGCTGCTATATATATATTAATAATCTTTACTATATTATAGCAATCGCAATTTTATATTACCGTTTTATTTTCGTTGAAACAGCTACATATTCTCTATTATTTCTGCAAATTCATTTGCCGATACAGCAAGTATTTTTACTACAATAAATTTTGCAAAAGTTACAGTTATATTTGCTACAATGACAAAAATACTCGCTGTCATAACACTTATTCTTACAGTCACAACAAAAATTTATGCAAGTCTTAAATTTGCTGGGAGTGCAAAACTATTTTTCTCCTTGCGGTCTCCAGGATTTTGGTTAAATCGACCGGGTTATTTTTTTTCGCACTCTTAGCGCGAAACTCTACCGATTTTGCGGAGTAAGTCGATCTCCGGGCGGACTGCAAGCAAGATCGAAATACGAGAGATCCTCGGGAACGCGTATTACTTTCATCCCCTCTAAAGACGTTAGCTCGAGTTCGTGCTCAGATTTTCCTCGGCGAGATGCGACGGCGCGAAGTTGGGTCGCGCGCTGATGTGGATCCCCGACAAATTGAATCGAAGGGAACGGGACGGTCGAGGGACAGCCGTGCGTCCGATAACGAGAGGGTAGGGTCATGATTTTTTGATCGATCGCGCGACGTTAGGGGTGGCTCGCCTAGATCCTCCAAATGGAATGCGTTACTCCGGGTTC
The DNA here is from genome assembly GCA_963678675.1 of Xiphydria camelus. Lineage (NCBI taxonomy): Eukaryota > Metazoa > Arthropoda > Insecta > Hymenoptera > Xiphydriidae > Xiphydria > Xiphydria camelus. The sequence goes on from OY783197.1 coordinate 1,869,677, forward strand.
TCTCTTTCCTTTTTAATGCGTCATTCCAGCGAGACGGCGGGCAGACGACGAGTGCGCTCGACTGCGGGGTTTCGACTCCCTCGGGACGCGCGGCGAACGCGAGCGAGACGGAACGAGTTATAATTAGATCGACTCGGAAGGCGAAGCGAGGACGGGACGCGAGGGAAGGAGCGGAGCGATGCGAAGGTACGAGTGAAAGATGAAAGGGGGAGGAAATAAGCGATGGGAATCCGCGGTAATAAAAGCGGATGATGGAATAAGTGAGCGGATGGACGGACAACGGCGTTTCGTCTCTCCGGAGTCCAGGTGCGGCGGGCCGTGGTCGTTGGAAAAACGCAATGAGTTACCGGCGAGATTGACTTGAAAGTAAAACGGGGAGGCGAGGGAGAGAGACGGGGATCGATAGGGCGAGAGAGAAGCGGAGCGGTAGCGGGAAGCGGATTTGAAATATAGGGAGGAAGAACTACAGTGGGAACTCCCTTTTAGCGCAGTCCCCTGTTTTCGTGGCTTCGCACTGAGAAGAATAACCTGGCCAATTTTGCCAAAATCCTGGAGATTATAATCAAACTGTTGGCTGAAATATGGATCCTTTACCTGTTGGATTAGACTGACCATTTTCTGATTAGAATAACCAGATTATGTAGTTGGAATAATTAAACACCTTGTTAAAATAATTGAATATTTGGCTCAACTTACTAGCTTTTCTGTTGGAATAATTAAACTCGTCTAATCAGATGCGTTTTATTATTTTAATCAACTTATTTCTCTCAGTGCATGTATGGAAAGTAAGCGTAAGGTAAAAGTGGAATAAACTCCCTGGCTCAGGTTCGAGTTCAACATCAATTATCTCAAGAACGATAAGAAATTTCGAAAAGAAAGTTTCAACGAAAAATATTCGTCTATATTTTCACTATAAAGAAGCTACTCTCCATTTTTCATGTATTTCCATTGCATGGGATAAAATTGGGGCAGACCACCCCGGTTCAAGTACGAATTCAACATCAATTATCTCAAAAACAATGAGAAATTTCGAAAAAAAGTTTCAACGAAAAATGGTTGTCCATATTTTGACTATAAAAAAGATGTTTTACATTTTTCACCCATCTCCATTGCGTTTCGCGATAATCGCTTTCAAAGTTAAACAGAAACTGTGTGTAGAGTGTTTATCCTATTTTTACCCTATACAAAACTGTTGCCGAACTTGAGAAAAATAATTAGGTTGAAATGACAATATGCATCTAGCTAAACACGTTTAATTATTCTACCTAAAATACTGATCAGTTCAACCAAATATCAAGTTCTTCTAATCAAGTGTTTAATTATTCCAACCAAACATTTAGTTATTCCAATTAAAACACCAAACGGTTTGGTCATCAGTTCCACAGTTTTGATTAAATTGACCGAGTTATTTTTCTCAGTGTGGGATAACTGTACAAATTCACGGGCATTCCCACGATTTTTTACTAATCCTTTTTCTCCGTGCGGTATTATCACGAAGTTGTAGAAAGCCATAGCGGACGGGGTGCGTCTGCCGATACGGCACCAGCTGCGCTATAGTGTGTACGCTCTGCAACCATTTGTACGAGTATATGAGACGTACACGTTCCATGTACATAGGTACCTTTTGGCTCAAGAACAGTTCGAAACCGTGCTTCTGCGGTCCATGCGCGCGCGTCTCGCACACTTCCTCGGCGAATATCGGAGCGGAGGAAGCCGCGCGGCTATATCGACCGCTTCCGGTTGACCCGCATCGCTCAAATTCTAATCAGCTCCCGTTCCACGTGACCAGACTCGTGGACTCCACTGTTTCCAGCGCACCCCCCGCTTCGAAGTGACGGTAGCGCCGGAAGCCCGTCCGTATCGGCGAGTCGAAGTAAAGGGACACGACGGCGACCCCCGTGCGCGAAGTTGTACGGGGAGGAAATTCGCCGTAGGTGCGCCAAGTTGGCCCCTCGCTCCTGTTACTTTCTACGGCGACGAGGGGCCTTCTCCCGCCACTCCTCTACGAAATATAACGCAAAATAAAGCGAATCTCGCCCTTTTCGTCGGCGTATCGAAACATGATAAATGACAATGGAAGACGGAATCCGCGAGGGGGGCTTGACGCTGTCGCGTGCTCAAAAATCTCATTATTCCGGCCGATTTGGAGAGCGCCGCGTCGAACGTATCGCGACGCGGTTCCCCCGAGCACCGCGCGACGACTGAAAAGATCGATCGAGTGTCACCGTTTTTTTTTTCCGCGCACGCGAGTAACAACCGGGAGCTCTTCCTCTCTCTCTCTCTCTCCCTCCCCCTGCCCTCTTCCGTCTCGTCTTGTGAAAATCAATTGCCGACTCTTCGCGTTCTCTCTTCTCCACGCTCCCGTTTTCTCTCCCTCTCCCGCCCCCTTCCCACCTACACGGCAGCCCCTCATACTCGTCGTTCCGACTATTCCGCAAGTTCGCGGCGCGCGGAAACGAGAGCGATCCAGCGATTCGCTTCGACGTGCGAGTACGTCGGGGAGGAGGGGAGGGGGGGGGGGGGTGCGGATTCAGTGCTGGTACTTTTACGCGCGAATTGAAAATTAGAATGAGAATTGCGAAGTGGCGACAATTTTGGAAATTAAGCGAAAGAGATGTGAGTCTCGTCGAGCGGAGCGATTATTTGCTGTGTTTCTAGCAGTCGTGTGATCGTTGCAATTGATGAAGAGGATATTCTGGTTAAAAAGGTTCTATTGGCAATAGAATTAACGAAACGATTTTGATCAAATTCGGTAGATCGACAAATATAAGTGTTGGGATCCTTCGGTTAAATTTTTGTGACGATTCACGGAATTTTGCAAGACATGCGAAATAAATTAATTAGTCTATTTGCCATGGAATTTTATGAGAAGCAGCGCATTAATCTCCTTTATTTCTGAATCAATACTCGTAGATATGAGTGTAAGGCGCCGTCGGTTAAACTTGTGTGAATATTCCTCACCTACATAGACATTTTGTATTAATTATACAAAGTGTGAATCGTCATAAAAATATAACCGAAGGTTTCAAGACTTATTTACCGAATCAAATCGATCTGCTAATGATATCATCGATAGAATCTTGTTAATTAATTTAATCGAGCAAATTTTTTCTTCGTCGACCAAGCGCGTCATATTTGTACACTCTAGGCGTAAATTTTGCCTGTGCTTCGAATTCCCAAAATGCGAGTTCAAATTACGGTAACATTTATTCGAGTTAAGGAGGTTCTATTAATAATAAAATTAACGAAATGATTTTTGTCAAATTTGCTGAATCGATAGATATAAGTATTAGGATCCTTAAATAGGTTAAATGGGCATTAATTAATTTATTTGATATTTCTTTTGTAGAATAGTGAAGGATCACGAAGGTTTAACCGAAGGATCCTAATGCTTACGAACTATTAATAAAAGAGGTTAATGTGTTATTTTTCATTAAACTCTATGTCAAATGGGCATTAGTTAATTTATTTGATATTTTTTGTGCAATATGGTGAATCATCGCAAAAATTGAATAGAAGGATCCTGATACATGTATCGATCGATTTATCGAATTTGAACGAAATCGTTCTGTCAATTCTATTTTATCAATAAAACCTCCCTAAAAGCTCATTTTAAATGGCCCAACGTCATCTTCGTGCCACGCGTAACTGCTATCACGGTTTCTCTCACAGATGTCCGTAACTTTTTATTATTTAATACGGCTAATTTATATGTAAATGTAATACAAAGCGCCGAATCCTCTGCGAGAAATTACCATACAAAGCAGCACGCGCGTTACAGACATCGCGACGTTTCCTGGAATAGCTGGAGTTACAGCGGGATTCCCCTTTCTTTCCGTCCAAATACTCAGAAAACTATCATCGTCCAGACGTCCTTCTGCGAAGGTTAATTCGGCTATCGCATGAAAGCAATATTCAGTTTTTAATTCAATTTGTAACCTGTATACATATTCGATGTTACGAAAAGAAGAAAATGTCCGGAAAAATAATTATTTCCGAAGTTACAAGTGCGTTTCTCTGAACTGTACACTTAAAACAATAACTGCTAGTGCTGACGAAATTGGTTCTTTAAACCAAAAACATGAAATAATTCCAGAATCAAGCTACGGTTTTCTTCGCGCAAGAAAATATTTCATATATTCTTCGACCAAGAATCTGTATTCTTAAAAATTTTTAAGATCACATGTTCTTGACTCAAGAAATATTATGGCGTCATCGAAAAGCTACGAAAGAGGCACACATGTTGAGCAACGAGTACGAGAGAGATAAATTGACAATATCACCTATATACAGAGTTCTATAATATCGTTTTCCAATTTCAATATAAAGCTTAAAATGAAAAATGAAAAAATACGGGGTAAATAATTCTATCTAAATTTCTCAAATTTGCAGTAAAAAAATTTATGAGAGAATCGTATCCCGCGACTCGCCAAGTATTTCCACGAAATTATCCCAAATTCGACCTGGGAATCTCACGAACCAATCAGCGCGCGAACGTCGAAAAAAAAAAACAAGAAACAAAATATGAGAAGCGACGAGTTGCCGAAGAAAATTCCGAAAAAAACAAAGCAAGGGTGGATTTCACCCCTCGCTGTGCGAGTGAAAACAGCGCGAGTTCAAAGCCGCACTGGTCCGCCTCTGCCGCCCCCCGCGAGAGAGCGTCCTTATCGCGCACTCTCCGTCACTCGGAGGGCTTCTTTGTCTAGCGCTCAAGTGCGGCAAAGAGGCGCTTTATATGCGGGACCGACGTTGCAATCGGCGCACTCGGACGCGGCGTCTTCCGCATGTGTCACGCTTGGTGTGTAGCCAAACTTCGATATGTGGCGCCACGTAACGGTCGTTTTTTTTTCCCGAAAAATGAAACTTTTCGCGTGGGATCCTCCGACTCGAGGCGTTTTATTACGTCAGTCCGATATTGCACCGTGAATCGCAGTGGCTGCAGCTTCCTCGCACCGCCGATAATAATGCATTTGTCGATAGCGGCTCGTTAGAGGAAATTGAAGGCGCGTATGCGGGTATCTATTGCGATTGCACGAGGCACACAAAAGTTGAGAGAAACTAACTTGCGATCGTAGAATTTTGAATTATTAATTTGTAAGTCTCTGGAGTGCAATTATAATTCGATTTTCTAACTCATTTTTTTTTACTGCGGATTCGAAAAATTTGAACAAAATTATATGCATCGTATTTATTCATTCTTGATTTTCAGCTTTATTTAAGTGGGAAAACGATATCGCCTCACTAATGCCAAAAGGTCGTATACGCCACTTTTAACACATTAAGTTTTTTCAAAATTCACAAAAACTATTGCTATAAGGGCGTATTGATATACATACAAGTATAAGTCTCAGATTGATGCGCCTTTTTGGTATTAGTTTTCGTGATTTTTCGATAAGTTTCCAATTATTCCTTTTCACTTCACTTATTCGTATTTAGACAATTTTGTGTAAATGAGAAAAACAAATTTCTTCATACGCCCTTTTAGCCTTATAAAGATATTTTTGGCATTAGTGACGCGATATTTAAAGCTACGTCATCATCTTGTAAAATCATCTCTCTCGGACTCGTTGCTTGACATAAGCGCATTTCTCAGCTTTTCGATGACGTCACAACATCGTAGAGAGAAACGCACTTACAACCGCTTACAGATAATTATTTCTTCAGAAATTTTCTTTTTCATTTGATATCGAATAAGTACACTGAGCAAAAATTTTGGTCAATTATACCAAAATCTAAGGGACGATGACTACATTGTTTTATGATTGGCGCCAAAATCGACGACAATTTCTGGTTAAATTATGATTCTTTCAACCAGATTTTTCTCTGACTATATACGGATTAAAAAATGAATCTAGAAATATGCATTTTTGTATGCAACTACCGAATTGTACGATAATTCATAGTAAAATAATTTAAATCTCTTTCAGCTAAACGCTCCATTCACCTATTCGAATATTAAATTTCGAATTTTAAAGCTGTACCAAAATGCTTCCGGCGGATACACTAGTACATTTGGTCACCTCTGCCTTGCATTACAATTGTAATTTCGATAATCATTCGGTAAAGCGAAATGTGCGATATTACATCGCGTGCATAAATACGACATAATAATAATTATTGAGGTGTTAGCAGTCCCGACGGCGAAAGCCGAACCAAATCCGCGCGTCGCGGCTTCGTTACATTTGCACTCGCGCTGGATAATTGGCGGAAACCGCCGAACAGCCGCGCGATACCAACTGCGACAATACGAGGAATGCATGCAACGATGTTTCCACGGGAAAGCGAATTTCGCTTAAAGAGTCGAAACCCCGAACTCTCTGTGCCAACCCGGGTAGCCCCTCGTAACGAGTGGCGAATCAATTGACTTCGTCGATACCGCGTGGTTACAACCCGCCCGTCGTGCGACCGCGTCACGTCGAATTGATAATTGGTAGAGTATCGCCACCCCTGACTGAAGCTCCGTAAGCGTGTCATTGCTCTTGCGTGGTATTGATGGGGAAATTAAGGATGTATAGTATGGGTAATCTCAAATGATCGAGAAGTTATTGAAATTTTGATAGATAGTATGTTTAACTGCACCAAGAAAACAGTTTATCAATAGTTGATAAATGTAATTTTAAATACGACGAAATAAATATTTCGTTGGGACAAGAAAATCGGTAATGGTTAAAATGTTTATTTAATTCAAATAGATGCCTCAAAGGATCTAATTGTGCTAAATAAATATTGTAACAGTTAACGAATATTTACTTGCTCCAATAAAATATTGATTTCGCCATATTTAAACAAACATTTATTAATTACAAATAAACTATTTTCTCCATTTATAAATTCGGCAAAGTTTGTCAAAGATTCATAGATTCGTCTGAAAGTTATTCAGCTTCTAATTTAACATTAGCTCTTATGTGAAATCGATCTTTCGACTTCATATATATAAAAATATCTGTGTTAGCGATTGAGAGAGAAAATGTTAATACTGATTCTTTCAATAATTTTATTTCATTCGTGAGTAGCTAAAATCCATAAAATATCGTGAAAATAATGTGAGAAATAAGGAATAATCTTTGTATTAACACACTTTATCACTAATTGGTGACTATTAACATTAAACGTTCAAACAGTAAGCATAAAAAAAGAGAGTTGCAAAAGATTGATTCCACATAAGAGCTAGTGTTAAATTGGAAGCTTAATTATAGCTTTTAGAGGAGTGAATCTTATGTACACCGTCAACAAAGTCACCGCACGTAGCTATTTACGGTAATCGAATTAGGCTCGACCGCCAAATACGTTACACATCTCTCCCCCGTTTGCTGCGATTAAACGGCGCGGTTGGCTCTCGTCGACGAGGAGACCGGAAACGGTCGCACCGCCGAGTTGACCCCTTATTTGCGTTGTGTAGAGTAGCGGTCAGGGGCCAGATCGCCACTGCGAACTCAACACAATTGAAACGACGAGAAAAAAAAAAGAATCATCGCAAGCCCACTCTTTTAATCGCTTCTTTTCAATGGGGTGCTATCGATAATAGAATTAACAGAGCAATTTGATCAAATTTGGTAAAACGATAGATATAATTATTACAACCCTTCGGCTAAATGTTTGTCAAATTTAGCATCTTGTATAAGAAATATAAAACAAGTAGGTATACAGGTGAGAAGTCATTACAAAAATTATACTGAAGGGTCTTAACACTTATATCTATCGATTCAAAAATCAAAGAGATTAATGCATTGCTTTTCATAAGAATCTATGTTAAATAATCATTGATTAATTCATTTCGTATCTTATAAAAATTAATGAATTGTCACAAAAATTTAACCGAAAAATCCTTACACTTATATTTATCGATGTACTAAATTTGATCAAAATATCGTTCTGGTAATTCTATTATCGATAGAACCACCTTAATCGATTTAGTGCTCAGCGTCACTCTCAATTACCAAACAATTTTTGTATGCAGATATTCAATTAATCGTTTCTGCAACGCTTAAAAATTGCTTTCAGAAATTCCACTCTCCCTTAACCCTAGAATACAAATATGTTTTTCTCTTTATACGTTATTCTAATGGAAGCGTCGTAAAAATGATGACACATTAGTATTCTAGGGTTAATAAAATTAAGCTTCCAGATAAATTGTTCAAGCAACGCGAAAATCCTTAATACAATACCTCGAACGATAAATCGCTCGGAAACTAAAGTTGCCAGTGAGCACTAATGTGTTAATAAGACGCCCAGCTGATGATCCGGCTCGATCGGCGCGATCCAATTGAATGCGCTTCCCCGGAGGCGCGACCGTGTCGGGCGTAATTGGCGGGGCCCCCCTTGGGCGCGGGCGAGACGCATGGGTACACAGGTATACTCTGTATATATAGGTACAGCCCTGCTCTACATTTCCACACACACACACACACACACAGCCGCGAGAGAGCTCCATCGAACTTACGCACCTGAGAGAAGGTGTCGTCCTGGTACGGCGTCCTGCGATGGTACTCGTCGTAGCACCGCCCGTCGTAGCCGCTGGGCGGCCGCGGGAAGGGGTCCTGCACCGCGGCAGCCGCGGCTGCGCAACAGTCGGGGATCTGCGCCTGGTAGCTCTCGTAGGGGCACTTGTCGGAGGGGCCGCCGGGCCGGGGCGCCTGGTGCACACGCTCCTGGGGCCCACTGCCGTAGCTCGCGCTGTGCTGCATCCTGTCCTTTCGCGCGGCCACACCGAGCTACCCGCGCGCGCACCGCATCGCGATCTTCACGCACCGCGATCGATCGAGTCCCTTCGCCGGTGCGATCAAAGTTTGAGCCCGGTCCCCGTGCACCATCCTTCGCGCGTCACTGATTTCAAGGGCGCTCGGCGAGCGCGAGATCGGGTTGCGCCTTAACGTCCCACCTGACGAAGCCGACGGCCGTCTGCGCGCGAGCGTCGTTCCGACGGAACGGACGTGTTGACCCTTCCCCGCGATCGGCGCATATTCGACGCTTCATGCTCGACTTTCTCCTGTCGAGCCCATCACCCTCGGCGCGTTGTACCCTGCGACGAATTGCGCGGTGAATATGTGGGGGGGGGGGGGGGTTAAGAAGCGCGAGTGCGAGGCGAGAACGCGATTGCGATAACGTCGATTAAAATTTGTTATCATAATAATTTTATTCGTTTCACGTTTAATTTCAGTTGATGTTCACTTCTTTTTTTAGGTGAATAATTTTAATCTTCGATTGGGACGTTTATAATATCGAAGCGACTTCGTAGCGGTCGAAGAAGGGGAGGGTTAGTTCCGTCGTCGGGGCGAAAAGATAACAGATAACGTTGAAACGTCGACGAACGACTGCTCTTTGTTCGTGAAATAATAAATAGCCCCCGTTCGCTAAATCCGATTGCTCGCCAAACGGTCGTTCGATAAAACTGTTTTAATTATTACGACGGCTATTAAGGTGGTTCAATCACCAGACGAAAAATTGCAAGCAAATTTTCATTTTTCGACAAAATGTTGGCCAAACTGGTACTGATTTAGAATTTGAAGGCAGGTTACCCACGATTTTCACGAGAAAAATTTAATTTAAAATGAGCTCTTAAACATTGGCTAAACTTATTCGCCAGGAAAAGGAAACTTGAATCATTATTATCTCACTGTCTATGAGCTTTTGACTCATGTTCGTATAATACTTTTTTTAAAGGTTATACTTTTATCTACAACAAAGTCTTATGTCAATGTAAGCCAGAAGTTTATAAATAATGAGATAATAATGATTCAAGTTTATTTTCTGATAAGTAAGTTTAACGTCATATAGGTAGGCATAGGCAAAGAGGGTTTGATAGATCTGCATACTGCAGAGTTATGACGAAAACTGTTTAATATATCTCTAAAATGATGAAAAGATTTAATATTAAAAATTAAAGGACCTTACTGGCCGATTGGACGAGAAAGAGTAATTTGAAGTTGTAAATTTTGAGAATTTTGCTAATAAAGTATGATTGCCATGCATCCTCTGAACTAAATAATGGAAGAGTAATGCTACAAATGTTTTATTTTTATAAATTGATCAGTATGCTATCAATTAAGATTGTTGTGAATAAAAGAAATATATTTTTTGGAACTAATTTAATCGGGCCCTTCTTAAACACCCACCAAATACGGTCCTACATAATAGAACTACCTTAAACCTTCTCTATTCTTATTTACATTTCCCCGCGTTGCGTCAGGCAAACCTCGGCGCACAAAATCTAGGCCACGAAAGCGAGTAGCCGTCCGTCGACGGCCCCAAAATGACGGTTACCAGAGCTACAGCAGTGCGCTGCATAAAAGAAGGCTCGAGAGGTGTTGTGCGACTGCAGTCCGCTGCGACGTGAATAAAAGAACACCAATTTGGTCGCTGCGCCGGCCGTAGATCCGCTTTCGGGGCGAATAATTCAAGTACGCACCCCCCGGGAACGAACGACACGCGGTCTCTCTCGGGTATTGCAATCGGATTCCCGTCCTCTCACTCGCGCGTTGCGAGTTGACGTCGATTTTGAGTGGAGAGAAAATCGGACGGCCGTTATGTTGGCCCCTGAGATGAACTACTGACCGAGTAAACCGGGGGCCAACGAAGCGACCGGAGATATGTACCCCTACTTTTCCCGACACGTGGAAATGTGCATATATGTATACGTGCATGTGGGACATGTACGCGGAGGCAATGTACGAAGTACCTACGGGAAATAATATCTACCCACATACCCACACCTTGGATCAAATTGAAAAACCGTGTATAGGTACTGAAAAAAAAATTGATTAAAAGATTCAGTTAGTTTAAATTAATTGATTAACAACGATATAATAATTTAAGTTAAGGAAATCGTATTTATTCCAATACTCGTTTATTCACAACAAGTATGAGCATAATCAATGTCAGTTGATATGAGTCAGACTGAAAAAAAAATGACTTGCTCCAACTGTACATAAAATAATAGTCACATACAAATATGTGGACTAAATATGTAAAGTTGTAGCCACAAAAAATATCTATTTATAGTGATTAAAGATATATTAGATGCGAATAAACGGGCATTGAATTAAAAACAATTATCTAAATTAAGAAAATATATAATTGCTTGAAGTAATTCAAACCAAATAAATAGGTTCAATCAATTTTTTCTCAGTATATATGCAAACTTTATATTATAAGTATATAGTCACGATTATTTCGCTACCTAAGATTATTTGCCCTATATATTGAAGTAGAACTCCTTTGCGACGTAAAAGTAATATCAATGAAAGCATTCCACTAATTTATGGCAAAAGTTCACAGGTAACACTTAACACCGAGAAAAAAAATGTCGTAGAATCAACCGAATGCCTTATTCTTGGATTACCAATGAAATATTTTATCGGCTCGAGTAATACTTACATTTGTCCCGATAAAATATCTTAACAGCTCAAGTTAATAAATATCGACAAACTTAATTGTTCCAACGAAATATTTTATTAGCTCGAGTTAATAAACGTTAATAAACTTGAACCGATAATATATTTAATCGGCAATATACAAACGAATGTTTAATCGATTCTACGAAATTGTTCCCTTGGTGTAAGGATTGAATCGTGACAATATACAGAGTGCGATAAATACATGAGGCTTGAAATAAACGCGGCGCATTAGTTATTCCAGAGTTCAATCCTCGTCGTTTCCTCTCATCGGCTGTTCAACGGCATGCGTTATACGCATTGGGAAAAAAATTTACCAATCACAACCTCTTGGGATGGCCAACGAAATATTATATATAGTTATGTCAACAAATACTCGTATATATTAGGTGTATAACTTTGCTTCCGCCGTTTTCGATTCGTGGAAAGGTGGAAGAAAGTAGTGGCCAGCGATGGACAATACTTTGAATCATAAATGTATAACCAGTTTTTTACAATAAAGCCTCGAATTTCAGAAAAACGACGGAAGCAAAAAGTTGCACACCTAATACTTAAAATAACTGAAATTTAGTTGAAGTAACTTGATACATAGCTGCTTCGACTAAACACATTGTTGTTTAAATAATTATATATTTAGTTGACCGCTCATAACCTCAAAATTTATAACAAAACGAGTTATCGAATGAAATAAAAAACTTTGGTTATTCCAACTTCCAAAAATTGAGGCTAAACTTACTCGCCAGGAAAGAAACTTCAATCACTATTATCTCATTGCCTATGAGATTTTGGCTCATATTTGTATAAAACTTTTTTAAAGACTACATTTTTATCTAGAACAAAGTCTTATACCGATGTAGGCCAAAAGTTTATAAATATTGAGATAATAGTGATTAAAGTTTCTTTCGTGATGAGTAAGTTTAGCCTCATATATTTTATAAAGGCCAACCAAAAACAATGATTAATCAGACGAAATATAATTTTCAACACTTTTGCGCTGTCAACCATGTTGGTAATTGAACCATGTCGCCGCGTATTTTCGGAAATACACGATAATTATTAAATTAAAAATATGGCTTTTCAGTGCTATCCTACATCCCTCATTTGTTTCATATTTTTCACAAACTAACTGAGAATATGTCACATGAGGCTTAACTTGCTCGGCGGGAAAGAAGCTTCAATCACTATTATCTCATTAGCTATGCAATTTTGGCTTATATTTGTATAATACTTGTTTGAAGACTACATTTTTATCTAGAACAAAGTCTTATACCGATGTAGGCCAAACGTTTATAAATAATGAGATAACAGTGATTAAAGTTTCTTTCCTGGTGAGCAAGTTTAGCCTCACACAGTTGATATAGTCCAACCAAACACACAATGATTACACTGAGAAAAATAACTTTGTTAATTTAACCAAAATCCTAGAGACAATAAACCAAACCGTTGAGTTATTATAAATATGGATCCTCCATCTGTTTGGTTAAATTGATTACTTTTTCATTAGAATAACTAAACGTTTGTATCGTACGTAAACGTATTTTTCCTAATTATTTTTTTCAGTGTAGTTTGACAAAATGTATCCTTCGACACAAACTATTTGGTTCGAACAACTAGATTTTTTCTCAGTGCACCTCACTTGTCTGCACGACTCGTACCTACCTACTCCACTATTTCCCCACCCGTCGCCCCAGGATTTCCTCGCCTCTTTCTCAATGCTCTCCAGCCATATGCGCGTACACGTCATTCTCGTTTCTCGATCACTGGATTCCCCCTCGACTCGACGTGCCTCGCCGTATAGATAAACACGGGCGCGTGTACCCGCTCTCCCCTTCGATACGTACCTCCTTTACATCCCGCGTTTGTTTGTATACGCGCCGTAGAGGCACATACATCTCTGTACTACCACGTCTTTCACTTCCCTCAGTTCCGCCTCGATCGACTCTACACTTTCATTCTTCCCTTCTTCCCTTTCTTCTTGGCCCCTTCTCTCTTTTCTCTCGCCCTCTTTATCTCCCTCTCTCGCGCTCCAGCTCCTCAACCACCTCTTTATCTCGCGTCGACGAGCCGGGGCGCGCGCCGCTCGCTGCACTTCCTCCCCTGCCGCCGCCATATCGTCACCACTTTGCTGGAAATTCCCCGGCTTCCGGTACTCGCGAATACTTACACCCGCCTCCCCTCCTCCGGGTCGCCGACAAAACGCGCTCCTCAATGGCAACCCTACTCCCGATGACCGGGGGACTCGTCAGTGTAATTTTCCCGTTGGCCGTGCTGTTTTATTCATCGGCGGTCCGGCTCTCCATTTCTCCCTCTCCATCTTACCCCGTGCGGGAAAGTAACGACAAGGCCGCATCCCCGTCCGGATTTACCCAAGGCGCCTTGATTAGCGGGCGCAGGCCCTGTTTTCCTTTAATTATTTCGGCTTTCAGCGGATTGTTTTTCTTGATTCCTTGCCCCGCGCACTCACCACACATCCCCGGCCGTAGCGCGCGCAGTAGTGAGCCTCCGACACTGCCGAGCCTCGCTCCTATCCCTTCCACGTGCTCCCCCCCACCTCTCCGTCCCCCCTCCAGCCGTCCGCGAGTGGCGGGCTCTCTCGCCATTCAATTTGCGACGAAACGCTACGCGCGCGATACCGCCGTTAGGACTGCCGCGAAGCGATCGAGAGGATCGTTGCGGTCGGCCCATCGGCGCGCGGAACTATTTCGTCGACGGGCACTCCGACGAGAGGAGAGCCGGATATCCCCTCGTCGTCCGGCGGAGGAGGCGAGAATCTCGAAAGGCCGTTCGCTGCAGGATTTCCGCGATAACTTTCTCGTTTCCCCTTCGACTGCCGTCGTGCGCCTCTTGCGGTGGATTTTTATTTTTCCGCGCTGCAAGTGGGTACGCCCGCGCGCGACCGATACACGCGTGTGACGCTCGCGGGGCTCCGCTCTATTCTTCCAGGATATAAATTCCGCCTCTCTCTCTCTCTCTCTCTCTCTCTCTCTCTCTCTCTCTCTGGTAAAGACGTTTGCGAAGTTATTCCGGCAAAGCTCTCGGCTTATTGCATCGGCGCTCTCTTTATCGGCTTCGGCGCAACCCTCCTTCCGGTTTACGCGATTACCCTGCGCGTCCCCGCCACTACACAGGCGCTTGCAGGGCTTCGCGATTGAACCGTGCCGGGGTTAAGGAGGTTGACTAGAATCCTCAGGAGGTGAGGGGCGCGAGACGAACCATCTGCTTTGACACAGAGGGATGGTCGATAATTGCCAAGCTCGTAAACTAATTTTTTTATTTCGAAAGCAGAGGCAAATTGATTCTAATTACTGAACTTGTTATATCGTATGAGGCTAAACTTACTCGCCGTGAGAGAGAAACTCCAATCACTATTATCTCATTATTTATTAACTTTTCGCCTACATCTGGCTTCACAGCCCCTATTATTTTAGGGGAAATAGGGGAAATTTTTTATTATAAAAAGGAGATCTTCTTACCCTTTTCACACATAATCCGAAGCGATGAAAAGACACGCTCAACTGAGAAGCTGAATAATAGAAGGTCTTTGAGGATAAATATCGAGTTATAGAGGGAAATGGGGAAAATTGCGAGTTTTAGGGTGAAAAAGATGTTAGGGTGATACATTAGAAGCCTGTTACATTAATATAAGACTTTTTTTATAGATAAAAATGTAATCTTCAAAAAAGTGCTATACGAATATGAGCCAAAAGAGCTCATAAATAATGAGATAATAGTGATTGAAGTTTCTTTCCTGGAGAGTAAATTTAGGCTCATATGAGATATTCTCAGTTAGTTTAAAAAATAACTAGATTAAACAAATAAGGGCTGTAGATAATGCTAAAAATTTATATTTTTAATTCAATAATTATGGGATATTTTGGAAGATATATAGCAACACAGTTCAATTACCAATGGTTGACAGCGTTAAGATATCATGACTGTCATCAGTTGATCCAGTACAGTCAGTCAAAGGTAACCACGGCGAGCGCGAGCCCATGGGGAATTGACACTTTTCTTTCCTGCGTTAGCCTTTCACTGTGAAAAAAACTATTACATCCCCTACTTCAATTCGTTATTGATAATAGACGGTGCAGCAAGACAATCTGATACTTCGCACAGGATATTCCAAAACTATAATCGAGTGTTGAAATATGTAGTTTTCAAAAATTTCTCTCTACATTTTCCACTTCGTTTTCGCGTTTACACGAATCGACATTTTTCCTGTAACCCATAAGAGCCCATGTTAAATACATCTACAAAGTTCACATTGAATTTTCTCAAAATTGGTGTAGATGAAATTTCTGAAAAAAATTGTGCACATATATGTATATGATGCCAATTTCAAATATTTCTCTAAATTTCTCAAGACCTCGTGAACCTCCTTAAACGAATCGGTCGCCCTAGAGATCCTCACCCCGGCGAGAGTAGGGATGGACTCTGGGCGTCCGCAGTTTCGGTGGGCGAAGAAGATGCATTATCGTCGTCGCTCGAGGCGAGTGGAGGGCAAGGAAGGGCTGAGGGGAGAAAGTCAACGCTCTCGCGTATATCGCCGCGCTCTTCGGATTCCACGGCGAGATCGAGAGTCCCCGGGGAGCGTTGAAAGCGGTATAAAGCGCGCGCGAAGGCGGATGCAACGTGCGTCGGCCGACGGCGATGATCATCCCCTTGTTCCTTGGAGACTTGAGTATTTTTGAAACAATCCAGAAAATTCTTTAACTCCTCTAACTTTTCACTGACATTTCCCTCATTCGCACAATACCTTGACGATTCCAGGTTTCCCAGAATTCGTTGATCACCGGACACCATGCAACCAGTGCGACAAGAAATATGGGCTCAGAGAGTTCACCATTTAAGGATGCAAAATTATTCTTCTTTTCCGTTACTTCACGTCACACCAAGGCCGAGTTTAGACACTTTTAGAGGGAACGTTTCTGTTTCCCTTTTTCATTCGTTTAGCGATGAATTTCTGCGGTGATTTTTTAATGTAATTCATTATTAACTCTCTCTCTCTCTCTCTCTTTCTCTTTTTCTCGATACACGTGCAAGTACGTCACTACACGCAATATTACCAAATGTCAAAAAATGCAATAACCTCGCGGACAAAGCGCCACTGCTGCATAGAGGGTGTCACATTATCAAGGGGAGATCCATTTATTTCCGTTATTTGCAATCTTATGAAAAAATCTTTCGAATGAAAGTTATTCAGTGTCGAGGGGGGCGTACGATGCATATCATTTCGTTTCTGCGACACACGTTGTCTATGAGATACGAAGGTCACCTCGATTGTTCAACGTGGACCTCGACATTTTCGTTCCCATAAAAGTTGTAGCGCTCGTCGAGATGAACAAAAAAGGTATGAGGCAAAAGGCCCGTTCCTTGGTCCATTTGCGAGATATCGCTGCTCAGAGTGCGAGAGTAAGTAAGAGTAAGTGAGAACCAAGTCTATAAAACTTATAGCGTTTTCCCCTGGGCTGCACTGGCTGCACCGAGTGCATCTGCATCCTTCGTTACACCCTTACGCCAACAAAAGATAGAGATACACTCGGTGCAGTCAGTACAGCCCAGAAGAAAATGCTATTAGTCACGCGCAGCGCTGGCTACTCTTATAATTTGACCTGAGGTATTTCACTTCAGACCTTTTTTGTTAACCTCAATGAGCTCTACAACTTCAATAGGAGTAAAAATATCGAGTTCCATTTAAAGGAAATAATGATTACCTACATATCTCATAGATAACGCATGTTACCAAAAATCTCTCATGTGTTTTATACGTCCCTTTCGACACCAAACAACTTTTGTTGGAAAGATTTTTTCGTCAAACAACAAATAAAGCAAATAAATGCGATCTTCCCTTGGAAAAGTTGTCACCCTATGTGTGGCTCGATACGCATGTACGTGTGTACGCCGATGCAAGGAAACGAGGTCTGAAGAACTGCGGAAAGTTCAATGCGACGATGCATGTACGATGGGGTGTCTCGAGCACGCGATATGTACCGGCTGCACGACACACACTGGATTACAGAGAATATAGAGGGAAAGAGAAAAGCGTTCGGTGCTTCAACAATACTCGAAAAGTCTAGATACACGGAGAAAAATAACTCCGTCGATCAAACCAAAATCCTGAAAATGATAACCAAACGGTTTGGTGAAATATAGATCGTCCATCTATTTGGTTAGACTGATCAATTTTTAGTTCGAATAACTGAAAATTTGATTGGAATAACTAGATATTTGGTTGGAATAACTTTATATTTGGTTCAACTGATCAGTATTTTGGTTCGAATAAAATTAAACACATTTAACTAAAACCAACTAAATCTCTCAACCAAATTTTGTTCTCAATGTATGGATCCTTCATCGGTTTAATTAAATTAACCAATTTTTGGTTAGAATAACTAAACACGTTTAACCAGCTACATTTTGTCATTTTAACTTAACCCATTAGTGCTCAGTGTCATTTTCAGTGGCCAAGCAATTTTTGTTTACAGACACTCGATTAATCGTTTCTGCACAACGTTCAGGAATTGATTTCAGAAACTGTACTCTCTTGTAATAAAACTAAGCTTCGGAAGAAATTTGTCAAACAACGCGAAAATGTTTAATCCAATGTTTCAAACGAAAAACTCCTCGGCAACGGAAGTTGCCAGCGAGCACCAATGAGTTATTTTTCTCAGTGTACAGATTACTGCGGCATTACACTACGTATGTACGTACGCATATATAGGCATTACGAGAAGGATTACTCTACTGTGTGATAAACATGTACGATCGGTACGTGAATGCGAGGCAGGCTCTACGGTTTCCTGTTTTACCGGGGTCGACGCAGCAACGGCGCGTCGTCTGGCCGCGAGTCTCATGCGCTATACGGGTACTCGAAGGGAGAGGAGCAGCCCCCCTCCCCCGCACCGCGTGTGCGTCTCGAGCGACGGCGACGGACGCTACGGCAAAAAAGAAACGAGACGTCTTCCGGCGTTCGATTCCTCCGCGGCGCGCGGGAGGAGATCGAACGGATTTCACTTTCGCGGGGAAAGAGATTTCGCGCGCCGAACGAATCCGGATGGGAGAGGGGGAAAAAAAAATTGGCCAAACGAGAAAAGTTGAAGCGCGCGCGCGGAGCACAAGAGAGAGAGTTCTCTTTTTTCTTAGCGACGAGCGGCTCGGACTTGTAGTGGTAACGGTCGCGACCGGTCGGCCATGCCGAGGAGTGGCGACGCGAAATCTCTCGGAGAGTGCGAGGGGTGAGTAGTAATCTTCGTCGACGGATTTTCCGCGCGCGGTTCGAGCGGGCGAGTTGCCGGAAAAATCCGCGAAGCGTTTGGTGGGGAAAAAAAAGGAAGCGCGTCGCTCTAGCTGAGAAAAAAGATTATTTGTACACTGAGGAAAATATTGGTCAAGTTGATTTAGTTGGTTTAAATTATTTCAAGAAATTAAGTACTTTCTTAATTTATACAATTGCGTTTAATCCGGTGCCCGTTCATTTGACAACTAGCGTACACGGAGAAAAAAAATTAGATCTACTAAAAATTACTTGCGGGGTCGCAAGTAGTTATTTATTTATATTAATGAAATTTTTAATACGTCAATTTTAGATATCTATCTCTTACAATCATGTGAAAAATAGTATGTAACTGCAAGGAAGAAATATCAAATCAGTATGAATAAAGGCTTAATTGATCTAAATAAATAATTTTCAGTAGATCAACTGATTTTTTTTCTCCGTGTACCACATGAGGCTCAATTTACTTGCTAGGAAGGAAACTTCAATCACTATTATCCATTATCTATGAGCTTTTGGCTCATATTTGTATACTTTTTTGAAGACTAGATTTTTATCTACAATAAAGTCTTACATCACAGTATGGGCGAAAAGTTCATAAATAATGAGGTAATAGTGATTGAAGTTTCTTTCTCGGCGTGTAAGTTTAATCTCATGTTCTATGCTTAATGACTCTAGGTAGATATTTCAGTGCTACAACTTTAAGTATTTAGTCCGCCACATATGACAATTTTTGTGCAATTGAAACAATGAAGTATATTTTTTTAACGTGGTTAATATCAACTCACATCGATTGTGCTTAAACTTGTGAATAAACGAGTATCGAATTGAGCACAATTTCCTTAATTCAATATCATCGTGTAATAATAAAACTCGTAAATTTATAAAATATAAATCACACAATTACAAGGAATTAAGGAAAAATAATATTCACCTTCTTAACAAAAACATAGTTCATTAAACTTAACAATAAATCTAATCTGCCCAGTGAATACATTATCGTTTCGATTAATTTAAACCGACTAAATCTTTCAACCAACATTTTCTTCTCAGTATAGTTAATAAATATTTGTTCGAATATTGCGAAATAAACATCTTGCCGGATAGAGTAAATATTCATTAACCATTACGATATTTATTTGGCACTACTGAATCCTTCGAATGAACCATTTGAAATAAATATTTTAATGATTAATAAATATTTCTCCGGCCTAATGAAATATTTATTTCACTGTACATGAAATTATATTTATTAACTTTTAATAAACTGTTTCTCTTGCTGTGCATTTTGGGGGTGGAAATCAGAGAGAATCACGTGATCAAGTGGAACACAATCGACGAATGGGAACCGCGGTTGATACGCCTACACTGTTCAATTGGTAAATCTGCTACATGTTTCCTATACCAATTCTCTAAATTTAATTGTTTCACTCGCGTAGAGTAATTTTAACGAATAAACTTGTATGATAAAAACTTCATAAACGTAACACGAAGCTCACTACAAAAACTTTTCACAGTGTACACGATCCCGATACGCTTTTTTCGAACGGCGACTATCGAGACGTCGAACGCTGCAGAGGGAAAGAATTCGACTCTAGGAGAAAGAAGAGTTCGGTACGCTGCGAATTCGAATTAACTCGCGAGAGGGAGGCGAGAGAGGAAGCGAAACCCCCAAAAAAACCAAATTCTCGAAACCGCCGAAATCGAAAAAGTCCGCACCTCCGTCGGGTGTCAACAACCGACGCGAGTGGGAAACCTGGCGCGAGCCCGGCAGAGCGAGAGAAACGAGAATTCGCCCCGGACAACCCCCCTCCCCCGCGCCGATACGGCGCGGACGCGAGCCACCCGCCGCAGCAGCGGCAGGACCTCCGAATCCGCGACGACGCTGCGGCACCGCGGTGCGCGAGAATACCCGAGCCTCGCGGGACGACTGGACGGAGCGACCGCGGTTCCGCCGCGCGTGATACGCGAGAAGCGGAAATCACGCGCGAATCCGCGCAGGAATGAGGGAAAGAGAAACCGAATCCTCGAAATCCGATTCATCGAGGCGCAACGGGGTGCGTAAAACGAGATCTATCGCTGTACGAATTCGTGGTAAAACGTTGCGAGAAGCTGAAAATGAAAAATAAAAAAGGGAGGGGGGAGAACGTCGATGCGGGAGGCCCGCGCGAGATGCGAATCCAAGGTATGCGCGCGCGCGCGAGAGAGAAGTATTGTATACGCGGACAGTTACATCTGGCGTGATGGGATTCCAGAGTCGTGCTCGCGAAACGCGAGCGGAGCGACGCTCGCGTGAGCAGCGCGCGCGCGCCGAAAAGAGGGTAAAAGACCCGCGCGTTCACTGCAAACTGCAACCGCGCGGAGAGCGGGACGCGAGCGAGAGAGGCGCTACGCGTATCACAGCTCGAAGCAACCGATGCGCTCTGGGCGACCGCCGCGGCAAGACTGAGGTCTGCTGCCCGGCCGGGTAGCTACCATGGCAACCCGACCGCTTCCCCCACTCCGCGCGCCATCCCACCCCACCTCTTGGCGCAAGCTCTCGGGCTCCCCGAGCGGGGAAAAGTCGCGAAAGCTCGTGGGCGCCTGGAATCTCGCGATTCTGAAAGGGCGCGAGTCCAACGCCCACGAGGGTGCGCGACGTACACGCCCGAGGGAGAGAGAGGAGAGCGATGTAGCTCTCTATCTCTCTCTTCCTCGCGCGCGCGCGCGCGCGCGCCAGCGAGTAGGGAGGCAAATTTTCCCGGAAATTTATGAGAAGTTCGCGAGAAAGGGGCTGCCGCGTTATGTCGAAGTATAAAGGGCTATGAGAGAAGTGCGCGGAGAGCAGGGATCGCTGCCGCTGGTCCACTCTATCGAATGGGTACCTATAGCGTGATATAACGAGGCGCCGTCGCGCGGGGGGGTGGAATTTATTCTCCCGCGATGTTGCACTTTCGATTATCGCGCGCCTCGTGAGCCCGGATATACGGGGTGATGCGGGAGTTCTCGAGCGTGAGGTAAGTGTCCCAGTTCGTAACCAGTTAAGTCCAATTCCTGACCACTTTTATATTTAATTCTGTTAATAAAAGTATAACACCCCGATTCAATTGACAGGGGAATATTTATTGAAATAATAAAGGATAATAAAGATATTCGTGTGAATAGTCTACGATAATTATCTCATATTTTTATAATTAGTCTCAAATTTTCTTAATTTACAGAATGGTAAAATTATTAAAATTATAATTGATATTATAATAACAATCGCATGAATATCTTTATTATCCCTTATTATTAGTAAAATATTTCGGTTACGTTACCCCGTGTTTTTTCATGTTTCATTTTCCACCTTATGTAAGCTGGAAAACGATATTTAAAAATGGAGTTATATAAATATAGCTCCATTGAATAATTATCGTAGACTATTCATATGAATATCTTTATTATCCCTTATTGTTTACTTAGGTACTCAAAATAAAAGAAATATTCATATCTTTAAATTTAATTTATACTCCGTGTACATATTCGATGACAAACGAAAAAGAAACGATTCGAAAAAATAATTATTCACAGAGTTATAAGTGCGTTTCTCTCCTATCCCAAGATAATCTTACTAGACCATAACGTAACTCCATTTTGAAATATCGTTTTGCAGCTTACGTAAGATGGAAAATGAAAAATGAAAAAATATCGGGTAAATAATTTTCGCCGAGTTTTTCGAATCTACAATAAACAAAATGAATCTTAAAATCGAATTGGGACCTTCACCTTATCTCGCGCGTAATAAATCCTGCCCTGTGCCATCGCCGCTGTCTCGTGAACAACGCTGATCGAGTTATCAGCGATTAAAGGAGTTTTAGACAGAGCGAAGTTCGGGAACTCGAAAGTAAACAGTCGCCGCTGAGACCGTATGTCCCGCGCGCAAATTCTCGTAAGCCGTAACGCAAGCGCCTAAAAGTCCCGGTCGGGTCGGTAGCGAAACGTAAACCCGTTACCGCGTCTTACCATACCGGAGAACTCGAAAGCTCGTGTCGCGGTTTACGGAGTTTGTACAGCACTGTAGTTTCGAGGAGCGACTCGATACTGGGCTTTAATTCGAGCCGACGTCTGATCGGTCGACTTTAATCGCTAATCGATCGAACGTTATCGGACGGTGGCAAGAGAGGAACGAGTATTTTAAACTTCTTCCACACTGGCAAAAAAAATTGGTTGAATTATTTCAAGTAATTAAATTTCGTCTTAATTTAGATAATTGTGTTTAATCTAATATCTATTCATTCACCACTGATATACATATGTTTAACTATAAGTAGATATTTAGTTGCTATAACTTTACATATTCGATCTGTCGTAATGTGACCGTTTATGTATAGTTGGATCAAATAAGTATTTTTTTAGTGTGACTGATTTTGACTCACATTAATTGCACTTATATGTAATTGTTATAAATAAATGAGAGTATTGAAATGAACACAATTTCCTTAACTTAAATAAATACGTCGTCGTTTCGACTAATTTAAACGACTGAATCTTCCAACCAAATTTTGTTCTCAGTGTACATCGAGACCAAAATTCTTTGATTCAACTAAATGTTGATATTTTGCAGGCGGACAACTAAATATGTAGTTATCTAAACAAATATGACTTTAATCGAAGCAGCTGAGTATCAAGTTACTTCAAAAAAGCTTTAGTTAAAGTAATTAAATTTTAGTTGAAATAACTTGATTTTCAGCTGCTTTGATTAAAATAATATTTATTTAAATAACTATATACATATTTAATTACGGCCATCCGTAATCTCAAAAGTTAGTCCAATCAAACGATTTTTTTGTGCTCAATGTAGAAAATAAAGCTGATATCGTGATCCTCTGGAGGCGGTTCCAGACCACCCCGTATAACCTCTCTCTCATCTTTGCCTCGATATTTTTCGTTTCAACCCTCTTCATCGCGCTACTCGTTACGGCTTGACGCGAGCTGTATTACCTAGTAGCTATATCGTCGCATTTGCATTACGTTGTACTTATCTCCGACACTTGTATCTTCTCGCGTGGAGAAAGGGTTGAAGGGATACTGGCCCCTCATTACTGTCGCCTGTCGAGATGATTAGGGGCCAATGCGCTCCCACCCTCGTATCGTCGCGTTAAATATACATAAATCGCCGATATGATTCAAATAACTCGTAACACGGATAATGAAATACTGTGGGAAAATTGTAAAAACCGCAATATACGATACGTGGACACAAATTGAATATATGTACGCGTTTAGTAATGGGGTTGTAGAGGTAAAGCACTCGCGTTGGTTCTTCGTTAGCGCGCTAAATCGTGGTAATTAAGGGCCACCGGTACTCTGCATTCTACAGACTGAACCAGAAATGCTGTCCTGAAAGTAGATTGAAATAAAAATAGGAAGGAATCATTAGATACAATTGGCACTTCTCCGAGAATCGGAGGAGGGATGTAAGTTTTTGAGCAAGTGTCGATAACAGCGATAAAAAATGTAATTCAGCCCTTTCAGGTGGTAAGTTTGAGAAATGAGATTCGGCCTTAATGGAACTCCAATGTTTGATTCCGAGTGGATGAAAATTATTACTCGTATGGATGTCGTTTCAGGGATTTTTCACCTCACTCTGATAGCATTGATAACTATTACAAATTCGCAATTATATCGGCTGAGCAGAGGCTGAAAAAATGAACGAAAACCATGTCAGTCAATGAACAATTAAATCGCATACTTTCATACGACTGCATTTATTCCGGCTAATGAAAAAGAATGAGAATTTATATTCAGTTTGGTGCGTTTAAAAAATTGTATTTTGAAAAGTCACCAGCGACGAATCCGTGATGCCAGGGTACAACATTGAGGAATTATAATAGAAGACAGTAAAGACAGTTCACCAGTTTGAGATTTGTATATTTCGACGTCGAAGGAAAACCAAAATCATGTCGTAATCTAGTCCCTAATTAGTTACGCGGACTGCCAAAAAATTTAACCGAGAACCGGCCAATTACTTTCTAGAATTTGGACAAAATCTTATCCAAATAAACCGACCAATAACTGGTCAATCAAGCGTCACTTTAGCGACACAAAACCAGCCAGAATCGCCGACCATTCTCTGGGAAGAGACCAGGAAAAATGACCGGTTTCTGGGAGGATCCTATTCACTTTTTCCACCAAGGTTGGGGTTCGATAAATATTTTTTTTTACTAGCAATTATTTTTCTCGGTATATTCGTCGCCCGGATTGCAGAGTGGATAACTCTTGAGGCAGAGTCATTAAGAGAACGAGTCACGAACGATTCCTCACTTCCGCTCCTCGAAAACACTTCCTACCGCGGTAATGTCGTTTATTGCACAGTTCGTTCAGTTGTTATTTTTCCACACATCCGTCCATCTCTCTCGCGAATAGAAGGCTGCAGCGGGATGCTGCACACCGTGCAACCGCAACGGCGTACCTACGCTCGGCATGATGACTGATGGACGGTGTCGCGTGCTAATGGCTCGTATACATGTATATTATCAGCTGTGCACACTCACGAATTTATCGAATGAAACTGCCAAATGAATATACGCCACGCAAATGTACACGCCGTAAGCAATTTATGTTTGATCGTTGAACCGTTCACCTCATCCGCGGTCCAGATCGTCTCTCACTCCGCTTTTAGCCGACGCGCCGAAATAATTCGGTATTTGCATAAAAACAAATATTCACATTTTTCGATTCAATGTGTAATTTGTACAGGAATTCAATGTACCACGAAAAGGAAAATGTCAGAAACAAGAATTACCGACTTGTAAAATATTATAAGTGCGTTTCTCTATATTGTATTACACTGTTAAAAATGTTTGTAAAATTGGAACACCTTGATACACGAAAGTATTGTAAAATTAGAAATCAAGAGTATTTTGGAAATGATTTATGCAATTATTTTTAAAATATTATTTAACGTAAATGTTGTAATTTTCTCGTAGATTCTTAAAATTATATTCGAAATTTGTAACTTTTAGAACATTCTATGAAAATTACAACTGCGTATATTAATCTTACAATACGATTTAAATATATGTATGTCGAAAGTTTGAGAAAAATGTAACCAAAAAAGTATGACCACGAATCGTATCTATCTCAGATTTTCAGCTGGACATTTGTTTCATATCAGCTGAAAAAGTGTGAGAACGAGTGTGAGAATGATAGTTTTACGAGACGATGACGATTTAAAAAACATTATTTTCCAGCTTGAATAATTTTGTCCAAATTTGTCGAATCTGCAATAAAAAATGTGTAAGGAAACCGAATTCGCTCGCCTTATTTTCCTCCCCTTATACCCTCTCCGTCTCATCCCTCCCTCCTTCCTCAGCCTCAGTACTTCTTCCCATCTCCATCCCGTTCCCTCCCTCACCCTCTTTCCGCCGGATGCGCTGCACCAAACGCAAGAAAAACCGAGTAAAGGAACCCCCACCCCCGAACACCTTTCCCGCGCGCGCATGGATACGTAGTGGGGTGTCGCAACCGCATAGATCCTAAAAGCCGACCGTTTGTTAGGTATGCGACTCCGGGGGAATGCACGTGCGGTAATTAATGCCGCTGCAGCGCTGCGGGCCAAGAAGTTGGGACACTCGCGCGCGCGCTGAGTCCGAGTAGAACCGGAGCCAAACATTCCTATAGGGGCGCTCGAAACTCCGTATTGGTCCGACACGTACGGATTACGAGAAGTAAAAGGGGGTTGGGTTCCAGTCATTTATTTTACACCAAGACAGCGCCGCGTGTGCCAGAAGATTAAAAGAGTGAAAATTTCTCCTTTTAACTTCCCCCTCCCCACTTTCCCTCTTCCCGTAGTCCGTCCATCCCCCCTCCACTCACCGACGCAGAAGCGGCGGCATTCCAGTCGCTCGTCGGTCTTCATTGGAGAACCGGCAAAAAAAATGCACGTTTCAACGTACGCATGTGCGTATAATCGTGAGTACGGATGACCTGTCGTTTTCTTTCTTAAGTAAAAGATCTGATATTTGCCACTATAAAAGAATACTTTGAGAGAGATTTCGAATTTACCTTACAGATGTCGCTATATGTCATCAGTCAGTCATGAATTGGTATGCAAATGAACACAAATTTAATAAACGGTCAAAAATGGCTTGAGCTTTTCATAAGAGATATACAATGTCCGTGTATTTAATTGAATACGAGGTGAGCGAAAGGGTTAATCCCTGCGAGGCGTCGGGGTTGGCGACGCGCGAGCGGAGGCGAAGGTGGGAGTCGATCAAAGTCCATGATCGGGGAGTGGACATATAGATTCGTTGCGTAAACAAATATTCGTATTTTTAGATTTAATTTTTAATCTGTGCGCTGAGAAAAAAAAGTATGTTTGAAGGAAGTAAATATTACTGGACTCAAAGAAATGAGGTTCTTTGCCTAGCTCTAACAGCACATATATAATATTTGGATGAAATAAAATACTCTGGTGAAATGAGTGAATAGAAATTTTCCAGAAATTGATTATTTTTCCTGGCTGCTGCCCAGAGAATCCAGGTCGGCGATTCTGGCTGGTTTTGTGTCGTTAAAGTGACGCTTGATTGACCAGTTATTAGCCAGTTTATTTGAATAAGATTTTGTCCAAATTCTAGAAAGTAATTGGCTGGTTTTCGGTTAAATTTGTTTGGCAGTCCGCGTAAATAATTAGACTAGATTAAGACATAATTTTGGTTTTCCTTCGATGTCGAAATATGCAAATTAACCTGGTGAACTGTCTTCACACTGTCTTTTATTATATTTCCTCAATATTGTACCCCGGCGTCACGGATCCGTCGCTGGTGACTTTTCAAAATACAATTTTTTAAACGTACCAACCAATGAATAATTGATTCTCATTATTTCATTAGCCGGGGTGAATGCCACCGTAGCTAATGAAGTTATGAAATTTAATTATGAATTAGAAATATGACGCGAAACTACATCATTTCGGGCCAGCTACGCGTCACCCCATCAGGCGAGCACTCCTCAAGACGCTACTAACGGTAACTTTCCTCCCGAAGAGCGGATCTGTCCAATTTAACCCTTTTAGTGCCGGACGACGATATATCGTCGTTCGCTCAGGACCGATATTGGTTATTTTATTAAAAATGATTGAAAATTTAATACTTATATTTCATACTACGTGATCTACATAAAACTATGATCCAACGATGATTATTGTTATGTGCAAATATTGTTTGTAGAAGAGAAACTCGTTTATATGTTTCTCATCATGTTTAATATTTATGTTATTCGTAGATTTTCAATATACATATATGCCAATATATGCAATTGCCATTACATTATTCTCTCTTTCTTCTATAATACGCTGCCTTTTGAATTTGTTAAATATCATTCTCTTAGTTTGGTTTTTATGAGCTTTTTCCTAAACTTCGTAAATTCGTCCGGTTATCTTCGCATAAACATACGGTTTTCGCTCGGCACTAATCGGGTTAATCGAGCTCCGATCTCGTGCAAGATCCAAACCCCAGCTTCCAATACCTCAAAAGACACGTTTTCGTCCCCAAATTATTTAGCATCCGCTGACACCAGCCTCGAATATTTCCTCGGAGCGCCGCTCAAAGTGCAACAAGTAGATTCTCCAATTATTACGCTAATTTACCCGCGTACCGCGAAATTAAAATGCGCGCGTTTTCGCTTGTTACGTTCCGCGCGGAAATCGCCTATAACCCTCGGGCCCGGACCGGGAAGGGTCGTGTGCGCGGAGATAAAATCATTGCGCGATCCCTTCTCAGCGCTACGGGCTCCAAAGTCGGAGAAACGCGCGGATGGGCGCATGAATAAAAGAACGATAACCGCGATGTACAGGGAGGAGGAGGAGGAGGAGGAGGAGGAGGAGGAGGAGGAGGGGGGGGATCAACGAAGTGGAGGGAAGAAAACTTTCGCGTCCCCGCCGAGGCTACATATTTAAATCTGGCTTTACGACTCAGTCGCTAATGGAGCCGCAAGACGCGCCTCGCCACACGGCTTTGCGCTCGTGCATCGTGCATTTTTAATCCCCCGCTTCTCGTCCCCATCGCGCGATAAGCCCACCACCCGAGCGCCCGGCGCGGCCTCTCAGCTCGGCCGCGAGTTTTGAGGGACCGGCGACGATCGACTCTTTTCGCCGGACCGCGCGTAACGAGCTCGCGCCGCCCGCGGAGAAGTTGTAGGGTAAACCGGGGTGATTTGGTGAATGAAGTTGGCCCCTCGTTTCCATGGAAAGTAATGGAAACGAGGGGCCAACTTCACTCGCCAAATCACCCCGTTTCACCCTATGTTTGAGGTAGGTGCGGTAAAATCCGCTTAATACGATTTTCGAGGAGACGCGCAAAACGAGACGCGATTCTTCGGTTCTTTGACAAGGAAGTAGGTAGTAATCTTCCTTTGAGGTAAGTTTTATATTGCCTGACCCAGTACTAAATTTTCAAATGAGTTTAACTTTTGAAAGGCATCATCGTATGTGAAAATGGAGCAAACGTGCACAGGGAAGAAAAAATTAATTGGATCTAATGAAAATTACTTGCGGGGTCGCACACAAGTAATTATTTATTTATCTGCACACATCCATGACATTTTTAATGCTTCTCAATCAGATATCTTTTCCTTACAATCATGTGAAATAGTATGCGATCGCAAGGAAGAAATATCTGATTAATATGAAAAAAAGATAAAAGGTATTGACGTCTAAATAAACGGTTTTTCTTCCCTCCTGTAAAATTTTCTAAAACGGAGTTAGATACTTTTCTTATTAGGGCGACGAGATATATAGATTTTTGTCGCTTTTTGTATACTTCGCGAGTACTTACAACACGTATCCATATATTTCAAAAATATTTTTAATGTACGGAAAAAGAATATATTTCTCATGTGTGATAAAAATATATTTAAGAATATTGATTGCATAGAAAATTGAAAATATACATTTTATCAATACACTCAAAATGTATTTAAATGTTATCAAATATATTGCAAGTACTTGCGAAGCATACGAAAAACGGCGAAAACAAATACAAGGTGTAACGGTGAAGAGGGCTAAAACATGAGGAGTTTTATTCTGTTTAGAGTTAGCATTACTGACAAGTAATATGACTTTCTGTAATCTCCGTTCCTCGGAACTCACTTGACTGTCAACTCTTTGTCAAAGTGACAATAGGATGGCAGGATGTCATGCCATTTAGTTGGTGTATAGATTCTGAACAGAATTAGGCTGTTTCTGTTTCAGTCCTTTTGGTCATTACACCTTGTATATTTTGAATACTCGCGCGCGATACAAATATATAACTTTCTCGCAAAGACGTGTACGGAGAAAAAAATCGTTTCATGTAACTAAATTTCGAGTGGCCAAATAAACACCATACGAGTGTAAACTTACTGAAACAATCTCATTATTCATTAACTTTTGGCCTACATCGATAAGACCTTGTCACAAATAAAAATGTAATCTTGAAAAAAGTACTATGCAAGCATGAACCAACAGCTTACAGACAATAAGATGATGATGATCCTTCCTGGCGAGTAAGTTTAGACTTATACGATATATAGTTACTTGAACAAATATTTAGTTGAAGCAGCCGAGTATCGAGTTACTTCGACTACATTTTAATTGCTTCAATTACATATTTATTGAGACAACTGTATATTTCACTGGCCGCTCGTAACCTTAAAATTTAGTTGAATCAAACGACTGTTGTTCTCATTGTCAGTGTGTCTTCGCATCCGCTGTAATAAACCGTCCGACGTTCCCAGCCGACTTAGCGTCGAAATTACGCTCGAGTAGGCATCCACTGAAAACGCTCGCACGCTTCGTTAAGGTGGATCCGCACAAACGCGACCCTGGGGGCGCTCGACCCATTGAATTCCATCCCTGAAGCCCTCCCCCCTCCGCCGACTCATCGGCGAATTGCCAATGCAATTATGGCGCTCTTGAAGCGCGCGAGGAAACCGATTGCGGCTTTTCCTTCTTTTCTTCTCTTCTTCTTTTCTAGATATCACACACCGAACACGCCCGACATTTTCACTTAATCGACTTTGAATAATTCATATATTTAACGTCTCCCTATTTCCCCCTCTTTTTTCCTTTACAGCGTCACGTCGACGCTCGAAAGTGCACGTGACGTATACGCGGAAGTTGGCGTTTCGAGCTCTTTTTTTCGGATAGGTATATATATATATATAGTATTCTCCCTTTGCCCCGCCCCACGACGACGGTAACGTGGCAATTTTCTCTGACAGCCGCGCTTCCGCGGCGCTCTTGGAGCGAAATGAAAAGGGATCCTGCATTTAGCAGCTGCGACGCGGTGCACGCGCTTATCGCTGAAAGTGTATACATACATGTGGATAGTTGGTGGATGGGCGGTGGAACTTTTCGCGACGTCTCGTTTCGATCTGAGTCTCTTATCGGCGCTGTATGCATTCGGAATACCCCCCCAAGGTGTCACGTGGAATGCGCTTCGTGGATAGTTGCGAGGTAGGAGAGTTGGCCCCTCGATGCCACGGCGAGTAATAGAAATGAGGGGCCAACTTCCCTTGTCGACTCCCCTACCGCTTCAATGAATTATTTGTATGCGAAAAAGATTACATTGTTGAACCTTTCTCACTAAGAGTTTGTGGCAAGTCGATACGAAAGAAGTTGGCCCCTCGTTGCCGTGATAAGTGATGTGAACGAGGGGCCAACCTCCCGTATCGACTCACTGCGGTCTCCTCTGTCGCTCCAGTTAACTATTCGTGTATACGGAAAGATTAAATTTTCGAATTTTTCTCACTTAAAGACCGCGGCGAGTCGACACGGAAGAAGTTGGCCCCTCGTCGCCGTGAAGAGTACTGGAAACGAGGGGCCAACAATTCCCCACGAATAAACGCCGAACGGGTTTACCAGCGTACAAGAGGAGCACTTCGAGCCGTCGCTATAGTTTTGTCGGACGCGGCGGTAGTTTGACTTGTTATTTCGCCAGAGTGGAGCGAATCCCGCGTCGCCCGTAGCTTCATTAAAGCCCACTCGACCGAGCGAGGGAGGCGGCTCCGACGCTGGAGAAAGTAACGCGGCGGGCGAGTGTGTGCGCGGGGGTGAGTGGGCTCGAGAGGAGGAAGAGTGTCGTGGGCCGGCGGATGGTTTTGCGCGGGTGAGGGAAAGGGGGCCGCGCGAGAAAGAAGGGGGAATCACCGGACTGCATATTTAGCGAACGGGACGCGGTACCTACCCACGATGTATAGAGCCCGGCGGTACCGGCCAGTTCAAGGGCCATCCGCAGCGCGCCCACAACAACCCTCCATCGTCTGCCATGAATATTACATCGTGTTATTACAAACGCGCGTACATATTTTATGCGCGGTCCCGAGCGATAATTATTGCGATTATTATTATTAATAAAGCGTTCGCGCGGTCAACCGCGTGGGCTCCCGGGATTTATCGTTCCCGCGCGTCGCTATTACTTTGCGGATGATGACGAGGAAAGACGCGAGCGCGACGACACGCCGCCGCGCCGCCCGGGGAATCCGGGGCTACGTCGCGCGCAAATTTCGTCGAGCCGTATAGCAGCCGAGTTGCGAGAGTTTGCGGAGAGAGAAATATTTCGTAGAATCGACTGAGTGTTTGTTTGTATATCACTTGTAGTAATAATAATAATAATTATTATTATTATTATTAGCAGTAATTATAAGTAATGATTATAAGCATTGTAAATGATCAATGGTTAATACTTATTTGTCCCGATGAGAAACTCAAATAGACTTGTGTGATCATCATCACGACGTCCATATAAACTACAATAATAAATTGATCGTTCTAAAGTTTACTTTGTTTTCAAGCATGAATTTGAGGAAATAACTATTCTTAAATAAATTGTTAAATTTAAAATACTATGTGATTCAAATTAATCGCCGTATTTATTACTGCAAAATATACCTATTTACGAAAAATCGTGCTTAGGGTAAAATGGAGTGTGTTGGCCCAGGAAGTTGGCCCCTCGTTTACATTATTTTCCGTAGCACCGTATATGGAGAATACACGTTCAGTATTTTATTTATATTATTTTCAAATCATTTAATGTTATGAGATTGTTGCATCAACGAGTCTTACGAAACGACGACGTAGATAAACTTTTAACACTCTAAAACTACCGAACGGTCAAGCGTTCTAAAAGGCGGTCATTTTAATGGGTGATTATCTCGTTATCTACGGATTTTTATCCCATACGACTATAGAACTTTTTTGTAGACCGAAATATACTCTACAAAAAAGTTCTATACGGATTTCGACAAAAATCTCACGGGCTGCGAGATAATCGAGGTTGAATGGCACTCTGAATAAAGCACCAGTCAAATTAACTGCCTATAATGCGATAGTTCCAGCGTTAAATACCGTTTTCCGGCCCAACTGAGGCTTAAGATGAAAAACGAAAAATGTGGGGCAAATAATTTCTTTGAAATTTTTTGTATTTGCAATAAGCAAAATTAATTAAAAAAGCCGAATTCATCTAGAATAATCATCAACGTAACGACTTTTGCAAGCCGTTTGATCCCGAAAGGACGCGATATTTCGGCGCGGGCTTCGAGAAGGGCAAGATATATATTTAGCTGGTGAGCCGTCACGGAAAAGCACGGGAACCCGTGGGTGTTGCTGCGCTTACGTCACGAACGGACCCCTCGGGCGGACTAATTCGAAATTTCTTTCGACGAAGTCGAAAAAAGCGCGCGTCGTCCTTTTGATGTCCTGCAACGCGCGGGCGACGAAGCTCGTCTTATTTTCGTCGCGCAGAGTGATACGCTCTCCACGCCGCTGCGAGTTGGCTTCGCGATTGCCTGCCGTCAGACACAGCCGCGCTGAGAAAAATAACCAAAATCCTGGAAACCACACCAAAAAAATGATGTTGCAGTCTCAGCAAAACTGGGTTTAGCTGAGAATATTTTGCTGTCGTGATACAAATATTATCCGCGGCGACAAAAGATATGTCGAATAATACAAATATTTGCCGGGATAGCAAATATTTTTACCGGAGAAAATTTCACTACGACTGCAATTAAGTTTGCGATAGACATATATTTTGCTGCCACAGATAATACTTTTGTCGTTATAGGAACAAGTTCTCAGAAAAACCTAGTTTTGCTAAGACTGTAAAATTATTTTTTGTCCTTGCATAACCAAGCCCTTTGGTAAAATCTGGATCCTCCATTTGTTTGGTAAGACTGACCATTTTCTGGTTAGAATAACTAGACGTATAGTTACTAAACATGTAATTAAAATAACTAAATATTTGATTAAACTTACTATTATAGTATTTTGATTAGAATAACTAGACTCGTTTATCCAGATGCGTTTTGTCATTTTAACCAAGTTATTTTTCTCGGTATCAAAGTAGCCACTCAATTCTGCTCGCAAAATTCCTCGACTTTCCCCGGTTTTCCTGAAATCACTAATTTTCCACGACTTTTTAGTTTGCGAGATGTAAAGCAACAATTGAATTGCTGTAATAATATAGTTCATACATGCAGAAGAATGTGTGTGACGACGCAAAATAATTTAAGAGAAGAGAATCTCTAAAACCCTCTAGCTTTATCAATAATCCCCCGACATTTCCCTGACCGATTAAGTCCCCCGACATTTCCCGCTTTCCAGTTGAGTTGCTACCAACGCGTGCGCACGCCGCAAGGTCGTATATCGATAAGTCGATATCATCGATAAAATATCAACATCTCGACGTTCGCGATATAAAAATCCCCGCTCCCCCCGCGCGCGTTCGTTATTGATACCTATACGTAGATAGAAAAAAAAACCACCACCCCGTAAAATACCTTCACCCCGCGCACACACATCGCGATCGAACGCATGCACCGCGTTCAGTTTCGGCGCGAAGTTCCCCATGAATAATAAACCCGATCGAAGGTTCCACCTCCCCCCTCCCCCGCCACCGGAACAGACTAGAAAAAGCATCCTCGAGGAGTATTAAAAATTTATCGGGAGCCCCGCCCACCCGCCGGGTGGTCGAACGATCCTTAATAAGGATACTCAAGAGAGAGAGAGAGAGAGAAAGAGAGAGAGAGAGAGAGTTGGCTGCGGGGGGTGCCCTTATTTTTCACCGTTTCTTCTTCAGGTACATCAGCCTCGCGGTTCACCCCCCACCCTCCACCCACTCGGCAGACCTCCAGAGGTCTCTTCGCTCGCTCCGGCGTTTGCTCGGTATTCACTTAGAACCCTCGTCCTCTCGCTCTCTTGCCTCGCGCTCTCCGCAGCCTCCACAGCATCCTTCTATCTCCGTCCGATCCTATTCAGGACTCGGGCGGCGTCCCTGTCGCACCAGCGCCGCGCGCCAAGAGGGGAGCCGGTCTCGGACCCCGCCGCCGCCGCCTACGCTCTTCCTCCCCCCCCCCCTCTCGCTCGCTACGTACCCTCGCCGCGCCGCTGCTGGTCTCATTACACTGACGAAGTACGCGCCGGGAAAGCAATGCGCGCGCGGAGCTTCTTACAAAGAGGAGGGCTTTTGTTGCGGTCGAAGTATCCGAGCGGGATGCATCTTGTACGTCGCCCTCTACACCCTCGCACCCCTTCCACGTCTATACCGGAAAGCAATATCTTAAAAGATGACGACTGGCCCGTGTCCAAAGTTGGAGGCTCTCATTGCCCGCGCGGGATGTCGATATATTGTGTATGCAGATTTGTAGGTGTGCGCTCGTGTACGGCTGAATCTCCCGCGAACAAAATCTCCGAGAGCTCGGTATCTGTTATCCTTCTTGGAAAACAGGGGAAAAGTGCCTCGGTGGAAAAAAGTTAATAGAAATTTCCCGGGAACCGGTCATTTTTCTTGGTCTCCGCTCGTGTCCTTTGAACGATTTAATCCTAGAAAAAATATTCGCTTTAAGGGTCTATCAAAATTAAAATAAAAGCCACCGGTTTCATTACTCGCCATTCGCTTATCTTCCCCCCCCCCCCCCAAAAAAAAAGGGATTCCCCATTCGTACCTCCCCTGCAGTCACCCCCATCGTCCGCGAGCGCATTGCCCCCCGCGCGTAAATCACTTTGCCGTCCTTCGACTGGTCTCAGCATAATTTGAGATTTGGTCCACACCCCTCAGTCCGTCTCTTATACATTGCTGAAAAATGTACCGAGATGAACATCGCATGCTTTCGAAACGAGGGAACTCACGCGCGCGCTCAACCCGTGGATGTACGCATACATAAATAATTTAATTTAATTTAACATTTCTCGGAAGCAGCGGGAAATATCAAGGAAGCAAGGACGCGGCGCGGATCTTCTTGCCGGAGTCTCTCGCTCTTCAAACTATTTTGCATACGTTTCGCAGATTAAGCACTCCGCGCGCCGGCACTAAACGCGTCGGTGAGGTTGCCGCCTCGACGTCGTAAGGGGCTACCGCGCGCGCGAAAAGACGTCATATTCTACGTCCCGCGCGCCTGCAACCCCGTTGTCGGTTAGACTGACATCCCGCGCGGATAGTCGCCGGCTGTATACAGGGTGTTCACGTCCAGGCTCCGAGAGTGGGCGGAGCCTACTTCAACTTGCCGCATACACAAACCAATTAACCAAGGCTTGCTTAGCCTTTCCTGTTTTCACTCCGGTCGTCTATTAATTGAAGACCAAACGGCATAGATCACTATTATGTAAATTTATCGCGGGCAACTTTCATTTATTTCCGTTGACATTTTATGAAAAAATCTTTCGAATAAAAGTTCTTTGGTGTCGGGGGGGACGTATGAAACATGCGAGAGGTTTTTGATGACACATCTTTTTTAGGAGATACGGAGGTCACTTTTACTTTTTCAGATGAAACTTAAAATTTTCGTTCTCGTGAAAGTTGTAGAGCTCTTGAGATGAACAAAAAAGATATAAAGTGAAAGGCGCGTTCGGTGGACCGTTCATGAGATATTGCCGCTCAAAGTACAAGAGTAAGTAAGAGTATTTTTATACTTTGAGCGGCAATATCTCAATAAAAATCCAAGAAATGTGGGCTTCTCACCTCATACCTTTTTTGTTCATCTTGATGAGCTCTCTAACTTTTATACGTGCGAAAATTTCGATTTCCATATAAAAAAAACAAGAGGTAACCTTCACATCTCGTAGATAACGCGTGCTATCAAAAACCACCTACATACGAGTATATATTACGCATCCCCCTCAACACCAAATAACTTTGATTCGAAAGATTTTGCCGAAAAATGACAAATAACAGAAATAACTGAATGTGGTGGCCCTTGATAAATTTACACCCTGTATATACATATATCGTGCGAAGCGGTCCGCGGCGCGATAAGTAATTCGACGGGATAAGGAGGCGTCCAACTGGGACCCGCTCGCTGAAACCGCGCGCGCGCGATATACCTATAACCGGTAATAGCGAGAATCGGTTTAATTGCCGTCGAGAGGCTGTAGGAGCCGATAAAAACTTAATTAGAACGAGTTATACGCGGCTCTTTAATGAGTTTCTATTCATCGCTTTGCACGCGGCCATTTCTTGCGCGCGCACGCCCTTTTTCCCGGGTGATAGTTCCCTTTGGACGGATTTGCTGCCGAATGTCTCGCGACGTTCCCCTTTTGCCGTAGTTTAACGGGGCGTTTAAAGTTTGATCCCGAGCATTTCGGACATAATACACACGTGACGTGTGTAGAGAAATTAGAAAGTGTGATTTCCTCAACTATTGCAGGTTTTCCAGAATTCCGTCGCTGCGTTTATATATACCTACATGGGGAAGGTCTCGTTAAAAACTCTACACGGAAAGAAACAATTGCTAGTGTCCAAAAATATGTCGTCAATCAAGAACATATCGCGTCACTAATGCCAAAAGATCGTATCCACCAAAAAGTGCCTTTGTAAAGTCAAAAAGGCCTATAAGCAAAAATGTTTTATTCACTTTTTACCTAAGTACAAATAAATAAAATGAAAATAATAATTGGAAACTTGAAAGCAAAAGGGCGCATAGGCTATGATCGATACGGCCTTTTAATATTAAGTTTATAAAAATCGCGAAACTTAATGCCAAAAGGCATATCGATCGTATCCTATAGATATGCCCTTTTGCCTTTTGTTTTTTAAATTTTTATTTCAGCATTTTTTAACATCTTTTATGTGTTTCTATCTGATGTGAGGACACATTTTTTTATAACCACTTTTGACCTTTACAATTAGTACATTAATGACGCGATTATTATTATTCATTATTGCATACGAAAGAACAATTACTCGAGTAAATCGAATATTTGCTTGCACGAAGAAAACCATGGCTTCATCCTGGAATTATATCATGTTTTTGATTGAAGAAAACACCTTTTTGGCACTAGCAATTATTTCCCTTAGTGTAACAACAAATTTATTGAAGTATGAGAAAATATGCGCAACAATATCAAAAGTTATTAGAGCTTTAACGAGTTACAGAATCGGCTTACAGTGTGGAAATTTAAATGACTGTAATCTCGCTATCTGTAGATTTTTGGCCCGATTCGTGTAAAACAATTTTAAAGATTACGTTTTTATCTATAATAAAGTCTGATATCGATGTTAGACAAAAGTCAACGAATAACGAGAAAACAGCGATCATAGTTTCTTCCCGACGAGTAAATTAATAACGTAGATCAAAGCCATTGACGCAGAATGAGTAAGTAATAAAATTTCATTAAAAAATCTTTCTTCCAACACATGAAACGTGGAACATTTCACGGGGATTCATCGCAAAACAAACGCGGAACTGCAGTTCACCGAATATCGTCCGGTAACAACAGCCCGAGAAATACTGCGAAAATCCGTAGTCGTGCTGAGAATCTCTCGGCCGCGTTATCCTCTTCGAAGCGAGTCCCGTTATTCGATGACCGTTCCTGGTACCGACATTTAAGAATCTCGATAATAAATCGCTTTCCCAATTGCATTGCCGACTCCAGCTGCGCCCCCAGAGGGAAGGTAACCACGAACCCCATTTACCGCAAAGCATGAAGCGTATCAACTCGTACACGCGTACAGTGGTACGTATATTATCACCACAGAGACACGTCTCGTCAAGTTATGTTACGGATTAATCATTTTCCCAACACTGAAAGCCACGGTCAAAGTCCCGCATATTTTTTCGTGCACTTATCTCGACAAATTCGACATAGAAGAGGATGTACTCGGAAATCATTCCTCGTCGTCGTTCGTACGTCCGTCCCGATGCAAACGTTCGCGAAAGGGTGGGTAAACTTTGAAGCGTCCGAGATTCGACAACTCCATTGGGCCTCCCCCCCTCCCCCCCCTCCCCCCCCCTCCACCCTCTCCTCCGGCCATGGCAGAAGAAAAGATTCTGTGAATCGCATTCGTTCGCTTATTTATTTGTTTTCTCCCGGGGCCGATGTGTGTGTGTATACGCGTATATATATATATCTATACATAGGTACGTCTTATTCGCAAGTTCGCGAGGAATTTCCTCGGGACAGGTTCTGAGTGCAGTTCGGAGCGTGCCGCCTCCGGGCCGGCTCCAGGAATATATTTCAATCCGTCCCCCCTCCTGTCCCCGCCGATCCTCGCCCACCTCCCACCCCTCCACCCCCTCTGCGCGACGGACTTCTTTTTCTACCTCTTAGATTGTCCCGGTTTGCGCGGAGTTTTTCTTGATTGGATTTTCATCGCGGCCGCTTGCATAAAACATCCCTCGCCCTGTCCTCCCCCGATCGCCCCCGCTCCCACCCTTATTTCCTCTCGCCCTTACTCTTCTCCGCGCTTTATTTCTCTCCTCCCCCCCCCCCCTCCCCCCGTTATTCCGCCTGTCATGATCCAAGACGGGAGTGGGGGAAGGGGTGCCTTTTCCCCGTGGAAAATTTACTCGCGTACCTCCGCGGAATCTTGCTCGATCGTCTGTGGCACAGGTTCTATATACCCTCGGCCAGCTGTGCGGAAAGAGGGGTGGTGAGAAAGGGGTAGAATTTTCACCCCCGCCTCTCATACGCGCGAGACGACCCTTCGTTGCAGTCGCAGTGAGATCGAACGACGAATTCTTTTCATCCCCCTCCAGCCACCCCCGAATTTTTCAGCCCTCACGCGCAGTTGATCCATATGCGGGGCGATCGAGGGAGATTGCAGGTAAATTTACGAGGAAGAGGCACGAATGTGCCTTCGGTTATGGCGAGCGAAACTGCAAGGAAGAGAAGGAGGGGGGGTGAAGAACGCGAGGCAAGGCGAAATCGCGAAATCGAATCGACGTCTCCACTCGAGTAACTAAATATTTGGCGCGACTGATTTAACGGCAGCGTCTAGTCTGGTCTAGTCGTTCGACTCGAGTCTCTTTCGACTGCATCGTTAAGAATTTTGTTGCGCGGTGCAGGCGCGCAAAAAGAGGATTTCTTATCCGAATGTAATTTTTCGAGTTGTGGCAATTCGGTTTTCTCATTATCTTCTTTTACTGCCGATTCAAACAATTTCGAACAAATTATTAACCTTATATTTTTATCTCATTTTTAGTCTCATTTGAACTGGAAAACGACATTTTTTAAAACAGCTACGTCATCGTCTCGCTAGACTATCTGCTTCGCACGTCTCGGTTGGCATAAGTGCATCTGTCTGGATTTTCGGTGACGTCCCAATCTCAAAGAGAGGAGCGCACTTTAACTTTGTAAATAATTATTTTATAGTGCATTTTCTCTTTCATGTGATATCGAGTATGTATACGGATTACAAATTGAATAAAAATTATGAATACTTTTAATGCATAATATTTTTTATTACAGATTCAAAAAATTTGGGCGAAATTAAATAGTATTTGGACGTATTTTTTAATTTTTCGTTTCTGGTCTTATTTAAGCTGGGGAAAGCGATATTTGAAAATGCAACTACATTGAGAGAAATAATTATTGTTGGTGCCAAAAATTTCTCTGCAATCAAAAGCATGATATAATCCCAGGGTCAAGCTACAGTTTTCTTCCTGTAAGAAAATATTTGATAGGCTCGAGTAATCGTTTCTTTTTGGCACAGGAAGAATTTCTTGTCCCAACGAAAGTATTCGTAGGTCAAGAATATAAATTATTCGACCTAGAATCTGTGTTTTAAAAAAATTTTAAGATGATATGTTCCTGATTCGAGAAATATTTTGTTTACACCAGCAATTATTTCTCTCGATATACATCATCGTCTTGTAAGACTATCTCTCTCGCACTCGTTGCTTGGTATAAGTGCATCTCTCTGTAGTTTCAGCATAGGAACCTGGACGTAAACACCCGGTATATATATTATTCATAAATTGTACAGAAATGAAAACAATTGAAATAATACTATACATAAACCATATATAGTCCGTATATAGATTATACATAAATTATATATAAATTAAAAAGCCCAAATTTATGTATGTTCTATGTAAAAAATATATATATATAGTCCATGTGTGTAGATCTTTTCCACCTGGGTAATTTTCGTTACTCAATTCAACGATTAGTTGGACCTGCTGAACTTCAATTATTTCACTTCCAACTGAATCACGGTAAGCTCACCGATCGATAAAGGATGACAACACTTCGGAATGTGACAAAGCGTCGCGTGGATGCAACGACCGAGCGCATACCGCGTGTATTCATCCGCGGACACACACGCGGCCGATAAGACGATGACGCGCGCGAGTCAATTTTCTCGGGCTCCGCTTTTCAAAGCTCCCGGGGTGTGGAGATGCCATTTTCTGGAAGAGCGGGCCCCGGCGTAACGCGCCCGCGCCGAGAATTTATGGAAAATAGGAAAAGCCGGGAGGGCAGTAGGGGGGAGAGAAAAAAAAATAAAGCAAGAGAAAAAGTTTCGCGGGCCACAAAGCAGAACGGCTGATAAGCTCCGTCGATCAGAGCTTAGATACCGCTATTGACGACCCCCTCCGCCCCCTCGAGTGGCTACACCCCCGATGTCCCTCGCGAGAATCTCTCGTCGCGGCTCCAAACATATTTCGGGCTATCGATTCTTTTTTCAAATCTCCCCCCCCCCCCCGCACTCTGCGGGGGCGAAAGAGAAAGAGCCGCGGTCGCTTCTTCTCGGAGGGGTTAGTCATCTCGGGGTATATGAGGTAAGTATGCGGCTAACAAGAAAAAGCGAGGGGAAGAAAGATTTATAGGGGAAGAGGGGGGAAGGAAAAAACGATGATTCGTTTATCGATCGCCTTTGAAGTCGGAGAAGAAACGTAATAATTATTGTTCTCGTCTCATAACGCTGCACCTGAGAAAAAAAATTTGGTTGAAAGATTTATTTGGATTAAATTAGTCGAAACACAACGATATGTTCACACGGAAAAAATTAGT
This sequence comes from Xiphydria camelus, assembly GCA_963678675.1. Taxonomy (NCBI): domain Eukaryota; kingdom Metazoa; phylum Arthropoda; class Insecta; order Hymenoptera; family Xiphydriidae; genus Xiphydria; species Xiphydria camelus. Next base: position 1,911,567 of record OY783197.1, read on the forward strand.
CGTAGCATTTACAAAGTCTGTGGTAAATTTCGAGCCGAGGCTAATTTATTATACAGTTACGATAACTACAGTGTTAATACAAATTACAACAATACGCTTGCAGCTTCTACAAGTTTTATTGTGGTTTTTATCAAAGTTGTAGTTATCGTAACGATAAATTGGCCTTGCTCCAAAGTATACCAAAAACTTTATAAATGCTACGATTTATTTTTTTCCATTTCTTTAAGTTAAGGAAATCGTGTTTATCTCGATACTCGTTTATCCGCAGCAAGTACAAGCATAATCAATGTGACTATATATTAGTCACACTAAAAAATAGTTGATCGGTATGGCGAATTAAATATGTAAAGCATTCGCGACTAAATATCTACCTATAGTGATTAAACACATATTGGTTGTGATTGAACGGGTACCTATTAGATGAAACCCAATTACCTACATTTTTTTTTAAATATGTAATTGGTCCAAATAAATCGATACAATCAATTTTTTCTTCGTGTACGCAATATATTCCACTACGCACGCACCAAGAAAGAATAATTGATCGAATCGATTTGATTAGTGCAAACTATTTCAAGCAATTAAATATTTCCTTATTTCAATACAACTAATACACGTTTAATCACTATACGTAAATATTTAGTTGCTGCGATTTTATATATATGACTATTTTCTGGGATTGTGAATCAATTAAGTATTTTTCTAAACTTTAAGAAAAATTCGCCTGATCCTTCTTTTCCGCCTGACATCGAAATATTGCAAGTTAATATAATATAATTTTGTTAAGTTAATATTATATAAATTTGGGCTTATTAAATTTATATATCATTTTAATTATAAGCCATATACGTATATATATATATATTATTCATAAATTCCACAGCAATTAAAACAATTTAAATAATACTATGCATATATAACCGTGCATAGTTTATATATATAAATTAAATAAGCCCACATTTATATATGTATATGCTATATACAAAATATACCTACACATAATCCATATAGATCTCTTCCTCCTGGAAGCATAATAATACATCACCAAACAGTTTGGTTATCGTCCCCAAGATTTTCGTTAGATAGGCAAAATTTGTTTCTCAATGCTGGATCCCCTCCCCGTTTCGGTACACACACACACGCACAACAGACACTCGCAAAGGATGATCACGGAAAGGAGGACGACGTCAAAAAGACCTCCCACGCCTGGTGCTGCTCCGCGCGAGGTGCGCATATATCCATGGAAATGCATATCGAGCAGGGGGGAAGGGGGGAGGACCGAGATGTCTGCATTTCAATGACGCACCGATGCCCGAGCGCGACCCTGTCGTCTCTATATTCGCGCCAACCCATACACGATACACGCTTGGCCGTCACTGTACGGTAAATAAGCACGTAGAAAAGTGTACGCGCCCCCGCGCACTTACATGCACTACTCCCACGATAGGCTCGTCGGTACTGAGAGAGAGAGAGAGAGAGAGAGAGAGACGCGTACATGCTCCCGTAAACAGCATATTTTCCGATTCGCCAGCGCAAACGTAACGCGAGATCCGTACCTGCATTTGGAATTCAGCACGGAGCGCATATGCCCCGTGTACGTATACACGTACGTACAAGGCGGAGATCGGCTCGCGGTACGTACCGCAGCGAGGGTCTTGCGGCTCGAGCGAAATATTATATGACGTGCGGAGAGTGACACGCTTTATATCGTACACTGAGAGAAATTTATAGGTCGCGCACGCGGCAATGAGTATAGCTGCACTGAGAAAAATATATTGGTACATCTTGACGAAAATCCTGGAGGCGATGATCAAACCGTTTGTTTCGTTTGACTGGTCACTTTTGGTTAGAATAATGAAGTATTCGATTCAACTGCGAGGCTTCTCAGGGGTTGAGGATAGGGTAAAAAGTGTCATAATCTTTTCTGTAGATAATTGTATTATCTGCAAGTTTTGTCTAAGCTGTCTTTCAATAGGTCACGTATTTTTCAAATTATTTGCGCTTGGTTCCCTATCGATAAACGTTATCCATTACTACCAGTGCCCGAAGCGTAATTTTTTCCTGACCTTTCTCAAATCGGAACTTCAATAAGTATAGCTACACTGAGAAAAATATATTGGTCCATCTGACGAAAATCCTGGAGACGATGATCAAACCGTTTGGTAAAATGTGGATTCTCTCTCTCCGTCTGTTTGGTTAGACTGACCACTTTTGGTTGGAATAATGAAGTATTCGATTCAACTGCCCAAGCGAAAAAATTCTATATATAATATTTTGTATATAATCCATATGTGGACTTACTAAACGTTTGGTTAGAATACCGAGTAAACATTCAGTTGGAGTAACTAAGTATTTAGTTCGACTGACCAGTATTTTGTTTAGAATAACTAAATATGTTTACCTAGATGCATTTTGTCATTTTAACCTAATTATTTTTCTCAATGTATAATAACTATATTTTAAGGCTAATAATTTTTAATTCAATTTGTAATCTTGACACATACCCAATGTCATATGAAAAAGAATTATTCGCAAAGTTATAAGTGGCGTTTCTCTTTACTGTATTATCACGTTATCAAGAAGCTATGGGGGACGAGTGCAAGAGAGATAGACTTACAATACTACGACACGTATATTTCATTTTTAAATATCGTTTTCCAGTTTAAATGAGACCGAAAATGAAAAATAAAATAATACGGGATAAATAATTTTGTCAAATTTTTCAAATCTGCAACAAAACAAATAATAAGGAAATCGAACTGCATCCTCTATGTCTCGACACGTCGGTTTAGAATTAAAGGAAAATGATACATCCGAGAGATTCTCAGGTGAACGCGACCGAACTCGAAAAAGACTCTACGCGGTACACGGGATAAGTAATTTTGTCCAAATTTATCAAATCTACAATAAAATAAGTTAGTGAAAGAACCGAATTTGGGTTACTGCAGTATGACGCAGCCTCGGGGGCGCGCGCTCTGATTACGCCCGATGGAAGGTAACCGCGAAGCTTGTTTATAAAGTCTCATATGACGAGTTTTCGTTGAATACGTTATCCGGTACCTTATTCAGTTCGACCGGAATAAAACGTTGATTCGCGTCCAAAGACTCGCGCGGAAGACATTCGTCGATCAGAAACGATTTTTCTTTCTTCTTTTTTCATTGAAATAATAAAAAAATGGACTCGGCCATTGATTACTCTGCCCTCTATAATAGCCGAGTCTTATAATGAGAAAAATAATCAGGCTAAAATGACAGAACGCATCTAGTTAGACGCGTTTAGCTATTCTAAAGAAAATACTGGTCAATTGAGCCAAATATTTAAGTATTCTAACTAAAAAGTGATCAATTTAACTAAACAGATGGAGAGGATCCGTATTTCACCTAGATAACCGTTTCGTAATCATCTCCAAAATTTGGATTACTGATTAAATTTTTTTCTCATGAGAGAAAAAATATACTGCAATGTATCACGTATCAACTAAATGTACGTACGAGAAGGATCGGGCGTCAGGAGGTCTAATGTCCTATCCGCGGCGCATACGGCTTCAAATATAACCGGAGCCGCCGCAAGGTGCATCGGATTACCGCGTGCGCCGAGTTCAAACATTACTTTCTCGGCGGGGAAGATAGATTCCCCCGACTTTCGAGTGTCTCTTTCCGCCTAGATAAATGGTAGAGAAGTGGAAGGAAACGAATGACGGGCAGAAGAAAGAGAAAGAGAGAGAGAGAGAGAGAGAGAGAGAAACGTGTCCTTATTTATTTGAAGATGTAACCCGTATGCGAGGTGACGCGTAGAATTTCAAATACGAACACCCCTAACCGCACGACCGTCAGCGACGTTCTGTGCAGCGGATGCACGGGCGTCTACGAGCAGTCTACGCTATCCCCTCCCCTTTCTCACGCCCTTCCCCGGGCCACGGGCGCACAGTGGGGCAGAACGAATTTTTAACGTTCAAAAGTCACTATAGCCTTCATTTCTTATCCGATTTCAATGATTTCATCTTTTAAATGATCAATTTTTAATTTAGAACAATTGTAGCGCTGGGAATTTTTTATTGTATTGCTAAAAATAAATGTTTGACCGTGTTAACGATACCAAGATTACTTCAGTAAAAGATATGCGTTAAATTAATAATGCGCCAAAACGTCTAAAATGTATTCACTTAATTTACTTTGGCGTATTAATTTCACAAATTTGAATCGCGTTACATTTCCGATACGGAATTTCTACGTATTAAAATGTAACGCGCAAGATACCTACAACACACGCGCTGAGATAAATAATTAGGTTAAAATGACGGAACGCATCTAGTACGACGCGTTTAGTTATTCTCACCACAGTACTGGTCAGTTCAACTAAACATCAAGTTATGGCTTATTTTATCATTAACAATACCTACTAAAATTATTTATATAAGGTCTAACTAATAGCAGTTACGCTACGGGAACTTAACTCAAATTTTTTAATTTTGCAGATACGACAGTTGGTTTTAACAGGGCAGTACTGCACAACGATCAACGACCGTCGATAACAGACGTTTAATCGCCCCCGAAACGTTCGACTTCGCGCAAATCAACGTATTCGTCGACCGAGCGGGAGCGAATTCCAATCTCGAAGGACCCGGAACTAATAGTGGAATCAATCTGGACTTCGTACAAGAAGTTGGGCTTCAGGGCATGAAAATTACACCAATCGATAGCTGGAGGTCCTAATATTAACATATCAAAATGTATCATCTGTCAATTCCCGGGAAAATTTATAATTAATTAAAAACTATTGAAGTTTTGCCCCTAAGCCACTTTAATCATTCATTTCTCCTATATTATTTATTCAATCAAAAAAATGAAGCTAGCAATTTGTAGCGGGGAAAATTGCTATAAAATTGATGCGAGAACCTACATGACAAAATGGACGGTCATTTTGTAATAATTTTTTTAAAGTCCCGGTGTACGAAAGTAATTTCTGAGCATGTTTCGCCAAGAAATCAGCTGTTCCCATGGCGACCACGTGATACGCGCCATGCGCAGTTTATTGTACTTTCGTGCACCGAGACTTTCAAAAAATTATCACAAATTAACCGTGCATTTTGTCATGTAGTTTCTCGCATCAATTTTACAGTAAATTTTCCTCGCTACAAATTGCTAGCTTCATTTTTTTGATCGACTAAATAATATAGGAGAAATGAATGATTAAAGTGGCTTAGGGGCAAAACTTCGATAGTTATTAATTAATTATAAATTTTCCCGGGAATTGACAGATGACACATTGTGACATGTTAATATCGCGACCTCCAGCTATCGATTGGTCTAATTTGCATGCCCTGAGAAGCCCAACTTCTTGTACACCATATACCTATCCAAAAAATGTCTAGATTGATTGCACCATAAAGGAGCGGCAAGACTCGGTTTCCCGCCTCGCACACGTCGCCCCACTTTCTCGTCCCGTTTCGGGCCTCGCGCGTCCGTCGCGTCTGCGATTGACGCGACTGGTTGGTGCACGGTAGCGCAGGACGGAAACGGACGGGATCGACCCGCGGGCTAATCCCGGACGGCGGTGTATCGGCGATACGTCCGCGCGCGAGGACGTCCCGGCTAATGAGCCCGTATTAAAAATATCGAGGTCGGCCTTCCCTCGGTCCGACAACGGGAGACGTCGAGACGAACGCCGCCTGTGGACGGACACTTATACGTGTACAGGCGCATATCGGCTCGTACAATGGACCGTCTACAATGGGACACAGCCACAATGGCGCTGCGAACGCGGTTGCGTGCGCGTCTATGAGAGCAGCGACATTTGAATAGCCGCGCGCATCCACGATTCACGTCTCGGGGGCGACGCGGTACATTATCAATCCGATCGTCTGCCAATAAGCGGTAAAACGATCTGATGCCCGCAATCGCGTCGGCTCGGATGACGCGGATCAGAATTATGTGCGTTCTTTTAACTGTCCGTGCGGATTGGCTTGATTGGCGGGGGAGAAAAATGATTTTGCAATCTGAGCAGCAATCTGAGTTTTGCTGTGAACTTTTTGCTATCGTGTAGCCGATAGCTATTCGATTTTAAATTGGCTGGCCAGAATGAAAGCTCGAATCGCTATTATCTCGCTACCGACGAACTTTGGACCCACATTTGCATAATACTTTTTTTGACCTCACATCTTCACCTCCGATAAAGTCCCGTATACAATACAGGCAACGAGATAACAGCGATTCCAATTTCTCCCCCGACGAATAAGTTTTAAATCGCCCCACGCGCACACAACGACTCTGTTAAAATTCACTACAAATCCTCCCCGCAGCCGCACGTTCTCCGGGACGCCGCAATTCGTATATACGTCCGCATTTCCCGCGACGGCCGAGGAGAAAATGGGACAAATCCGGCAACGATATCCGCGCTAAGGGACGATCGCATACGAGGCTCCGGGTCGAGAAAGGGAGACGGGGCCGCGTCCGGGACGCGAGGAGGGGCGGAGGGGTGCAGATCCCCGCCGAGCGACATTTCGGCAGATGATTCGCGGGGGAGGGGTGGCGGGAGAGCGACTCTCTCTCTCCCGCTGCAGCAGCGCGTCTGCTGCGGGGGAATCGAGGGTGGGAATGGGCGCCGCGGGAGGAAGGGTGGTGCCTCGGCACTGGGGCGCTGCGGGGGGTGGGTAGGTGGTTTCTGGTGACCCGAATACGTCTTGCTCGAGGGCACAATCTCTGAACATCTTCTCCTGATAATGCTCCATGCGAATCCCTGTACCGAGAGACCAGACGACCGGCCCTTGAGTGCACACCTCTGTATGTACACCTACGTGCGCGCCACCTACGTGGTACGCGCGTTCAAGTGAGCCTCCCGCCTGCGTGCACCCACCCACGCGCGATGTGACGCGTCTGTGAACCGGTGACCGCGTAAACGCCCACGCGATTCCGGTTCTAGGATGTGCGGCTGACCGCGAGTGATTTATAGATGTAATAAAAAAAGAAAATAGTTGTGCCAACCAAATTGCTTGGTTGAAGATTAAACTTCGTTAAACTGGCTACGCTGTAAAAAAATGTGTGTTTTTAAGATTGAAAGCTTTTCTCCAATACGTGATTATTGAACATTGATATAGGTACTTCGTAATATTATTAAAATTAATATATTTCCTTGTGAAATTTTTCATATGAGGACTATACACAAATTGTTTAATGTTTGTATAATGCATATATATAATTCTTATATGATTTAATATATAAATAAAAATGATATATATAATCCATATATAACCAAAACCGCATATGGTTTATATAGAAAATATAGAGAATTCTTTCGCTCGGGTTACAAATTTCACATAACGGAATATACCTATTGATTTTCATAATTACGTATTGGATAAAAGCTTTATATACAATTATTAGGTGTACAACTTTGCTTCCGCCGTTTTTCTCGTAAGCCATCTATAGGAAAACGGCGGAAACAAAGTTATACACCTAATATTATATATTAAACTTAATATACATTGTTTTACAGCGCATTGTGTGTTTGGTTGGACTGTATACAGCTGCAATAACTGAATTTTTTTTATTAAATTCAATAAAATTCATTTTATTGGTAGATGTAGCCAATTCAACTTCAGTACTTTATTAAACTAATTCAAGTTGTTCTATTTCAATAAAAGTTTTTGTCAGACGAAAGGTGGAAGTATAGTATTAACTACACTAAGAAAAAAAATTGTTCGATTCAACCATATTTTGAGGTTACAAGCGGACAACTGAATATATAGTTATTTGGACAAATATTTAGTTGAAGCAGCTAAATCTTTTATTACTTCAACTAAATTTGAGTTATTTAAACTACACTGAGAGAAATAATTGCTGGTGCTCCAGGTGGAAAATTTCTATATATTTTGTGTACGATCCATATGTGGTTTCGTTCATATATGGATTACATATGGTTTCTATATATTAACCATTATAAAGACCATATACAGATTTTCGAATGATTGTATAACCCATGTAAATAGTCTGTGTATGATTAATATAAAAATCATATAGAATTTTTCCGTCTGGGGCCAGAAGAAAAATGTTTTTTTTTTTAAATAGAAAAAAAGTGATATTTATAATTCCAAAAGCAAGGCGCGACTTTCTTCGCACAAGAAAATATTTGCTAAACTCGGGTAATTGTTTTTTTCGCGCAAGAAGAATTTTTTATTCTAACGAAGGTATCCTTGAATTTTTAAGATCATACATTTTTCATTAGAAAAATTTGTTTTTGACACTTAATTATTTCTCTAAGATTATATATTTGTTGAGATATATTTAGTTGGTTATGGTTTGTAAAATTTAATTAAATCAAACAATTTTTTTCTCAGTGGATATTCATCACGATAAATTAATATAAGATTGAGAACAGAGAGAGATAGGGAGAAAGAGAGGGAGGAGGAGAGAGAGAGAAAGAAAAAGAGAGTCGATACCTATAGCCTCTCCCTCCTTCTCCGCCTAGTGACCCAGGTCGAGAATCTAGAAATAAAAGGCTTTCGTTACGACTCGCGGTGTCGTCGAGTCGATCTCCATCACGCCGACCCCAACGGCGCGAGCGCTTGGCCGTCCGCCGTTGGCCGGCAAGATAGGGATAACCCCGAACGCGAGAAACGGAAGACGGCGTTATCGCGATCTATCGTCGACCGAGGGGCCATCGGCTTTACATCCGCGCGGAAAAACCGCGGGAGGATTTCGCGTGCAGATGAAAACGAACGAACGCTCCGCGCCGGACGCGAGATGTCTGGGTACCTACGTACAGTAGGTAGCGGCGATCGAGTCGTCGGACTCGACTTGGCGGCGCTCTCGAATGCGAGTATACGAGCGTCTCATCTCGTTGTTCGCCCCGCGCATCGACGTGGATTCATCTCATTACCTCGCCCGCGCGCTTTGTAATCACTGAGAATCGTGCGAGCAGCGATGGTATACGATAGTAGCCGCGCAATGGTCATTGCGCGCGATACTGCTATACGGGGAGTGTCAATTTTACCAAGGGAAGATTCATTTATTTCCGTTATTTGTCATTTTACGAAAAAATCTTTGGGATAAAAGTTATTTGGTTTCGAGGGGAACGTGTAATGCACTTGAGAAGTTTTTGATGACATGCGTCGTTTAGGAGATATGAAGGTCATATCAACTTTTGTAAATGGAACTCGATATTTTCGTTCGTATAAAGGTTGTAGGGCACGTCGAGATAAAGAAAAAAGGTATAAGGTCGAAGGCCCATTTGTTGGACCATTTGTGAGATATAGTCGCTCAACGTGCAAGAGTAAGTAAGAGTAAAGGAGTTTTCAATGGAAATATCTCAGGAACGATCCAACGAACGGGCTTTTGACGTTATATCGTTTTTTAATCGTCTCTATGAGCTCTATAACTTTTAGAACAACGAAAATTTCGATTTGCATTTAAAAATCTAGAGATGACCTTCACATCTCGTAGGTAATGCGTGTTAACAAAAATAATTCATTAATTCGTCTCCCACAATACCAAAAAAATTTTATTGTCAAGATTTTTTCGTAAAATGACAAATAGCGGAAATAAATGAATCTTCTCCGGGTAAATTTCTTTAGTATTTATATCCTGTATCCTGTATAAATTCGCTGCGCTCTTCAAAGCCTTCTCCTGCGCCTCGTCACCTCTCCCAGGCAGAAAAGTTCTCTCTATATATAGTTTTTATATAATACATATCGTGGGTATCCAAATCCACATATGGACTACATACCTATATACAAGATATATAGAACTTTTCCGCCTGGACTTGCGTACCGACGCCGGTGCAAGGACATTCGCCCGGGGAGGACGTTAAAGTCGTACGCTTGGCCATTTCGGGATTTGCAACGACATAAAGTGGCGTAATGAGGAAACGCCTCCCCTCCCCCGGTTCTCTGGCGACCACTGCATCGAGCGACCGCCTCGAACGCGCGACGGGAAACGTTTTGGGATCTTTATTATAGCTGCTTAATAACGCGCCCCGCGAGACTTCTTTCTCGCGACTTTAATCCTCCCCGCGCCACCCCCGCCCGGACCGTTGAACGTGCGCGGTGGTATATAGCGACCACCGGCATACGCGCGCAACGTCGTATTTCATTTCGTGGATTTAATGGCGCGCCGCCGCCTTGAGCGAGTATTACCCACGCACGCGCTCACGGGGAAACGTCGGCTCTTCCGTTTGCTGTTGGAAGAGGGGGTGAAAAAAACGGGGGGATTCGATAAGATATTCCGAGATCATTTTCACGCTGCTATTGTACGCTCGATGCTGCGACCGCCATCTGGATCTTCGGACGTTCCGCGCGACATACCGCGTTGAGAAAAATAATTAGGTTAAAATGACAAAATGCACCTAAGTAGATGAGCACGTTTAGTTATTCTGACGAAAATACTGGACAGTCGTACCGAATAGGTATTTACGCTGTAAAGAAATTTGTATTAAATTGAATACAATTGTATATAAAGCTTTTCATAGTTATATAGCTCATATTATATAATTTGTATTAAATTGAATACAATTGTATATAAAGCTTTTCATAGTTATATAGCTCATATTATATAATTTTTTTTGTATATATAACTTTTCCGATACCCACGTGATTATGAAAATTAATACACCATATTATTAAATTTATAAGGGCAACACGAAAAGGAAAATTTCCGAAAGAATAATTATTCTCAGTGTTATAAGTGCGTTTCTCACTACGTCATTGAGAAAAGCCATGAGATAAGAAACGCACTTATGCCAAGCAATGTGAGTACGTAAGAGATAGACTTATATCACGATACTATGACGTCCCAGGTGAAAAAGATCTATGTGGATTATATATATTTTGTATATAGAACATATATAAATATGGGCATATTACATTTACACGTGATTTCAATATAAACTATATATGTATTGTATATGGATTGTACAAAAATTAAGACAATTGAAATAATACTAAATGTAAACTGTACCTATATATATAATCCGCATACAGTTTATATATAAATTAAATAAGCCCAAATTTATACATGTTTCATATACAAAACATGCATACTCTTAATCCATATAAATCTTTTCCACCGGGGGTATGCTGCATTTTTAAATATCCTTTTCCAGCTCAAATAACGGTGATAATGAAAAATGGAAAAATAGCAAGTAAATAATTGCGTTCAAAATCGAATTTGCAATAAAAAGAATTTATGGCAAAACCGAATTCATCCATTATTCCCCATCGACCGCAAATTTCACGCAAGCCTGGTTTCTCCGAGGCGAAAAAATCATCTTCGTCCGCGCGCCGCATCAAGGGCGATCGCAATCGCGAGGAGCGTTCGGATTCTATTTTCGCGCGACTCGGGGGTCACGAGACGGAAAATACGCGAAAGTCCCGTTGCTTAAAAGGTTACGCGGTTTCAAGGTTAAAAGAAGCCACCCCATTTTCCCGGAAAGCCTCGACGTCGACTGGAGAAGCCCGCCGTACCTATAGCGTAACGCTGAAATTTGAGGAGGCGAAGAGGGCGAACGAGATGAGGGGGGGGGGGGGGGGAGAGCGCTTGAAAGAACAACGGCGTGCGCGACCAACAAGCGGCACGCGACGACGAATTTCCAGCGCGTCCCCTCGGAGTGCGGGCCGTTATCCAGGTGTGTACCTACGTACACGTACGCGTGCGGAAAATCGACGCACGCACGCGAGACTACGCGACGTGACGAGGGAAACAAATACCCGCACTCTCTCTCTCTCTCTCTCTCTCTCTGAGAGAAGAATAACTTGGTCAATCAAACCAAAATCCTGGAGACGATGACCAAACGGTTTGGTGCACTGAGGAAAAAAAAGATTAAAAATTATTCTGTTGGAAGGATAATCTGAGTACGAAAGGTAAGATAAATCAAAAATTATCCCCTTCCAGGTTTTAAAATTTAACCGTCCTTAGGATAATTTTTGATTTATTTTACCTTTCGCACTCAGATTATCCTTCTAACAGAATAATTTTTAATCTTTTTTTTTCTCAGTGTGGAATCCCGCGTAAAAAAAAGTACGGCTAAAGTATGGCGGAAGTCTAGAGAAAATTGAACCAAGAAAGTGTGGCTGCGGATCGTATCGTAGCCGGACAATTTTTTCATATCGGCTGAGAGATAAAATCGACTCGACTTACCTTTTTGATTCGATTCTGTTGTATGGGTTCTTTATTAGGTATAAAATTACAACGTCTCGTTCGGTACTGGAATATAGTTAATTAGGAATAATTTGAGAGTGTAATAACATGATAAATTGAAATAATATCAACTGACGAGAACAGACATCGATTACAGCATCACCTCGTACAAACAACTGAACTTAATTGAAAAGCGCATCGATTACCGCCTGAAAATCTGGAATATGATTCGTAGCCATACTTTTTTGGTTCCCAGATTTCCGCCATACTTTGGCAGTACATTTTTTTTATGCCGGATACATGGATCTTCCATCTGTTTGGTTAAACTGACCAATTTTTTATTAGAATAACTAAACATTTAATCGGAATAATTAAATATTTACTTCAACTAACCAGTATTTTGGCTAGAATAAGTAAAAACATTTGACTTTAACCTAATGATTTTTCTCAGCCCAGACGGAAAAGTACTATATATTTTGTATGTAATCCGTATAGAATTTTGGTCATACGTGGATTACACCTGTGATTTCGACAATAACCATATAAAGACTATATACAGATTTTTTTGAATGCTTGTATAATCCATACACCGTATACAAAAAAATAGCGGTGGAAAATAAGCTCTCGCGTGTTCGATTGGCGAACGAGCGTCCGAAACACCGTGTAAACGAGAAAAAAAAATAGCGGGCTGTGTGCACCGGGAGGGTGCGCCGTATATCACCGATAGCGCCCGCAGTGTGCCGCCCCCTCCCCCCCCCCCCCTTGGTTCTCTGACTTCGTGTGTTTCGAGGTAAAATTCAATTGCGGGATTGCGAGAGTCCGGCGTTCGTTGTTATGTGGCGGGCACGCGCATCTCCGATCGATACGCGTGCACGTATATAATATGTAATGGGAACGCTGACGACGCGTGCACGGGACGATGTACACGCCGTTGCGGAATACGTGTAGAGCTTACGCCAGTCGCGTCGGGCTCTCGGTCGGATAGAGACGCCGTTGGCGCATAATTAGTCAATAGCGAACGACGTAAAGTCTATTTGAACGCTGCGTGTACTCCCGTATACGTTAATCCTCGTTCCAATTGCGTAGGAATAGGATAACGGAGAGAGTTATTGGTTAGGCAGATGAAATTGTAGTTATGGGCGAATTTTCGGCTTCTATCTATCTGTCTGATACGATTGTCATGAAAGGGTTTCGATAATCGTATCCGTTACCCTGTACCGATAAAATAAAGAATATTGCTGAAGAAATATTTAAGAAAATTAGAATTTTTAATAATTGCATTTCTAGCTACAATTATGAATTTAAGAATTCACAAAGATGAACAAAAATTGATCAAAAAGAAATTAAATCTAATTGCAAGAATCATCTTAATTCGGAAATGAAAATTTGAATTTAATAATGTTAATGAGATAATAAATGGTAATAAAAAATTAATTTAAAATGACAAAAATTAATTAACTCTCTATCTGATACGATTAAAATCAGAGTGTCGATAATTGTATCCGTCATTCTGTATTAATAGAATAATCAATATTATTAAAAAATATTTAATAAAATCATTACATTTCTGAATAAAATTGTTAATTCGCGAAATTATAAAAATAATAAATCAATCAAAAAGAAATTAAATCTAATTACGAAAATCGTCCTAATTCAGAAATGAAAACTTGAATTTAATCATTTTAATGATATAAACGATAATAGAAAAAATAAAAATGTTGAACAACAAGAATTAATTTTATTCTATTAGTAAAACTGGTGTATTCAAATTGAGATCCAAAATCAGCGCGATACCCCTACGTTTCTTTTCCCGCGAAGAAATATACGAATGTGCATAATTAGACGTCAAACATCACAACGTTCGCAACTCTCTGTTTACTCACTGGCGAAAAAGCGACTGAATGATAATTGGGGGTGTGCTGCAGCCCTGCTGCGAAATGCATCGAAATAACGTAAATATAAGCCGGACACGCGCGCGCTCGATAAAATTCGTAATAACGTCGATCGTCTACTATCGATAGGCTTTCCGGTATCATTCTATTTGTTCGTATAGACTTTGGCCACAATTAGATGGTCTATTCAACGTGTCAAATAATGCGACAATGGACCAGAGGTTCGGACTTTGAAAAGCAATATTTCAAGGGACAATTAGGTATAAATGTTAAACGGAATGCAATGAAACACCACGCATTACCTCGTATAGGAAAATCGTTATCTCTCGACCGAGGTTATCTCGCTTATCTCGAGCGAGCTGGCATCGATCGAGCTGCAATTTACACCGGGATATAGAAGAGGGTTACACATAGACCGCGAGGACGGGGTTAATACAATTTGTGCACTCCGCACCTCTGGCCACCGCGAGGCAACTTTTTGCGGTGTTTACTCGCGAGTCCGAGCAATCTATAACACGTGCACACACTGAGAAAAAAAAATGTAGTTGCCCCAACCAAATTGTTTGGTGGAAGGTTAAATTTTGTCAAACTAGCCATTGCTAGGGCACACAAGGGAAATTTATTGTTACGATAACTATAATGTTACTAAAAATTGCAACGCTTGCAACTTCTACAACACAAACTTTACTATAATTTTTACTAAAGTTGTAGTTATCGTAACAATAAACTGGCCTTGTCTCGATATTTACCACAAACTTTGTAAATGCTACGATTTATTTTTTACCGTATGGATTGTCCATAATTGGAATAACTACATTTTTTTCATTTCATTCAATAAAATTCATTTTGTCGGTTGATGTTGATCGATTCAACTCCACTGCTTTATTAAACGAATCCAAGTTTGTTTCAACAAGAGTTATTGTCAGACGAACGCGATGGAAGTATAGTCTTAACTAAACTGAAAAAAAAAACGTTTAATTCGATTAAATTTAGAGGTCACGAACTGTCAACTAAATATATAGGTAGTTATTTAAACAGATATTTAGTTAAAGCAGCTAAGTATCTCGTTACTTCAATTAAACTTTATTCGTTTTAATTATATATTTAGTTGGTTGTCCGAGAAATTGTTGTTTTCAAAATTTAATTAAATCAAACGATCCTTTTTCCCAGTGCAGAGAGAGAGAGAGAGAGAGAAAGAGACTTTATACACTCCTTCGTCGAAAAAAACACAACACCAACTTCTCCCCGAGCATAACATCATCACCGTTATAAATTAATACTTCGGCGAGAGATAAGTATTTAGATGGAACTTCTGTGTATGGAAGGTAAGGGTGAGGTGTGACAGGACGAGGTGTTTATAAAAAGGGAGTCGACTTTGCGCGGCACGAAACAACGAGGATGAGAATCATACTCCGCGACATGTTCTGAATATTCACATTAGGTAAATGTACCGAGACACTTTGCGCGTATACAGTCGCACGCCGCATTTCTCACTGGCTCGCTTTTCTTACTCGACCCGGCGTCGCTTCTCTCGCTATGCGGCAGGAAAAATGATATAGGTACGAAAGGAAAACATAGAGCCACGTATGGATATTGAAATTTCGAAAGTCGATATCCCCGCATATACTCCGTTTTATCGCTCCCGGAAATGGCGAAGGACGTTTTGACGTATGTTTTAGAGCGATGAAGAACGATTTTTTGAAGGGTACTCCGTGGATTATTAACGGGGACTCTGACTTTAAAAGAAAGAACTTGTGAATGATACACTGTAAAAAAGAAAGTTGTATTTTTATTATATTGTACTTTTATACCTATACGCTGTAATTACCAAAATTAATGTGTAATATTTCCTTATGAAATACAATTTCCTTATGAAGACAATTTATAAATAAAATGACCATTATAATTTAATCTCTATACAAAGTCACCTACTGATGTCAATTTTGGAATGTAATAAACAAAAATTGAGATTTTTAGCCGATTGCGTGCAGTATGGACGAAAATGTTAACAGGTGTCAATCTTAGACAGAATATGGGGTAAGATTGACATCTGACTTTATTTTTGAAAAAAATCAGTGTTCAAAAACGATAAGTAGTAAAATAAAATGCGTCTTATATCACATATAAAGAGAGAGTCAGGCTTGCTTATCCATACATTATCAAACCTGATAACTTCAGTTTGCAGCATATCTTAGACCAGTAAGTAAAGTGAATATGCCAATGTATGCCTCTTTTACCCTACCATCCGTCGGAAACGGGCCGCAATGGTGTTTCGACCCCCGAACCCGATTTCCAGGCGCGCGCTACAGCGCGTAAATAAGTAAGTACGTACGAACGTACCCTCCACCCCCTCCGCAGCCCCTTGGACAGAGTCTGAGGCTGAAGCGGAGCAGCGGTCCGCGGTCGTTGCATTGTAGCTGGCCGTATTACGAAACGTCGCGTACGTCTATATTCCATTATGTAATGGGCCATTGTACCCCGTGCAATCCCGCACGAGAAACGCCTCCGGGTGTCCTGTACACGCGGCGCGAAGGGCGAGCAGCGGGCAGCCCCGGGGGAGGGGCCGTAATTAAAGGAAACGGTTTCAAGTGGAATTATTAATGGAACGCGTGAGAGGAAGCCCGCGTTGGGTCGATCGTTTCGAAGGAGGAGGAGGAGGAGGGGGGGATGACAGAACGATTGACTTTATGATTTTGTAAGCGTCCCTTTAAAACTGCGTGCAACGCTTACATTGAGAAAAAAAAATTAATTGTTTTCAAACGAAGTTGTTTGGGTAGAAATGTAAATTTCGTCAAACTAAGTATTGCGTGTTTGGTTGGACTGTTTACAGGGCGTAATAGCTGAGAGGGCTGAAATAGGAGGAGCCTAATTCTGTTCAGAGTTAGCGCACTGACCAACTACTAACTACATTGAAAACTACATTAACTATTGTCTACATTGGAAAAAAAACTCATGCGATTCAACTAAATTTTGAGGTTACGGGCGGTAAACTGAATATATAATTATTTTAAGAAATAATTAGTTGAAGCAGCTGAATATCTATGTTAAATCTTTGTTTAAATCTTGGCTAAATCAATCCAAGTCGGTCTGTTGCAGCCCATTTTTTTTCAGACGAACGGTGGAAGCATAATTTTAACTGCACTGGAAAAAAAATCGTTTGCTTCAACTAAATCTGAAATTACGGGCGACAAACTAAGTGCATAGTTATTTGAACAAATATTTAGTTGAAGCAGCTTAGTATCTAGTTACCTCAACGAAATTTTAGTTACTCAAACTACGTGTTTGTCGAGGCAACTATATATACCCGTATCTCTAGTTGGCCGCCAAAGAAGGGATTGTGGTTTAGAAATTAGTCTTCACAGTGTATATTTTCTCACGAATTTTAGAGACTCCCCGTCAAGTTGCAGCACTTTACGCGATACACGAGGCGATACACTTCGTACATCGTAATCATTTTGTTTGCGAATAGAGACTCGAAAGTAGAAAATTCGTAGCGTTTCGTTTGTCGAAATTCACGAGAAAATTAACGAACAAAAAACTAAATCTAAACCAAAAAATCGTCTCAAATAAAGAGGAAATTATTATCTAATATAATCTTAATAAAATAATAAATGTGATGAAAAGAAAAATCAATTTCCACAGGATCTTAAATCTGCGGAAAATGGATCTTGCCCCCCGGAGATTTTCTACTAAACGCGCATAACGTGAAGCGTTTACTCGCGTCTCGATTGCCAATTCCCGCACACGCTTCTCCCAGCGTCGCGAATTTTCGGGCGGCAATCAGCGGGACTCCGCGGTTCGGCGGACCGTAACGCGATGAGAGAAAGAAATCAAAGGCCGCGCGCGCGCGAGGGGAAAACGCGATAGGACGAGAGAGACTGACAATTAAAAGTGCCGCGGGCGAGCGCAAAATCATTAGCCCTAATTGGAGCGCGCTAGGCGAACTGTCAGCCGACGAATGTAGGTACCGTGCGCTGACAGTGTGCACGCGTCCTCTGCCGCGCACACGTGTACGTATGTATATCTGCGACCACACACCCGAATGCGTACACGGAAGCATCGCTCTTATTTCTGGCCCATCGATTTCGCGTACGTCGACGGACATCGCGTACCTACATTGCGATATACGCTATCGGCGTGCGGAGAGCTCGCCAATCAAAAATGCTCCGCGTCAGTCGTCATGTCGACTACGAATGTCGGTTACGTACGGATTATCGTTTTCCGATATAAATTGAACGTGATTCGAGCTTTGCAAAATATCCATATTTTTTAATTCAATTTGTAATCCGTACGCGTGTTCAATCTTGCGCAAAAAAAAAGAAAATGTTCGAAAAAAAAAGAATTATTCGCTGAGTTATATACCTACTGTATTGTGACGTTTTCAAAAAACCAGAGAAATGTATTTATACTTGGCACAACGAGTGCGAGAGAGATAGTATTACGAGACGATGACGTATGCTACATTTTCAAATATCGCTTTTCAGTTAAAATAAGGCCGAAAATGAAAAAGGGAAAAATACGAGATAAATAATTTTGTCCAAATTCTTCGAATTGCGATTCAACTTTGCGCACTACTTGCCACTTAGACTTGTGAAATCATCACGGCTTTCATATACAAACTACAATACTCCATTGTTCTAAAATTTACGTTTTTTTTTGCCACATGAATTTCATATAATAATTACTTTTCAATAAATTGTTAGATTTACATTACAGTGCGATTCAAATTAATCGCTGTACTTATTGTAGCAGTATATTACAAAAATTGCGATTTCATTGAATACACATTTAGCCTTTTATTTAAATTATCTCGAAATTATTTAATATTACAAATATGCTTCTCTCGATGATGACTCGTTAAACGCACAATCTTCATGCATTTGATCAGCTAATGCTACCTACAAGATAAGAAGTGTATATTAATTATTATTATACTGGATAAATAGGTTTGACATTTTGGGAAAAGTATTGCGTTCATTGCTTCACCATATAACAACAGTTGACATACATCTAGCGATCTTCACTAAACGTATGACAATTGTTGTCAAACAGTAAAGCAATGAACGCAATACTTTCCTCGAAGTGTCAAATCTATATTATCTGATATAACGTGATTAATATACTAATACTCTTCTTCCATGTAAAGTTGCTGTACAATTTACGTACACGTGTGTCCATCTGTGTTGTGACAATAACGAGATCCATGCCGGTCGATTAAATGTTAATGATGAAAAAGAAAAGAAAATTTTCATAACGAAATTTCAAAACGA
Source organism: Xiphydria camelus (assembly GCA_963678675.1). Lineage (NCBI taxonomy): Eukaryota > Metazoa > Arthropoda > Insecta > Hymenoptera > Xiphydriidae > Xiphydria > Xiphydria camelus. The sequence goes on from OY783197.1 coordinate 1,930,858, forward strand.
AGTCGATCAAAAATCGCCAAAGTCCAAATACGCGCTATCGAAACATTTTTACCCCGCCGATCGTTACGTCAATCGTTTCCGAAGTAATCGCCGGAACGAACAGCGTACGCGGATTGATAATATTCTCCCCGTATACCGATACGCGTGTACTCACGATCGAATGACCGCGTATTTTCGTTTGCAGGGGAAAATTGGATAAATAAATTTACACGTCAGTGCAACGCGCATGCATTGCCATTACGATGGATAGACGGTTCCATGAAAAGTGTCATTCGTGGCATGCGTTGTATATCTCTGGCATGCGTACGGATTATACGAGTGCCGCGTCACGGTACGACGGTTTATAGTTACATGTATAAAATAGGCGTTACGCTGGAAATATCACAGCCCCGCTGCACGAGGGTATCCCAACGATCGCGGGATGCACTCTCGACGACGTGCCCGTGAACGAATTTTTTCGAGCTCGGCTGAGAAAAAAATGTGCTTGACCGAAATAAACGTATTTTTTGAATGAATACTGATCGCGGATACAGATTCAATCAAGTCAATAACACTGAGAGAAATAGTTGCTGATGTCAAAAAAGAATTTCTTGAACAAAAAACATGATCTAGAAAGTTTTCAAGAATACAGATTCCTGGTCGAAGAATATATTATACACTGTTAAAAATGTTTTGAAACTTGAAATACAAAGTTTTGTGAATTTTAAGAAGTACAGTATTGAAACTGAGAATCCTATGAAGTTGTTTGAAAATTAATATCCGTGTTGTATAATTCAAACAAATATTTGAATTTTGAGTTGAAGAATATCAATTTTCAAATGCATGTATGACATTTGTGTAATTTGAAATTGAATTTTCAAATAAACGTATTACGTTTATAAGAACTTGCTTTTGAAGTTTTAATACCGTATTAAAGATAGTTATGAAATTTAATAACATTTCTTGAAAATTCGTATGCAAGTCACTAAATTCGTTGTGCAGAAGTATTTATACATGTACTGTGTGTGTGTGTGTAAGCATGATAAATTATTTACGAAAATTCATAATGTATTTCAATTTTTAAGACATTTGGTTATGAAATTTCAGACTATATTTGAAATTTAATAACCTATTTGAATTTTCAAAACTATGTGTTTGAAATTTCACACACTTCTGCGGTTGAATATTAATACACTCATGCATATTATGTTAATTGCTGCTTCATACACATTTCTATTAAAAATCTGTCATAGTGTATTCTTAATTCAAGAACACCATCGTTGGGAGAAAAACTTTCTGTTCGAAAAAAAAAACAATTACTCGAGCCAATAACACTATTTGCACGAAGAAAATCATAGCTTTGTCCTGGAATCCTCTCAGTTTATACATCCAACTGATATTCATTTTAATTGAATAACTGTGCTCTCTTAAAACTAATATTTAAAAAGAAATTTATTTCAACCAAGCACATTTTTTTCTCAGATCATTATCCGGATGGACGCGTGACGCGTTCTGCGAAGACATCTCCGTCGCCGCGGAATCGCCGCGCCTTTGCAAATTCAATTTTACTCGGTACCCGAGCACCGTTTCGCACTGCTATTTCATGCCTCGAATGACACGCGAGAGGATTGAGAGATCTTGTTGTCGAATCGTACAAATTGAATGAAAGAAATCATCGCTCATGAGATACGACTCGATGTATATATTGAGAAAAATAATTGGTTAGTAGCAAAAAATTTGTTCTTCAATCCAAAACATGATAGGTATAATTGCAGGATCGGGCAGTGATTTTCTTCATGTAAGAAACTATTTGATAAGCTCGAGTAATTCGGTATTTGCACATAAAAAATGTTCATAATTTTAAATTTCATTTGTAATCTATATACTTACATACTTAATATCACGCGAAAAAGATATCCGAAAAAAATAATTATTTGCAAAGTTATAAAAGCGTTTCTCTCTCTACAAGTTTGTGACGTCATCGATAAGTCAGAGAGACGCACTTTGCCAATAAGCAACGAGTGCGAGAGAGATAGTCTTACAAGACGACAGCGTAGCTGCATTTTCAAATATCATATCATTTTCCACACAACTTAAGTAAATTTGTAAGAATACAGATTCCTGGTTGAAGAATACACATACACCGTTAAAAGTATTTTGAAATTTGAAATACAATGTTGTGTGAATTTTAAGAACTGCAGTATTGAAACTGAGAATCATATGAAATTGTTTGAAAACTATTATCTGTGTTGTATAACTCAAACAAATATTTGAATTGCTGCATTTCATGAAAAAATACGAAGTAGGTAAATAATTTCATTCAAACTTTCCAAATCTACAATAAAAAAGAAATCGTGAGAAAACCGAATTTCATCTCTCGCGCGCAAGAAGAATTTTTCTTTCCAACGGAAGGCACCTATTCTTGAATCAAGAATATGTATTCTTCGACCAAGAATCTGTATTCTTAAAAATCGTTAAGAGAGATCCTATATTTTTAGTTGAAGAAATATTTTCTTGATACTTCTAGCCATAATTTCTCTCGGTTTAGGCAGTCATGAAAAATCCTGAATATTTATTCTCTCTGCACGATATAACGAGAGAGGGAGGGAGGACGGAGAAAGAAGGGCCTTGGTAAACTGGGAGCGAGTAATTAGTCGCCGTTATATGAATATAAATGTATTTCATCCGGTTAACGAAGAAGGCCGAAGTATTCTCTCTCCGATGTGAATATACAGACATATCAATATTGATGATCGCGGAAACAAACTCCGCGCCAACCGAACCCCGCCGTGGTTCGGGCCGTACTGCGTCTCCGGCGTCCCCTTCCCTCGATCGGCACCGGGTTCCCCACGTCCCACTCCTTCGGTCCTACTTTCACCCGTACTCCGCGCCTCTATCACCATCTCTTTCGATTAAATTAGTTTGCGAATTTGCGAATCCATTTGCACGTCCCGACCGACCCCGCGCCACTCGACGCCCTAACTCCTCCCCCTCCCCCCCTCTCTTTCTCTCTCGCCTTATGGAAAAACATACCACCCCTTTTTATAACGCAGCACGCGCCAGGGTGAAAAAAGATTTTCGATACGTGCACCCCTAATGAGCACGGCGCGCTCGAAAAGCGCAGCGCGCTGCGGTACCGAGGCTCGATGGAGAAAAAAATCGATGATTGAGCGTAGGGGAACGCGGCGAATTCCGGTGTATCCACACGAGTTACGCGCGCCCTACGAGCGTATGATCGTAAATATCGCGCGAGTATACGGACACGCGGTCGCCACTCGTGCGCGCATTAGCGTATGTCCCGTTTGGCATTCCGTTCGTCACGCGAATGAATTCGTGGAACGCGTTACGGAAAACGAAAAGAGAAAAATAGCGGACGCGTCGAAGCCGTGAAGCACTCGATAAACCGTCGAAAGTAAATTGAGAAGAAAAATCGTTTGATTTACTAAGTTTCTCGACCAACAAAATATATGTAGTTGTTTGAACCAATATATAGTTAAAGTAACTAAAATTTAGTTGAAGTAACTCCATAACTTCATGCTTATCTGTGCTTCAACAAAACATTTATTCGAATAACTGCACCCTTCTGCATATTAATGGAATCGAAATATTTTTCATACACTCCTAACTCTTAGGTATACGAAATGAAATTTACCATTTATTGTTAGTACGACCATCTCCCACGTTAATTAATATTTCAAAAGTTCATAATGAGATAATATCGATCGAAGGTTATTTCCGACGAGTAAATTTTTATCTTTCACCACGTGTATTTACAGTTGACTGCTCGTAACTTCAAAATTTAGTTAAATCGAACAATTGTTTCCCAGTGTACATCGCAAGTCTAGTGCGACAGCGCGCTGAGTATAATTAAATTTTTACAAACACCCGCAAAACCGCCATATCGTCCTATACCTACGTTCATCGACCCTCCCAAGGTGCGCGCCTTATACAAATTCGCAAATACGTCCGGACGCACTTGCGGCGCGCCCCCCGCGATGATGTGACGGAAGCCGAAACTTCTCAATCGGGTCACGCGGCGCGAGGGTGCGTCGTCGAGAGGGAGTTCGAAAGGAGGGATGAAGAGGGGACGGGGGGGGGGGGGGGCGCACGCCGAAGCGCACCGGAGCGTGGATCAGTCCGTAGGACCCTAACCGGTTTTTGCACGTGGCTCGCGCGTGGTATGCGCGCGATCCAACACCCGCCTACCCCTTTGCCGCTCTCTTCCCGCTCGCACCCTCGCGCGGCCTTAATGCCGCGACAGAGGAAGGTCGTCGGGGTTTTGCCACGGTTACAATGCGCCAGTGTCGGCGACGGCGACGGCGGCCGCGGACGAGGGAGGGAGAGGCCGGGAGGGTAGGGGGTAGTTTTGCACGGTCCGCGCGCGCGGCTAGGATGGATTTTGCGCTCGTGAAGTTGTCGCTAATGCTTATCGATCTGCCCCTCTCGCGCTCTCTCACTCTCTCTCTCTCTTCCTCTGTCTATCTTTCTCCGAGCCACCCCCTCCGCCCCTCCCCCCCCCCCCGCGCGGCACTCTCCCGTCCTCTCTTTCCCTCTTCACCCTTTCGCGCGCGCCTACTTCCTCCCCCTCCTCGACCGCGCCGTTCTAACGCTCTCTCGCGGGCTCTCGTCGCACGACCAACCCCCCACCCCCACCCCCGCCCCACCAGTACCCTCAGCATCTCTCTTACCGCGCGGTCCATGCACACCCACGCGCGCCCGGGATGGGATACGCGCGCGCGCGCTGCGGTATCTCCGTACTTCGAACCCCCTCTGGATACGCCGAGGGTTTTTGGCGAAAGTAGCGCATACCCCCTCCCCTTCGCCCCTCCATCCCTCGCGAGGGGCGAGGTCAGGGTCGAATCGCGGCGCGGGTGCATCGCGATTTAGCGCGGGTCGAACGCGGGCGATCGAATTCGAAATCAACGCGGAGAGAGGGAGAAAATAAATGAGTAAGGGGCAAATAAGTAAATAAGGTGAGGAAAGCCGGATAAAATAAATAGATGGAGCAAGAGTGAGCAAGTAACGAAAGTAAGCTAATAAGGAAACCGTCTCAGGTGTACCTCGCCGATTTCGTTCATTCTGTGATATACCTAATATGTTATTCTACATCAAAATCTAAAAGATACGTATTTTTTTTTGTATGTGCGGAAAAACATTTCTAGGGGGTGAAATTAACCCGCAAAGTTGTCAACTCCTAGGAATGAGTGCTGGTTTTCACATAGGTACTTGCAATTGATCTTTTGAAATGAAACCAAAGGATAATAATCTACATAAAAAATGATGAAAAATGCAATTTACTACATCTCGTTAGGGTAATTAATTAAAAAATTGTAAGGGCTTGAAATTCACCAAATTACTGTAAAATTTCAACCCTTATAATTTCTTAACCCTAACGAAATGTAGTAAATTGCATTTTTCATAATTTTTTATGTAGATTATTATCCACTTAATTTCATTTCAAAAGATCAATTGCAAGTGTGTGAAAACCAGCACTCATTCCTAGGAGTTGACAACACACTTTGCGGGTTAATTTCACCCTCTAGAAATGTTTTTCCGCGCATAAATAAAAATACGTATCTCTTAGATATTTTGATGTAGAATAACATATTACATCAGAATGAACGAAATCGGCGAGGTACAGGCACCTGGGACGGTTTCCTTGTAAGTAGAGTAAAGTAGAGTAGAAAATATGAAAAGTAAGCCTAAACGAATTCGAAGAATGAGAACGAGAAGAAAGATACAAGAGATATAGTAAAAATAAATGAGTAAGGTAAATAAGTAGAGAAAGCTCATAAAGAAAGAGAAAGAGAGAGAGAGAGAGATCCGCGCGCGGGCACGCCCCCCTCCTGTCAAACGCTTCGTGCAGCGAATCCGTGCAACGAGTGTTTCGCGAACGGAGCTAAAGTAGATTTACGGCCGGTACTTTTGAATTAAATCCTCATGAATCACGACCTCCGCTCCTCACCCTCTGAGAGGACGCATTGAATTCGACGAAACGGGGTACCACCCGGGCGCGCACTCGCGATATTGACACGGTAACGCGTAGCGGGGGTGGCTACTTGCTCGGCGCCCGCGAGAGTTCCACAGGCGCGCCGAGAGGAGTGCACTTTCGATCGAGCCTGTTGAACGGAAAAAAAAAGGAACGCGCTAATGCACCCGAGCGATTCGCACGCGTCTATAGTCGCGCGCTGCTCCGCGAAATCATCCCCCTCCCCCTCCGCCCCTTTGGAAGATGGATCGAGTCACACAAACGGAAAGATGCTAAAACGCTGCGAGAAGCCGAATGCCTGCAACGCGCGCTTGTTTTTGACGTCCGTGATGTGAATGATCGCTGCGGGATGCGGTGCACTCGATGTGCAGCGAGTGTGTGAAACGTTCGATGTGCGATAGTCTCGAGCAATGCAGGGTAATTCGGCTCTCTCATTAATCTCTTTTATTGTGAATTCGAAAAATTTGGAGAAAAATCATTTGCTTCTTTTTTTTTCCAAATATGTAATTATGGAAATTGATATATTTTCTTGTGAAATTTCCCTTATAAATTCCACAATGGAGTACTATATTCATTTTCATGATCACGTATTGGATATAGAAGCTTTATAATATAATTGTATATTATACAGTTAGATTAATTTTAATAGAAATTTTTTTACAGCGTGGAAAACGATATCTGAAAGTACAGATACTTCGTCATCTTATAATACAATCTCTCTCGAACTTGTTGGTCGGTGTAAACGTGTCTCTCTGCCTAGATACTTAGATAAATTCTTGAAATAATACTTCTGTTGCCTGTGTAGTAGTTTAAAGTTAAGTCAGATAGATAAATGACAGGGAAAGACGTGCGAAACGGAGTACTTAAGGTTTGGCAGGCCACATAAATGGAGAAATTGAGGAATTGGAAACATTTCTCCCGAAATTACATAATAGTCAAACATTTAGTTTTATAGCAGCAGTACGAAATATTATTTGAAAAAGCATACATGTATTAAAAACAGGTGTAAATTAAAAATCTGCATATTACACCGTTTTACCTTGCTGCCCCGTTTTGCCTGTTCATCCCCTATATTAATTTTATTAATATTAATATTATGCACAGTTTTTCGAAAATATGCTGCTACGATAAATACAGCGATTAATGTGAATCACATTATAATGTAAATTTAACAATTCTTTGAGGAACAATTATTTTTCTAAACTCATGCAGCGAAATAAACGTAAACTTTAAAGTAATCAATTATTGCAGTTTGTATGAACACAATAATTATAACTCAACAACTAATTATTTTTTCGAACGCTTTCTTTTTTTGCGTGATATCGAATATACATAAGGAACAAAAAAATTGAATTTAAAAATACGGATATTTTCTTATTCAAATACCGAATTGTTAACGATACGTCCTTGAAATATTTTGATCAATCCGGCGCACGGGGAGCAAAAATGGGCAGTTATTATCTTTCAATCACTTATCATCTACGTACGTCTCATTATGTTCCAAGAACGGAGCGCTATTTCGTACATGAGAGGCCGGCAAACATTGCAACGAGAAGTTGGCCCCTCACTTCCGTGGAAGGTAACGGAAGCGAGGGGCCGGCCACCCGTTCCACGTTCATCCCGACAATATCTCTTCCCCGAGTGCAGTGTACACAGCCAGGTACCGCGTTTTGTCTACATCGCATAGGCAGTCACCCCTCGCGACCGTGAAACGCGCCTCTCTCCCTCCGCGCCCTTTGAAAACCGAGCCCGCCCCCCTGCCGAGGGAAGCGTCTCGCAAAAGCTGCGGGGATCGCGATCGAACGAGGACCACACGTCACGCGCGATTCACCGACGTATCACACGCGCGCGCCACGCACGGGCGCCCCGAGGCGCACACGCGCGCCTCCGCCGCCGCTGCGTCATACGCGAAACAAAGTGTGCGGACGTTGTCGAGAAAATTGCCTCTGAAATCTTTAGGAGCTGGAGCATTTTCCAGAGGCCGTCGGCCACCCCCGTCGCGGAATCCTCAAAGGCCGCGTTATCTGTGCGCCGTCTGAACCGGGGGACAACCCCAATAAAGTTTAAAAGATCTTATTCGAAATTGATGCGGTCGCCGGTCTCGTCGGACAATCCATTAGCTATCTCGCTCGGTCCTACAGGTCGGCCCGATTAAGAAGGAGCGGACTTTCCTCCGCGAACGATAGAATCTCCAGTCGTCCGAGGAGAAGGAAGAAGAAGATGAGGTCATTTTGTAGACCTGGGCGTCTCTTAAGAGCACAAAATGTTTAGTGTGCGAGAAAGAAGGTACATATGTAGTGTGGTAATGGTAACAGTTGTGGTGACTAAAAGTGGACAAGAATAATAATAGTGACGGTGACGAGAAGAAGCAGGAAACGGCAAATAGAGAGAATAGGTAAACAACAAAAATAAATACTAAGTAGTAAAAGAAATAAAAGTAAACAACAAACGGATAAGGTAAATAGTAAAAAGGTAGTAAGAAGTAAGAATAATAACACGGTGGCGATGAGAAGAAGCAGTAAATAACAAATAGAGAAAAGGTAAATAATAAAAATAAACGGTAAACAGTAAAAGGAACTAAAGTAAACAGCAAATAGACAAGGTAGATGGTAAAAATAAGTAGTAAAAAGCAAAAGAAATAAAAGTAAATCGCGTAGAAATAGCAAATAATAAAAGAAACTGGTCAATATAATAATATAGTAAAGACAAATAGTAATGGTAACTAGTAAATAGTAAACAAAAATGGTAAAAACGAACAGTAAAAGTAAACGTTCACAAGATAGACAATAAAAAGATCTTTAAAATGTAAGAAATGATAAAATTAAGTGAGAACTGCCTCAAGGAGGAGAGAGAGAATGAGAAAAGATTAATTGAAAGGAGCTCTTTGCAGGGAAAAATCCAGTGCAATCGTTCTCTCGTAATTTTCCTTGGCCTCTCGACGAAGGAGATTTCGGAAGAAAATGTCGATTTGATTATTTAACGAAAAAATTGCCTCATTCGATCCCGCGTATGGGTGTTATATCGGGGCTTTCGCGATAAAAAGTTGCTCTATCGATGCCCATCCGAGGCTTAGCTAGGACCTAGTCCCGGCATCCGAATCAACTTTACGAGGGCTTTTCCTGTTAATGCCCAACTCGAGCCTAACTAGGATTTAGTGGGAAACGCACAGCCGGCGCGGGATAGCCCGAATAGGCCCGATATGGGAACGCGCAACGTTCGAAGCTGGAGCCTATACTTGGTTTGATTATGAAGATATAGGGAGGGTACTTTCTACAGGAGCAGGAGCAAAATGTAGCATTCAATCCCAGAAAGTATAGGGGAAAAAACTCCGGATAAGAGAGGAATATAGTGATGGTGCAGTTATGAATTTGGTTAAATACGAGACTTTATCAAATTTACTTCTGTGTGTCAGATGTAAATTTAAATCCTCTCTATACAGTCCTCTATAGTACATATAAGTCATAACTGTCCTATCCACTACATTTCTTATCTGGGAGTCGTTCCCCTATATTTTCTGGGATTGATTGCTACATTTTAAAAAATCCTTTTTTATTCTCACGCCTGTACTTGGTATTTGTTATAATAAATCTAGAAATGGTGGCACTCTAGGAGAATGTTTGATATACATATTTTCTATACAGGGTAAAAGAGGGATAAATTTCCAAGTTTCAGGTTAACTTTTAACGCCATTATATGTATGTACCTCAAAACGAAGAATATTGCGCCCAGTTCAAGGTTAATAATGCACTACAGAAATATAACTTATTTGCACAAACGAATTGACTGCGCATAGAATAAATTCTTTTACCTTTATCGATTTTTGCAGTTATATGTTTCAGCGTGATTAAGTCACGACCATTGTGACAGATGGAGACATTTTTTAGTTTAGCTGTAATCAGACTCGCATCAGCAAAATTCAAAATGAAATATAATACTCGTAAAATCGGTGCACGTATATGTTATTAACAATTGACTATTTCATTTCATTTAAATAAGAGTATAAAATAGTATTAATTGAAGAAGAATCCATACCGAAATATCGAATATACTTTGAATACCAATATAAATAAATAAAGTTATATAAATTAATTTAGATACAAATAAAAATCAATCATATAAGCATGCACGCATACTAACTTGTATGTGCAAGCATGCACGTGCATGAGCCCTGATCAAAAACTCTCGCATTAGCAGAATTCAAAATTAAAAGTAATAAAATCAGTGCGCGTATAATTAATAATTGATCATTCGATTTAATTTGGATGAGACTATAAAATAGTATTAATTGAAGAAGAGTTAATATAGAGATGTCGAATATTTTAAATACTATTACAGAGATGAATAAAGTTATATCAATTAAATTAGATAAAAATGAAGATCGATCAAAGAACTTGCACGTCTACTTGCATGTACATGTGTGCATGCACATTCATGAACTTTAATCAAAGACTCTCGCATTAACAGAATTCAAAATTAAATAAGTAATAAAATCAGTGCGCGCGCGTATACGTAATAATTGACGGTTTGATTCAATATAACAAAAAGTACAAAATAGTATTAATTGGAGAAGAATCAATACCGAAATATTGAATATATAATACTTTGAATCCTATTAGGTAGGTATAGGTAGGATAAACCACCCAGTTATTGAACACTTAAGAATTTTACGAAATTTGAGACCGTGTTACAAAGATATTTTTCTACCTAGAGATATATGAGTGATGGCTTGTTTTAATTGAAAATATATTGGCTTTACATTCTAGTAACTTACAATTTTTAATTGGAAAGAATATAATTTTCAACAATAAAAAACTGGGATCAAGTCAAAAAACTTAGTTATTGGACAATGTTCTTAGCTTTTGGAAAACTCAATCCAGTAATTGGACAGTCAAGAATCTTATTGCCAGGTACGATTTTTGATAATACTTATTTAAGTAAAAACTAGGAATCTTGTTTTCATTTATTTAAATCAGACTATCCAATAACTGCAAGGTGCCCGATAACTGGATGGTTTACCCTAATAAATAAACTTATACGAATCAATGTAAATAAAAATGAAGATCGATCGATATACATACACGCCTACTTACGAGAAACATATTCATGGTAATATTAGAAAGGAAAAAAGGATATATACGATACCAAAATTTAAGCTTCTCTCCTTTCGGAATCCAAGATCATGGTCATCATCACATCGTCATCCATTGAGAGATAATTCCAAATATTGTCATTTTTCAGTAATCCAAAAGAAATCCGACATCTCGATTTATTGATTAATCCTTAATTGAATCGCTGAAAATAAGGTGCTACCCTGAAAAATTGCAGCGAGACCGATGAGTAGAGTAAGAAAATGACGAGCTGCGAACGACGTTTCTCGATGAACTAGCATCATCGGAGAAACGTTCGTTAACAACTCCTTCGATTTCTCAAAGAAATACATAGCCAACTAACGATCGACATTTGTGAACATTTTTTAAAACTGAATTGCATTGCAACAGAAAACGAGCCACTTTCATTTACACACGCGTTGAAAAGATAAAGTATAATCCGCGCGGGGGGTATACTGTAATAATATTTGATGATTACAAAGAATTAAAGAACGTGTTAATGAAAGTCTTGTTAAATAATCAAAGGCAATTAAAGGCACTTGACAAATTCGATAGATTTCTAATCAAATACATATAAATGCTACCATCTCGAATTCAAATGGAATGCTACGTATTTCTTGGCACAGATAAGGATCTCACGTGCGATATATTCATGCTCTTGTAAAACTTTAATTTAGACAAATACAAGGAAAGCAATCGAATGACAACTCTAGAAACTGAAGAAGCCTTAAAATCAAATCCGACGATACGAAATACTTGGAAATCTGAACGTGAGATCCCTGAATTAAATAAAAATAAAATAGCATACGAATGACAACGTGCACGGTGACGACACAATACAAATGCAATGCACAAATGAATTCTCCTCTTCGGCGAATCGCCTCTTCGAGCAAAGCTCCCGATGACGTGTAGAATTTATTTTCAGGCTCGAACATTCCCTTTCAACGAAAGTCTCACGCGAATGAATAAAATTGCCATTCCACGTCAATCGATCGAATGTTCCCTTTAAATGCGAATCAATGAAAACTCCCACCGATTCCCAGTTATAAAAATACAAGACTGGAGATTTCTCAGTCATAGAACTGAGAAGCAGTGGCTATTCACCGATTGCCAGTGTTTTGCACTGATTCCATTTCAAAGAGAGCGTCGATTGAAATCAAATGGAAATTCGTGTTCATCCGTGCGACGCACTGAAAAAAAATGTGTTGAATTGATTTAAGTTGCTTCGAATTATTTCAAGCATATATGACTATTTTTGTGCAGTTGGAACAATTAGGCATTTTCTTCGTGTGATTAATATCAACTAATTTAAAGACAACTTAATCTTTTAACCACATTTTTTTTCTCAGTGCGCTTTGAATTATTTTGATCCACCTTCGATTTCGACGAATCTGCGGAGACTCATCGAGATCAAAGTACGAACGCTTTACGAGACTTTCTCGCGAGCTAAATAAGTCACTAGCCCAAACGACGACCTGCGATTCGCTGAATCGCAGTCCGTTGACGTCTGTGCACATTTGATCGAATCCTCGAGCCTTTTATTCACTGCCACACTTCTTACTTCATTTTGAAATCTCCTCGGTCCGCCTTCGATCTACACGAATCTCTAAAGATTCGTAAAGATAAAGAACGGACATTATCAGGGATTTCCTTGCCAAGTAAATAAGCTCGAACGACGATCTGCGATTGTCAGAATCGCAGCTCGGAATTGTTCGTGCCAATTAACTTCGAGCCTTTTCGCGGTCACTTCGCGCACTTCAAAAAACACTTCGACGACTTAAATATTTCATTTTCGCGTGCGTCCGGGTCTAGAACCGCGGGCGCTTTCATTCGAATCCGTGATCCGGAAGAGCTTTCGCGCGTTATTCCGCGAAGGAACTTCCGGCCGGCCCTGCCTACTTAAAACTAGACACACATTCGCTCCGAAAGACTATCCTACCTCCCTTGGCTATATTTAAAAAGATGCAACACATTCTCGCCAACACAATCATTCCACGAATTCCATTCATTCCACCCCGGTGCAAGGGCCTACACTAGGGATTACGTCCCGGGACGCATCCGTCACCGGAGCTTGATCTACCTTTCATAATAAACCACACTTGAGTAATGTACACTTACTGTTTGCGAAAGCTGAAAAAATATTTCATGAATATGATTAGCAGTTTATTCATCTAACCGGGATAAGGACTCTATTGAATTGTAGTATACATATGTATGTTTTGTATAAAAATTTTGGAATATTGAAGTAAAAAGGAAGAAACGAGAAATGCTCATCTCAAAACTCTAATTTCAAACAGCAAACACAATAATGCAAGAATATTCAACAATATATATTTTAATTGTAAGCAATTCTTCAAATCAAAATATTCGATTTAATATTGAAAACCCTGAGGCGTTCTCCAAGTAGAAGCAAAAACGCTAAAAACTTCGCAAACTCGCATGAAATATTTACTTCGACCACGAGAACAACTTGTCGCGCAAACTCTCATTGTTCCTCGATAAAATTCAATTCGACGAGTGTCTTTGACAATCTGAACGGCGAGAGGGAAATTTTTGTCAGCGAAGTCGGAGGGTCATCCGACTTCAAAACTAATTACGCGAGATCCAGAAATATTTCTACCGAATTATCGCGAAAGAAACAATGAGAGGCTAAAGCTGAAATTATTGAAAACATAGCGAGATAGTCACGAGCCGAAACCGGTGAAGGCTTCGACTCGTCGTCACCGTGCACAGTTGTCGAAAGGAATTAAAATTACAACCAGTTTTCGGTGTCGGTTCGGACCAATCGTATTGCGACATGATCGAAAACCGGAGGGACTCAAAGACATACGAACCCCTCTGCGTGATTCCCTTCGTCGAGGCGATGGCGGCTTACTGACATCTTCTTGCACTGCCCCCGGAGATCCCTCCACATAAGCCTATTCCACGAAAATCGGCTAACCAAAAATGCTTGAATTTATTAATTACCATTTGTACGAAACGGACTACCGATTTAACGTGAAATAGGCCTACTCTAGGAGACCGGCGGGACTTACGGCGGCCTCTTCTTTGAAGTCATCTGCTTCAGCCCCACATTTTGCATCCAACCATTCCTTTCAAAAAGACTGCGAATCTTCGAGGGCTATTCACGAGGATCACCGATCTCGTCGGACGATCGAGACCTTTTGGTAAAAATAAAGAATTGAACGTATTAGCGCGAATGCCAATGACAAGGACTTCGCAGCCCCTATTTATTTCATTTTAGGGGAAATAAGGGAAATTTTGATAAAAAAGGAGATCTTCGAGAAATTGGAAACGTCGAGTGATTTTGAAAGATAACGATTTTTTAAGATATGCAATGAAATTCTAATTTTTATTCAATGAAGGAAGAATGTTTTTGCAACTTAAAAATTTATATCTCATGTTATGTAACTTAAATTTGAGTATCACAATGTGATTTAAGAAAAAGAAATCACCTGTTGAATCGAGTTTCTGATCAGAAACATCAATTCAACTGGGTTGTTATATTTTAAACGAAATATATTGTGTGATGCAGGTAAATAAAGTAGGAGTTATAATAGCAAAAAAAAATTACCATTAGGACCCATTCACGTAATATAAAACGATGAAACGACAAATTCAATTGAGAAGCTGAATGATAAACGGTTTTAGAGGAAAAATATCAAACTATAGGGGAAAAGGGGGAAAATCGAGAGTTTTAGAGTGAACAGGGGGAAGCTTGAAAAAATAGAGGGATAAAAGGGAATTCCTGTGATAGAAAGGGCATAGATCCATAAAAAGTCCTTTAGAAATCCCATACAATTCCTTCCGGAAATATGATGTGTATTTGAAACAGCAATTCCAGATATCCACCCATTAAAAATTGATGATTACCAATAGAATTACGTTTATGTTTGTTATTACCAATGGAAGGGCATTAATTTGTATGAAATTCAACTTGTTCTTACATATGCGCAAAGAATCCCATACATTTCGATCAATCCTTTTCAGATTTTAATGGGCACAATTGCTGTTTCAAACACGTATCATATCTTTCCATAAAGAATTTTGTGGGATTCCTATAGGAATTTATAAGGATCTGTTGGTTCCTTTTTCAACAACAATAGAGAACAAACCGTGAAGCCTGCAATTCTTACGTAGTATCGTAGAACAGGCATTCATCTACGAGTATTAAGGCCTATAGTACGAGTGCGAGAGAGAGCGTCGACTCGGGGCGCTTGCTCTCTCTCTCTCGCTCGCTCTCTCTCTCGCACTCGTACGATTACACCTGTCAGAAATTCCTTCGCTCATATCATGATTTTCACCGCATCCGGAGGATCAATTCGTCGCGCGGTGTTATTTTCGAGCAATTCGCACAACGCGGCGTATTCAGATGATTATATGATCGTTCCGTCGTCTCGGGAGAAAGAGAAATAATGTCTTTACCTTCTATCGTTGTTCCCACGGCGAGACGAGATTCCAAGCGGGTGAATTCGACGCTTCGGAAGCAGAGTGCGCCCGGAAAGTCTTCTCCATTTCTTCCCAACGGTTGTCGCAGACTTCTCGATAAAGATTTGGCACGCGAAACCCATTTTTAACGGCTTTTTCCACTCACGGGGCGTAGTTCCACTCCAGTCTCTTCTTCGTGTGCCGCCATGCGCGTCTTGGCGCGATCGCGGGTTTTTCCCGGCAGGGGCTCAGCGTTAGCCTCGAACCCAAAGCGCGTTGTCGAAAACCATATGAGATTTTATAAATAATTCGATCTTCTAAGAGAGAATAAGCTACTTTAAACTAGATTTAACTATTAAATCTTGTATCTAATGAACCACTCAAAGAGTTAGTGCATGTATTGCATTCAAAATTGAGAGAATTACAATATAAATAATGCTTTGCAATTCGCACCCGCGCGCGATTACCGACCAAGCCTGTCCGAAGGTAAGTTAGTAATTTCACGATGATATCGACTGCAGCCAGAATCGAAACCATTAGGTAAGAAGCTCGCACTGCACATTTTACCCTTACATTCCATAAAACAGTCATAATTACCGTTTCACCTGACGCAGAGTCTTCGTTACCGCATAAAGTCGATTACGTGACACCCTTTTCGAAAATTACGTGTACAAACTCACATTATTTTATCACATGAAAAGGTGTCCCCGAACCGGCGTAGATACCGTCGCTAACCACTGCGGAACTTCGACTGCGCCGCGCGGAGAGTTCGGTGGGTCGCCACCCGCGCCGGAGACGTCACAGCAGGGACATCTGTGATTCGCATCGGCAGTGCAGTCGCGCTTCAGCTGTTGAGCTGTGCTGTTGCAGTTGCGAGTTGTCGATTTTAGAAAAATTCCGTATCAGACTGACTCCGTGTCGGCTAGCGAAACGACTTGCCACGGCGGAAAATGGCTGGATTTACGGAGAACGCCTTAGTGAAGAAGTTAATGGACCTTAACCCGTCACAACAGAGCATCCAGACGCTTTCCCTCTGGTTGATTCATCACAGAAAACATCACCCGACCATCGTAAAGGTCTGGTTCAAAGAGATGTGCAAAGGTGGGTCACCCTTTAACTCGCTCCGCGTTTTTCTCGCAGCCGATTATCGCGGCGGCCGTGTCGTCATCGGAATCGAGCGTCTTGCGGTCGCATTCGTCGTCCGGATCGGCACGCGCGTCGCGAGTTCTGCAGGGTTTATAGGTTAGGTCGGACGGTGCTACGTTGCGGAGTTTTTTTCTCGAGCTTCGCGTCGAACGATGATTGATTGATTGATTCGCGTCTATTTACATTTCTCGTTTGTAAGTCTAGTTTGATATATTTAATTTTATATTTTGGGAAAAGGAGCAGTCGTTTGCGATGCGTGCAAGTTTCAGGGAATTTAGCTCTTTCAATGGACGTCGTTTCGATGCGTAATTTATGAATGATTGAAGGTTGTAGCTTGTCGTGTGTATAGCTATTGCTCGTACATTTGTCCGAGGTTCGACTGCTCCATATTTCTAAACTGTTTGGTTCACCTTGGATTTATCGTATCATATTTTCTTTGATTCGAATCACAATTTTAATTATTCTCTCGCATGGATAATTTTGTAGATTTAAACAAAAGCGTATAACGTCGTAATTACAAATTTATATAATTTTCTTGTAATGATATACCATATAAATCTAAACTTGTTCCTCAGGAAGGAAACTTGAATCACTATTATCTCATTATCTATAAGCTTTTAGCTCATGTTTGTAGAATACTTTTTTGAAGATGACATTTTTATCTACAAGAAAGTCTTATATCGATGTAGGCCAAAAGTTTATAAATAACGAGATAATAGCGATTGAAGTTTATTTCTTGATGAGTAAGTTTAGACTTTGTGGTATAAAGAGCTTTAAAAAAAAAGCGCAATGCGTTCATTTTATAAATTTCTTTAAATATATAAATAAAACACTCGCTTACAAAGAATACCACATGAATCTAAACTTACTTCTCAGGAAAGGAACTTGAATCACTATTATCTCATTATCTGTAAGCTTTTAGCTGATGTTTGTATAATACTTTTTTGAAGATAACATTTTTATCTACAAGAAAGTCTTATATCGATGTAGGCCAAAAGTTTATAAATAACGTGATAATGGCGATTGAAGTTTATTTCCTGATGAGTAAGTTGACTTATGTGGTATAAAGAGCTTTAAAAAAAAGCGCAATGCGTTCATTTTATAAATTTCTTTAAATATATAAATAAAACTTTCTTACAAAGATATACCACAGAAATTTAAATTTATTCCTCAGGAAAGAAACTTAAATCAATATTATCTCATTGTGTGTAAGCTTTTAGCTCATGTTTGTATAATACTTTTTTGAAGATAACATTTTTATCTACAAGAAAGTTTTATATCAAAGTAGGCCAAAAGTTTATAAATAATGAGATAATAGCGATTGAAGTTTCTTTTCTGAGGTGTAAGTTTAGACTTATGTAGTTTAAGGAGCTTTAACAAAAGCGCAACGCGTTCATTTTATTAATTTCTGAAACAATGGCACTATTCTTTACAAAACTGTAAGCTCTATAAAGTTACATAAGAAAACTGTATAACTTTATACAGTGTAATATCTTATAGAGCTTATAGTTTAATGAAGAAAAAAACGTAATACATTCATTTTATAGATTTCTAAAACAATGGCACACTATTCTGTACAAAACTCTAAGCTCTATAAAGTCACATAAGAAAACTATAACTTTATAGAGTGTAGCATCTGATAGAGCTCATAGTTTAGTCAAGAATAGCGTCATAAATGCTAATATTTTTTAGAATATGCATACCAGTTCTTGATGAAAAGAAAAATGAATACGTTGCACTTCAGAAAAAAAAAAAGGAGCTCTTATTTATGTACCACTTCCATTCCTCTCTCTTTTTTCAGTGAAGGATAACCGTAAATTGATGTTCATGTATCTGGCGAACGACGTCATTCAAAATAGCAAAAAGAAGGGTCCCGAGTTCGGCAAAGAGTTCGAAACCGTGTTGCCAAAGGCCTTCGAGCACATGAGAGGCTTCGACGACAAAACTCGCGACCGATTGAATAGGTTATTGCAAATCTGGGAGGAGAGGGGCGTCTACGACAAAGCGCAGATCGTCGAATTCAAGGCGAACTTCGAGAAGAAGACGGACCCGGTGAAGGAGCCGGGCACGCCCCCGCCGAGGAAGAAACCGAAGGTCGACGCGGAGAAGGTACGTTTCCCACCTCCTCGTCTGTTCTTAGCAAGAAAACGGCCGAAGATCCGAGCGACGAATTATAAGAAACGGAGTCTCGCGTGTTTGCAGAAGGAGAAGAAGGAGAAGAAGGAGAAGAAGGAGAGGAAGAAGTCGGAGACCGAGGTCGAAGTGGACGGCACCAAAGAGCTTCACGTGACGCTGAGTCCGCGCACGCCGGCCGGCGACCCGCCCGAAACTGAGGAGCTCATCAAGGCCCTGATGGTTAATTTCTTTGCTACGCACGACGCTGATACGGAATATGTACTAACGCCAATAAAAAATGTCTTGATCTTGAAACGTTCGATTCATGAGATTTCAATCAAAGCAATGCTACGTATGCCGATACACTCGTGTCTATCGTGCGTAATCGCTCCTCGCGTGTAGCCGTGCGGAATCATTTTTTTTTTATCGCACTTTAATGTAGATCGCGGTATTCTACAGTTATTATTACTTTTTTGTATGGGTGCTTTACCGGTTTATCATTTTTCTCGGCTCCGAGTACATCCTTTCGTTTTATAATTTATTTATAAAGTAATGCGCGAGATAAGCGCGTAAGACGTTTACTTTTACAATTAATCCTGTTTATCTTCAACGACTCTGAATGCTGTAAACACGCGTGCCGTCCGATCATTAATCGCGAGAGGCACGAGTCGTCGTCGGCCGAGCTGCGATCATTCACGCGTTGATCAAATTGTTTTAGAAGAAGCGCGATGCTCGTCAAACGATCGTCGCAGTCTACGCAAGCCTAATCACGGGACGTGTGCATTTCAGGATTTGGAGAACACCGCCTCTTCCGACGCCGGGGTCAGAGAACGGATCGCGTCTCTGCCGCCGGAAGTCTCGGAGGTCTCCCTGCTCGCGAATCTCGCGGACAGAGCGGCCGCCGATCAGCTGAGCGTCGCGGTGAACGAAGCCGCCACCCTTTTGGCGGATTACAACGGGAGATTACAGGCCGAAATGGAGGACAGAAGACGATTGCTCACTATGCTGAGGGATTACACTCTGGCGCAGAAGCAATTGCTGCAGCAGGCTCAAACGACTCTAGAGGTAAGACTGGGGTAGTGCCTTCCTTGTCTTTGATATTTATCGTTCCGCTATTCGCGGCATTGCATAACGTTCTAACGGCTGCCTTCGTACGCAGAATCATTTCTTGCCGAATATTTTTTAACACACAGCGAAACCTCGCTCAGTTCACAACCATTGATTCCGGCTAGGTTGAAAAATCCACTCTTCTCTGAAATGGTAGTTACGCGTCTTGCGAAGTCGTTCATGAACGTTTTACACGCGTTGCATAAGCGCGTCGGTGTTTCGCTGTATGTACACGAGTGTTTAGCGAAAATAAAGCAGTTTTGTCTTGAAACCGGGTCGACTTTTGCCAATTTTTTTTTGCTAAATCGCGTTATCTTTCTTGTTTGGAACGTAAACTCTTGAATACTGGATACACAGAAATAATGGGGTTGGGACATTCGGGAAAAAATTGTTTAATTAACCATATAAATACGTTCTGTGTTCGTAAATATTCAGTAGAAAATTGCTTTTTCAATTTTCAATAACGTTATTTAACGTTAAAATGCAATTTGATGTGCTGAACTTCAAGCGCAGCTATAGAGACATTACGATTGGTCGAACACGTGGTACGTATCGTCCAGTCGCGGTTTCGGTAGTCTGACCTAATCTTGCCGTAGCGCCGTAATCGCAAATAGACAGCAGACGCGCTACCCATTTGCTAAATTCATGTCTGTACCATTTAAAATAACAAATGCGGGCTCCCTCGGTGATGTAGACAACTTAAAACCACATTTCTTCATAACTGCACGATTGTTTTATGGATTAAAATGCACTTTACACGCATAGTTATTACCAATATACTGCGTTCTGTATAAAAATTGGGACTCCGATATAAGTAACCTTCCTTTTCATATTCCATTTGAATTCACTGTTCTTAATTCGTTAATAACTATGGAAATAATGATCTTTTAAGCAAAATCCTCGTACAGAAGTGTCAATCCAGACATAAACTATTTTTCCATAAGAAAAAAATGTTCATGTACCAACCCCATTACTGGTGTCAAAAAAAATGTTTTCTTCAATCAAAAACATGATATAATTTCAAGATCACGCTATAATTTTCTTTGTGCAAGAAAATATTTGATAAATTAGAGTTATTTTTTTTTTGCACAGAAAGAATTCCTTGTTCTTCAATCAAAAATATTTATTCCTGGATCATCAATCTATATTCTAAAAAATGTGTAAGATCAAATGTTCTTGATTCAAGGAACATTTTTTTGACACTATCAATTATTTCTCTCCGCGTACCCTTTTTTTTTAATACAGTTAGTTTTTTAACTCTTGGGAATCCAATTCGAGTCTCGCAAATTCAAGCGAGTACATTTTTTCTCGTTTGTCGCTTCAACGCTTATAAATACGCGCAAAAGCGTTAGCACACCTTCTGCTCTATTTCTTTATTATGCATTGACGTAGTTTTTGAAAAAATCGCACCGCGATTCTGTAAACCGCGATAAATTTTCGCGCTTATTTTTGTTATTCGTGTTACGAAGCAAAATCGGATTCCAATTCTTCGTGATTTAAGAAACATGCCATTTGAAACAAGAAAAACCTTTATAAAAGATTCTTTTCATGGACACCCGCATTTTTGGTGTCAATTTATAAACCCGTGCCGCAATACGGGATATCGGTTCCCGAGGGTTGAATAGAATTTCGTCACACGGGAAAAGATCTCGCCCTCCCCTAAAATTTGAATTTCTAGAGTTACAACGTTATGGAATAACGCCTTTGATCGACGACTGCTCGCCTTAGCGGGCGATACTATAATTATTGCGTTAACTGGTTTGCAGGATTACAAAGAAAAGTTGAAAAAGGTTTGTTCGGTACGAAACGAAGTAAAATCGCACATTTCGAACCTTCCCGACTTGACGCAGCTACCCGACGTAACGGGTGGACTAGCGCCGTTGCCCTCCGCAGGTGATTTGTTTTCTCTTCATTAGTTTAAATTACGATTACGATTCGCGCTTCAATTCGTTTTGATTCGAAAATTAGCAACATCACCACAATCTGTTTCGCACTCGGGGAAGACTTGACTTCTTTTTCAAGGTATAGCACGCGGTAAATGATAAAGTTGCGCTACGGCGAGAGAGATCCGCGCGGTTGTAATCGAGAGTCGTGCAGTTTCGACGACACTGTCAAATTCGTCCTGCGGTACGACAGTGATTTTGACGAAACTAGCGCGCGTCTCCGATTTCGAAAAGGATCTCGAACTAAAACGTCTCTTCCGTCTTTAGTTGATAAAAAAAAAGACACGACTTCTATCCCGTGGTATTTTTCATTTTCGTATTCCACGTTGTGAATTCAGATTCGCGAAATCGTATTCACCTTGAAGGTGAACCGCAGAATGATCGGCAATTGAAACGGAGAGCTTGATGTACAGAAAAAAGCAGTTGCGTGATTTCGTGCACAAGCAGTCCCGCCGTTTCGACAATTACGCATGAAATTGAATGAATTGTAGCGCATGGCTGGCGCACGAAAGAGACGAAAGAGATAGACTGATATTTTATCAACAACGCAAAGATAACAATTTCAATGGCGGAAAGTAGAAAAGTTAAGAGCGAGAGGGGTCTGTTAAAAACAGAGACGGGAGCGAGGAAATGCGTGTCGTTTGAAATTGTAAATGCAAAAATTGAAACTTGGACGTCTCAAATTGATGCTGTTGAACTTGCGGTACACAGGTTTTGTCAAGTATTTGACATGTGCGGATGTTTGAATTGTTGAGTTTTATAGTAGAAATAGCGATTACATACACGCATATGTACAGGGCCCAGCGTAATTCGCGAGTAACGTTCGCTCGGGGTGCTCAACGCGGAATTCTGGGTCTACTGCGAACCGGTATCGCGTTTGCACGATGCATGCAATCCTAATATTCGTTTAAGGTATTCCTTGCGCTTTTAGGAGCGTATTTTCAAGGTATCACAGGCGGGCCCCTCATAAATCAGTAATTCTACGTCATATAATATACCCATATTTCCAACAAAACTGTGTCGCACACACATCACTGTTACCACGTGTATGATGCAACGTTGCCAATTCTATTTAACGTCAGGTTTTATCGTCAAAAAACTACGTTTTGCTGTTTACGAACATCAATATTTGCGTTAAACAGTCGGTGACCTTATATTTTTATGGTCTCACAAAATTCTATGCAGTTTTGTGAAGATATGGAAATGGCTTTATTTAATGTGTATCATTTTTAAACATGCAGATGTCGGCATTAACATGCAGAAAAATTGGATTCTTCCATAAGGGGTTGCATGTTAAATGTTCAAATTTAAAAACCAAAATTCTTTCTTAATTGCCCGGTAACCGGACCTGATACTTTTCAAAAATAATCGTACGATATTAATTTCCATTCTACAAAAAAAATTAGCATTCTCGGAAATTTTTCATCTCGCGCTGGGAATACCTTAAATTCCAGCGCAAATTCAAGTGGAAGTAATCGAGGGGCTGAGAAATAAATGGGGCGATTCTAGTTCGTTTTTTTTTCTACCGAATGAGTGTCGAAATTTCGAAATTATACCAATATGAAACTCGAAAGTATCTTTTTCTGTTGAAAATCTCTATGTTTATGCCTTAAACAAACCGAAAAGTATCTTGCCTCGCTGTAATTCGGTTTCAGGCTCTGATGCATCTCAATATTTCGACACCGGAGGGAAGTTATTAATTTTTATAAACCATGGAAACGTCCCGTTTATTTCTCATTTCATAGCAAGCTTCGGTGCGGTTCTTAGTTTTTAAATGGCAACAAAATAGGTGATAGTAATTTGGGTACAGATATCGCAGTTTGATCGGCAAGAGCGACCGATTGATTCGATTGGTAATGTTTCAATTACCGTTTCTTTAGTATTATTCTATTCTAATATTTTGTACAGTTCGCGCAATGATCAATAGGCGAACAAAAAGCAGAAAGACTCGATGGCAAACTACAGTGGACAGTCGCGTAGATACTAAGCGCGATGGCTATTTGTTCAACTCAAATCTCTTCTTGATTCCAACTCCGTACAATATCAGTCACACCTCCGTCCAAAAGCTAAGAGCCGCACGTTACTTCCAAACGCGTTTTTCGAGAAGAAGCTGTTCCACGAATTGTTATCCGCGAGCTCTCCTTGTATATATTCACATAATATACACATTCACACAAATTGATTTGTGCGTTGCATTTGCGAATAAATTATTTCGACCTCCTTTACTAGGCTGTCCAATCATTGTTGCGTGGCATTGTTCAAGACAATGTGCGTTCCAAGCGTAATATAGAATATTTCTTGTATATACATCCTAGTTGGCGCAATTACAGGACTGAAAAATACACCTCCTAGGACTTAAATGTTATATCCAATTGATTTTGAGAAAGTAATAACCAACGCAAAAGGATATATGATTGTACATGTATTATTTTAACAAATAAACGCGAGACTCTGTACCGCTTAAATTGTAATATTATGGAGAACATTAATACGAATAAACGTTTTCAACGTTGAAGCAAATCGTTGTACTGTTGTTGTCTTGCCCCACGTGTCCTAATTAGGGACTATGAAATGAGGTACGTATGTATGTATGCACAGAGTGGCTGCAAAAATTTGATTATAGAAGTCCCTGATATTTTTGTTAATATTAGGAGATTTGTATTATCAAATCAACAAAGCTATAAATAATTGTAGTACGAGAACACTCGAGATTGCAAAAAACGTTTATATGCTAAATAAGTGACACTGCACCTCTCCAATTTCTGATAGAACTTTTTTAATCAAAATTGTCCCCCTTTTTCCTTAAATTTCCCCTATTTCCTCTAAAATGAAATAAATTGGGGCTGTGAAGTCCGGTAATGAAATAATAATGATTAGAGTTTCTTTCCTAGCGAATAAGCTTAGACTCATATGATATTGCATGTGCAAAAATTGCTGTATTGCAATTATTTAATGTCATTATTTCCAGCCCAACAATAAATATGTTGCAGCAGTTCTATCGAATAATAATTCGTTCGTCATCCTAATTGGTAAGTCTATATTATCATCATCATTTATTCCCTTTTAGAGAATCGCGAAAATTTCAGACGAGAGCGTACGTCTTGTCTTCACGTAAATCTGAAATCGAAGATAAATCTGACGTGTTGCTAACAATAAGTCTAAGACCTTTTCGAAACGAGTTTTCCGCTACAAAGAAAGCTCTATTTTATGAAGATGATCTGTTTTGAGATGAGACGACGCGCTGAGAGAGACGTAAAAAAATATAGCGACATCGTTTACACGTCTTACACATGTACTATAATATAATTCCATTACTTAAACATAAATACAATTGTATATAAGATCAATTTACTCGCTAGAATTTGTCTAGTCGCGTATGGCGAACTACTCGTCGAATGGTACGTAATTTATTGCTATTTTGTGGAAGCCATTTATTCGAGGCGAAACAATCAACGGGACAATATAGGACAGTTTCGTTCAAAAAAATATATATAACAAAATAATTTATTAGTCAAAATAAATTTCACAATAAATCTGGAATAAGCACACAATCGGAGGCGTCGTAAAGCTTTGCTCGGTATTGCGACTGATAGAAATCACTAGAAATCTTATCGATCTTGAGCCATGTGCCGAGTTTCTCATCTCAAACCAGACATAGGGATGAAGATTTTTCATTCCCGATGTTCGCACAAAGCTATGTCTGATTTGGATCTCGACGTATGGTACGACAAATTGACAGTCTTTTGAATTGATCGTCCAATGCGACGCCGATACGTTCGGAAAAAAATATATGCACCAATTATCCACCTTCGACTGATTATCCTGAGTGATCATATCCGTTCGATATAGCTATGCAACCGAGCTTTTTGAGTGTGATAAAAATTCGCGCCCGTCGAATGCATCAGAGCGGCGATTCGATTTCGTACGCGCAAATGCGGACGCGATGCAAACATTTCTTTTCCGCTCGTCGCACGCATCGCTCAGGGCAAGTTGTAACAATTTCCCGACCCCGAGATCGGGTCGCGTACGCGTCTTAAGTCTCGTGCGGATGCGGGGGCCTCGTCGGTTTGAGAATAAGCTTTCCCGTATCGTCGCAACTCATATTAAAATCACCTAACACGCTGCGCGCACGCTGCGTTATGATGCTCGGAGCAATGACCCGTCTATGTACTCCCATCATAAATAGTATTACTAAAAAATCGTGAAAGAGGAGCTTTTATTGTATGGCGGAACCGGCTTTTGGCGCTGGAAACTATAAAGTGTTATAATCGAGTTACCTAGCAAAACACTAGCCAATGTGAAGAAAGGATGATTGCAAAGGCTCTGCATGAAGGAGACCGCCGATGTGTTTGGATCAGTGAGCCAATGCCAGGCACCTACTGCCGTGCACACCGAGATAAACCCCAATAACACTGTAAAGAAAACTACACGATATACGCTCTGCTTGCTGTCTGACGGACGAGCGTCTAGCGTGTAACATTCTATTGCGCGCACCCACGCGTCTCTCTGTAGGTACGCATAAATAGTGCTCTTCTGCTATTTCGATATTTAAATTTCTAATTCATTTTATTCATCTTCAAACTTTTGGTAAATTAATTTTTAAACTCTTTTGATATATTCCATGAGAGGGAAGACACTAGTTATAACGAGCTTTAAAACTTTTATATGAGTTAAAATTATCGAGTTTCGTTTAAAGAGAAAAAAATCAATGCTTGTCCTTTGCAAATGTCTATGAAAAACTCTCCTGCTAGCCTCATGATTTAGGAACTATTCGAGGTAGCAACAGAATTACTGCTTGATCCTGTATTGTAAAATAAAAACCCTTAACATTTCACGACGACGCATAGGAAATATTTGAGAATAATTAAACTTCTTTGTGAATTCGTGTACATGACAAAAAGTTTAGTGTAAAAATATGATAGAGAAGAATTTGTCACCAGTGCTGTTGCTACCATTATACGAAAAACGAGGAAAGGAAGATGTTATTTATATTCTAACAAATAATATAGTGCAAATACGAGGTTCAACGTGAAAAAATTCAGTAGCTCAACAAAATTTGGTGCCACAGCGAATTCGTATGCACGAGACAAATAACTCAACCATGGCTGAGTCTAGTATAAAGATATAGTGAAGAAGAATGTTACAACAGTGCCACTGCTACCACACATTATAAGAAAAACAATGAAAGTAAGATACTATATTTATATTCTACTAAATAATAAAGTGCAAATACGTCTCTATTTAAAAAGTAACATAGATTCTTATAGAAAACTTGTAAAAGTCCCATAGAATTTGAATCCTCATGGAAATTTGACGTGCTTTTGACACCGCTATTCCGGATATTCACTGATAAAAATCTGAGAGAGTTGAATAAAAATGTATTGGATTCTATGTAAATCTGTAAGAACGAATAAAATCATAGAATTCAATACATTCTCATTCATCCCTCTCAGATTTTCACTAGTGGGTATTTGGAATTGCAGTGTCAAAAACATAATGAATTCCTATAGGGATTTTATGGGATCTTTACAGGTTTTCTATGAGAATCTATATAGGAGTGGTTCGGAGTGAAAAAATTCAGTAGTTCGACACCTCAGTAGATTATACAGGGTGGTCCGAAAATTCTGTTACAAATATGCAACACAATCTCCCGTAACTTTTGCAATTTGCAGCCAAATCCTTCGTTTCGTTCCCCTTCATCCCTTGCGGTCTCATACGAAAAATTACGAAAAGAACTAAAGATCGACAAGCAAGTATAGCAGTCCCTCCACTTTTTCCAAATTTAAAGAAGCCAGCTAAGGGATAAGCTTTATCAAAGAGATCACGCACTGTCCGGACGATCGCGACGGACAATAAATAGCCACGATATTACCCGGAAAGACGAAAAAGTCACAAAACTCTCGGACCACTCTGTACGTCAAATTTAAAGACTCGCAGGACTGTTAATAAGGATCTGTGGTGTGTACTGAAGATAAGGAAAGGGGGAGGGGCACTAAAAAATTAATTACGAATGAACGTACTTCTCCAGCGAAGTGTGGAGGGCTGCAGACCGGCGATGACCTCGGTTAAGCGTCTTTCGAAAGCCTTTAGGTCTGAAAAATTATCGGAGGCGGCTCAAGGTACAGGAACATAACCTCAACGCGCTTTCGAATCGCGGGGGACACGCGATACGAGTGTGTCAGTCGATCGTTTACCCGTCACCGCGTACAGCGGGGCGCGCCGCTCTCTGTCTTCTCTAATATTCATCTATTTACCTTCGCACACGGTCTGGTCCAGCGACATTTCTCTCCTTTCGCGCACTAGGTATACGGAACGCGACACTCCACCAAATTCCCGACAACAGTTTCCCTTTAATCGTGGGACAGTGGCGTCGCTACGCTGCGAGGGGGCGTAACGCGTACCGCAACGAGTCGCGAACGTTTATCGTCGGTCTATTACCGATCGCGTCGCGCGGGAAATCAGTCGGAGCTCCGAAACGTGTTTCACAGCTGATCATGCTTCTTTTGCGGGGCCACACTGTTTCGCACGTCAATTTTGTGGCTGTGAATGATCTTTTGGCAGCAAATGACTGTGGAACGTATTTATAGCGAATTCTGACTGACGTGTACTAGTTATTTATATGAGCTTGGTGGACAAATTTGTCTAACAAATTTCTAAAAAACTCGGAGACATTTAGACTACTCGTTGATTTTCTGTAGTAATTTGAATATTTCGTACATTTTCAAGGAAGTATCAGAGCTTGTCAAAGAAAGGCAGAGAGATATCCAAAAATATCGACTTTTGTTTCACGCATAGAGACTTGTCTATATAATTCTGGTAAACTTGGACAGTAATACCTGACGAATCCTGAAAAATTTCTGATCGATTCTGAAATTCGATCACTTTTGAAAATGTATAATTTCTGTAAACACACGTGTACAAATGAGTACAGAAATTTTCAAAAATTCTGCAGAATTTTACAGATTTTTCTAAATATTTGTCAGTATTTATTCGACTTATTCAGAAAAGTTTTTGTACATGAAAGAAAAATGGACATTTTCCTGACTTTCTCTGACAAACTCTCATGCTTCCCTAAAAACGTCGGAAAATATTTCAACTTAATAGTCAAAAAGTCAGAAAAAGTTAATTTTTCAGAAATTTGTTAGAGAAATTTATCCACCAGGACTCCTGCAAAATTTACTCGTCAGCATGGCAGATTTCATATCGATGGTCCCAACCCTCTGCTGGGTTTCCTGTCATTTTGGCATTACCACGAAAATTGCAGGAAATCCTGCCGAAGGAAAGCGCCTGCCGATATTATGAAACCTGCTATGTCGATGAATGAGCTTTCTGACAAGTTGTACCACCGCGCTATTATGAGAAATCCACAACTATTTTTCGATATAAAACCTACTATGCTACCGAATGAGCTTTGCAACGAATTGTGCAATTGCATCACTATGAGGTATTCCTTACTATTTTTCATTTTTCATTCTTTACTAACAGATTGCGGTATCCCGTCCTCCGAGAGACGAAGGAGATTACGATGAGAGATTACGTGGGCGTCGTATACCCTGGCCAATGAGATTGTATTATCGATATTTTTTATGTGGGATATAAAAGCACGTATTAATCCTTTTAAACTGATTGAACCCAGCTGAAAAACGTACCTACCGATCTCGCAGCCGATCGTGTTTCTAGACATTTTTCCCTCGTGATGTACACTATTTCAAATTAGAAGTGTGCCGAAAATAACTAAGCGAATTGTTGGTACTTTCAGGTCTTCGAAATATCAGTGCTGAATTATCTGCTAAAAATTTCCGATAGAAAACGATAGAAAATTGTAGAAAAGATTTAAAAATACTATAGAGTGGGAAGTTATATCGTTTCTTATCATTTTTACATTGAATATTGTAAGAAATGACACAATGTCGATATAAGATCTGTATAAGATTCTATGGTGATTAATATGAAAATGATAAGAAACGATTGATTCCACGCTCTATGGTACTTTTGAATCATTTTTGCTATATTCTATCGTTTTCTGTCAGACATTTTCAGTAGGGCTCCAACTGCTGTCACTTATAGCGAGATATTCTGAACCAGTAACAACCGTTATTACTGCCAGCTGTCAACCTAGCTACCGAAAATTGGTACTTTCAGGTCTCCGAATTGCCAATGCTGAATGTCAACTATTGACATTGACAGTGAGACATTCTCAACCAGTAGCAATAGTTATTACTCCCAGCTGTCAACCTAACTATCAGAAACGAGTATAAAGTCGTCTAGTCGATTTTGGCACACCGCTGATTTGAACTAATGTACACTAATCCAAATTAGAGGTGTGCCAAAATGACTAGGTGAATCGTCGGTACTTTTAGGCCTCCAAATAGTCAATGCTAAATTTCAACAACTGACACTGACAGCGAGCTACTCTCAACCAGTAGCAATAATTATTACTTCCAGCTGTCAACCTACGAGTAGCTACCAAAAACGACTGTATAAAGTCATTCATCGTCTAGTTAGTTTTGGCAAAACTCTAATATGAATCAGTGCACATACGAACAGTGCTTTCACCCCGCGCGCTAAAAAGGGTTAAGGGGAGCGTGGCGCGAGATTCCGTGAGATAGTAACGATTTGACCGTCAAACAATGCCTGGAGGTCATTATCCCGCGTTATATCTCCGGTCAATATTATCGACCATGACAACCAGCTCACGAGGTTGATTCGCGATAGTTCCTATGGAAACACCGCCGATCGAACAGACCCAAGGGTTTCTTCCGCGCGCACAGGTGTATATAGATCAAAGCGGCGGGTAAACCTCCTCGCGCGCGACGTCTCGCGGGCAGCCGCAGTCCCAAATATTTGTACGACCCGCGATGAACCCGCGCCCACTTCCGCCCGGTGATTCCCCCGTAGTCGTATCCGCGGAGTGAGCGCGATCAGCTTTCGTGCATCTTCTGCGGCGCGGTACACAGATAGGTACGATATAAGACGTAGGATAGTGGCGTGGAATATCGAGTTTCTATCGTTTCTTCGTCCTTCCTTCGAAATAAATTCGTTCGACAAGAATGGCGGGGAGAATTTCGTTGGTGGAGCAGAAGAGGCTACAGTGGGCCAAGGAGAGAGGTTCGTGTGGAAGAGCGCGAGAAGGCGTCGTCGATTTTCGCGATACTTTCGGTTGACGGTCGCGCGTACCTTTCATTTTTTTTTAGAAGAAATGGCGAGACTGTGTGGCCATTGGAACTCCCACAAACTCAACAATCCCGTTCGCACGACGATACGGTGAGTTTGAGAAATCTCGAACGATAGGTACGATTGGGTCGATTGTACTTGAAACTTGGGGAATTTTGTTTGCAATGGTGAATTAATTGCTTTAAATAGTGACTGAAACGTAAAGCAATTTATGCAGGGTGTAAAGGTGAATAAACACCTCGGTATCTTCTTAACACTAGATTTATGGAAACCCGTCAATTTGACGGGTGACTTATTCAGAGTGCCATTCAATTTCGATTATCTAGTAACCTATGAAGTTTTAGGCCAAATTGGTGAAATACTTTTTTGTAGATTAGATTTCACCGTACAAGATATGACCATTTTACAACAATGACCATTTTAGAACGTCGTAAATCTAGTGTTAACTTTGAATGCGATTATCTCGAAACGCAGTGGAGATACGAAAAAAATCGAACGAACTTTTCTACTGCAAAAACATAGACGAGCATTTTGTGTTTAAACTATTTTTCGATATCTCCAATCGTTTTCGAGATAAACGATTTTCAACTGGCATTATTCAGCTGGGGTGTTTACCCCACTTTTACTCCGGCGAGCGCAATATAATGTAATTGAAAATTAGTTCTTGTATGCAAAATAACATAATCACAGCACTTATCCGTGCGCCAATACAAGGATGTCAATGACGGAGTTAAACGAGAAGCACCAAACGTCATCGACACTTCGCAAGGGTGACCATAGCGGTAGCATGATCAGCCTGAAGAGCATGGGAAGCGATAGCTTCGGCAGTAATTCCATGACAATGCCGCGCTTCGATTGTGGCGGTGGTAGTCTGATAAATTTGAACGAGCATATCGAGATGTCGCAATTGGCGCGGCGAAGGAGTCCCAGTTTACCGCCCATATTTCACAAAGATCAACAACAGTACACGACCCAGGTGTGTATGCAGAATAAAGTCAAATTTGCTTCCGGTCCACCGCCCAAAATCAGACTGGAAAATCACTAGCTTTTCACAGCCCCTGTCTATTTAATTTTAGAAGAACTAGGGAAAATTTTGGCAAAAAAAAGGGGGACAATTTTAATAAAAGATCTTCCGGAAATTAGAAACGTATAGTGGTTTTAAAAAATAACAATCTTTAAGATATATAATAAAAGGACATTTGTAACTCCAAAATTCATATCTTGTGCTACATAACTTAAATCTGAGTGTCACAATCTGATTTAAGGAAAAGTGACCATTTGTCGAATCGAATTTCTGATAAGAAACATTAATTCAATTAGGTTATCATATTTCAAACGAAATATTGATAAAAATAGAGAAAGTAGGAATTATATTATTTTAGCAAAAAAAATGGACCATTTTGACCCGTTTCACATAACTTGAAACGATGAAAAAAAACAAATTCAATTGAGAGACTGAACAATAAGTAGTTTTAGAGGGAAAATATCAAATCATAAGGAAAAAGGGGGAAAATAGTGAGTTTTATAATGAAAAAGGGGGAACTTAAAAAAATAGGGGAATAAAAGGGACACACACTTTGGAGCCTTAAATCAGACAGGATAAAATAAAATTTAAGGGAGGGGGGCGAAGAGTAAATCCTTCCACTCATCAACTTTAAAAACTTCCTCTTCCTGTTGCGCGACGATCAATGAGCGCGAGAGGTATTAAAAAATTCCTCCGTCGCTCAGAAAATGAATAAAATCCGAGAAAGGGAAAAGAGCGAGAAATCAGGAAGAGGAAACAGTAAGAAACCGCCACCCGCGTCGAGATCGATATCCCGTGCCGTCGCGGAGTTCGCCGACCCTAAGCAGGAGATTGTAGCGCACCCCAGACGAATGATTACATGTAACTATAGTTTCGTCGCGTCAGGTCGATTCTTATTTTCTGAGCATCGATGTAACATATTACGCGCGTTGCGTGAACATACGAAAGGCCGACCTATGTCGAGTGCATGCTGAAATAAGAACCGAGAAGAGAGCTTTATTTATATCCCCCCCCCTCTCTTCCTCCCTCGTGATTTCTTATATGTATGCTGAGAAAAAACTTATTAAATTGAAATAAATATCCTATCAAATAGATTCTAAGAGCATACTTATTCGATTCAAACGATTGTCGATTAGATTCAAGTATTATTCGATTTGATCGATAACATTTATCATACAAGAGGCTAAAGCTTACTCGCCAGGAAGGAAACTTGAATCACTATTATCTCATTATCTATGGACTTTTGACTAATTTTCGTATAATCCTTTTTTGTACATTATATTTTTATCTACAACAAAGTCTTATATCGATGTAGGCGAAAAGTTCATAATTAATGAGATAATAGTGGTTGAAGTTTCTTTCCTGGAAAGCAAGTTTAGCCTCATATGGTATTATAATAAATCGAATCGACAGACACACACACATTCGATTCAGAAATAAACGCAGCCTATTTACTCGAATCTAGCAAGTTTCTTCCTCGGTGTAGGTACTCGGATAAAAAAAACGAATCGACCTCGTTTCCCGCTCGTGCCTTCATTCGTCACAACGAGGCGACCAACTTTTGCAATCGAACGGAAACGAGAAGTATAATATGCAAATGCGACGAATTCGATACGAAAAGTAGGCAACGCGCGTAACGTCTCCCAGGCGCGTTTCACGCTTCTCGTATCGCGACGCCCTATCGCGGCCCACCGCTCGCAATCTGGCATGCCGATCTCGCGGGAATAATAATTGGAATAACGGGGCTAATTACGAAATCCATAAGACGCGCGGCCGAGTCACGCGACGTTCTACTTTTCCTCGAAAGGAGCAGCGCGAACTAGGGGTGGAAGGCTCGCGTTACTGCCCTCAACCGCAGAACCGTCTCTATCAGCACCACCACCACCACCACAACCACCACGGCTGTCAGCACAGCGGCGAGCATATGGCCGAGCAGCGTCACACGTACGGTTCGCCGCGCGAGGAGCGAGAGGGCGAGACGTCGGGTTACGCCAGCGACTCCGTGGAGGCACCCCTGCCGCCGCACCGAGGTGAGCGCGATGCTCGTTTTCGAAAAACGCCGCGAAAGGGGGATACGACGCGTCTTGCTCTCGCATCGACCGTAGGATTGCTTCCCGGCTGCAAGGCTCCGGGCACCGAGATCCCCGAAGGTATGTGGCAGAACCAGAAGAATTACCACGGCACGCCCGACAGCTCGCTGCCGCCCTCCAGGCGATTGTCCGCCAGCAAAGGTGGCGAGTTGAACAGACAGAGATGGGGCAGCATTTGGGGCCAGGACGTCGCGAGGAGCGATCCTCCCCCACCGTCTTGGCTCGAGCGGGGGCTCTCACGGCTGGACCATACGAGTCAGGTGAGCCGGGAAGGACGATCTCTGCCCGAAATAATTCGCGGTACACTGAGAGAGATAATTGCTGGTGCTGAGACATGTCGCCTTCAATCAATAGCACGATAAAATTCCGGGATCGGGCCATGGGTTTCTTTGTGCTCGAAAATATTTGATACGCTCGAGTCGTTGTTTTGTTTCCGCGCAGAAAGAATTTCTAGTCCCAATGTGTGAGGAATATATACTCTTTGGCTAAGAATTTGCACTCTTATACACTTTTAAGATGATACGTTCTTGGTTTCGGAAATATTTTTCGACGATCTTTTATCCACGACTCTTCATCCGCGAGGAACTTGAATGATGTACTTATTTCTTTTTTAAATAACGTGCATTTATGACGATATTACATACTCTATATGTCCTTCTCCGGATTTCAAACTACCTCTCTGCCAAATTTCATCAAAGTCGGTTCGGTAGTTTAGCCGTGAAGACGTAACAAACATACAGACAAACTCGCTTTCGCATTTATAATAATAGTAGTAATAATCCCCAATATATTGCAACATAATCCCTAACATATTGCAGCATCATCTCCAACATATTGCAGTATAATCCGTAACATATCGGATTATGTTGCAATATGTATAAGGAATTATTTAATATTATAAATGCGAAAGTAAATTTGTCTCCATGTTTGTTACGTCTTCACGGCAGAACTGCCTAACCGATTTTGATGAATCCAGAAAAGAACGTAGTGTATGTGATAATACGAGTATATATCAAATTATGCCGAACGGATTATTTCGTATCTCTCCATTATATAAAATAGTTTTTTCGATGCATCAAAAACCCCCGCCGGCTGTGCGTCGCTGCCGTCGCCTCCTCCTCCTCTTCCTCCCACCTTCACCTCCTCCCTCCCTCCTCCTCCTCCTCCACCCTCCTCCTCCCTCCTCCTCCCTCCTCCTCCTCCTCTTCCACTTCTTCTTCCTCTTCCTTCTCTTCTTCCTCTTCCTTCTCTTATTCTTCTCCGTCCTCTTCTTCTTCTTCCTCTTCTTCTTCTTCTTCTTCTTCTTCTTCTTCTTCTTCCTCTTCTCATTCTTCCTTTTCTTCTTCCTCCCAGTTTTCCTTCACGAGCAACTATCTTTGGTAGTTTTTATTTGGCCTCCACTCGAAACCATTATTCTTTTTTAATTCACCTCCCTCGACATGTTAAACGTCGTCAAAATGCATATTACCTTCTTCTTCTATACCCATAGAAGAGCCCCCTAGTTTATAACATTTTCTTACAGTATGGATACCAGCAATTATTTTTCTCAACGTGTCGATTATTTTCAACCTAAACCCGGGAACGACGCCCGAGAGTCAAATAGACGAGATTTGTATCTCACTATTTTTAATGATTCCTTGGACGGATCAGGTGTTGGTGATCAACCACGACAGCGCCAGCAGTCCCGACAGTTCGACAACGGGCTCGGCCGGCTCCGAGTCGAACAAGACGTATCTCCGCGGTCAGAACATCCCGGTCAACGCGGACGAGCTCCAAGAGCGCGAGGCCAAGAGGCAGAAGGCGCTTGAGCTTCAGAACGCGATCAAGCAGCAGCTCGAGGAACGGGATCGGCAGAGGAAAGAAGAAAGGAACAGGCGGATAAGAGAGGAGCGCGAGGAGGAAGAGAGGATCAAGCGAGAGAGGGATAAGGAGAAAGCAAGGTAACATCATCGGCGGTCGCTTAACACATTGACTGTCCCATGAGTCACGTATGATTCATACAGAAATGTCGCTGTACGTCCATGAGACATATGTGATTCATTTGCCATTGCCGTATGCATGGTGATTTAATTCTTGGACGTCCTGGGATGGAAAACATTCCTTGTGGGGACACAGTCGACGTGTTAAACGACTGATCTCGATGCAAGAAAAGAACTAACCGCGAAATTACAGATTCGAGGAAGAACAGAGACGGTTGAAGGAGAAGGAGGACGCGAAGCAGAAGAAGAGCGAGGCGATGCGCGAGGTCCTCGAAGCGGCCGAGCGGCTGGCCAAGGAGGAGAAGAGGCAACGTCGAAAGCACGAGAACGTCGCTCGCGACGATCGCGGGGCGGGCGACTCCTGCAAGAACACAAGCGTCAACGATCGCGAGACGACGGACAATCGACTGGACCTCGAAGATCTGCCGTTGTCGGCGAGGTCGAACATCGCGAAGACTTCCCACTGCCGCGACAATTGCGACGAGAGCCCGAAGCGCGTCAGCGGCGGTAAGGAAAACGAGATCAGCAGGGAGAGGGAGAAGACCCCACGCGATCCGAAGAGCGACGCGAACACGATACAGCTTCCGGTTGGGAGGGACGTCGCTATAGTGCTGAGCGCGCGACTGGACGATCCCGAGATGATGAAGAACGGCAATGTACAGCTGGTCAATCTGGTGGTGGCCAGTCCCAGAAGTTCGACGAGTCCGCGTTCGAATTTGAACCTGACCGCGGGACTGGGCACCCTGGTGCAGAGCATGACCAGCCCGATAATAGGCAGGAGGTCGAAGAAGCTGTCGCCTAGAATCGTGGAGAACAGATTACTGACGCCCAGCAAGTACAGGGCTTCGAGCGGACGCGACTTCGGCACTCAGACCGACGTCGATCAGGATTCGTCGCAGAGCAGCGGTAGCGTTCAAGAGGTTTCGATGAAGGAGCGGAAGGAGGCGATGAACGCGAACAGGAGGGACGTCGAGAAGTGCGTAATCGTAGAGCGCGGCGACGAGAAATTCTCGATAGCCTCCCTCCCGAAAATTCCCGCACAAAAATGTAGACAGGGACTTGTACGGTCATCCGAGAAAAATTCTTGTAGAGAATTGGAACAGGGGAAGACACACTATCATTCGTAGAAGGACTCACAAGATATACAGGGTAGGGCAGAGGAATCTGACGAATTTGAAAATTAAATAATACCCAAGCCTTTTAATTATTTATGAAGGGATATTTATGATTATAAAGGTAGGTTCGTGCCATGATATTTTTTAAATAAAACTTTCTTAAGATGAGAACTCCAACCAAGATGGAACTCCAATTAAGATTTAACTTTTTGCGATTACTGGTTATGGGGTTACCTTAAAAGCAAGGTGTATACACCTCGTCTCCTGCCGGTATTCAAGAATTAAAACAACACATTTTAGAAATGAAATTGCAGCGATTCCACACGAAATGATTCAGAGAGTAACAGAAAATCTTCGCGGGAAACTAGAACACTGTGTAAGAAACGAGGGAGTTTATCTTATGGAAGTTTTATTTAAAAAATAAAATGGCACGAACCTACCTTTATAATCACATGTAACCCTTAATAAATAATTAAAAGGTTTGGGTATTATTTTATTTTCAAATTCGTCAAATTCCTCTGCCCCACCCTGTATTAAATTTGCAAGCTTCTTAGGAGAATCACACATGATGTGACTGTAGGAAGTCGCGTGAAAATATTACGTGTAGCATTTTTGTGGGAAAATCTTACTAGATCCTATCAAGTATTTTGGACGGTTTGCAATTTCTTACATAGATCCTACATGATCTTGAAAGGACCGAGTTGGAGTTACTATTATAGTTATCGTGTAAGCCTCTTGCAGGAATCTTAAAGTACCCTGTTATGATCTTGCGCGCGCGCACAACCGAAACAAAAGAAATCCGAGGGTTATCGAGAAGTTCGACTGCAGAGGAAGAATCCCGGAGGAGCTCGCGCTACCAATTTAATCGTTCCCCTTGTATTTTCCAGATCAACGAATACCGGCCCGACAGAGGAGATGAAAACTCTGCCCAGATCCAAATCCCAGCCACGAACGACGCTCGACTCGCGACCCCGATGGAACGCCAACAGGTAACGCGGAGGAAGTCGCCGCGAAGTTCGTCGCATTTCCGTAGTACAGATTTTCGCGGAACGGATATTCGAAATTGTCGAGTAATCTCAAGCTTCGTCTAGACCGGGTACGCGATATCGCACGCAAAGCGAGAAGGATCCGCATTATCAGAGGCGACTCAGGCTCAGAAGGCGTCGAGTCGAGACCAGTGACGAAGGATCGAGGCGAGTCCTGTATACGTATATTTTCTAACGCGTCCCTTACGAAAAAGTACTCTACTGCCGTCTACGTAGTTACCACTGAAATTCCTGTAATCCTTTGTAATCTCCTGTGGTAGTCACGCAGTAATCGTTGCAGTATTACTGTCGGTTGTGTAGTCATCATACTACTTTCGTTTATGTATTCGTCACAAAATCGACTGCAATTTTCTATAATAATAGAGTTAAAATTGAAAATTTATTTATAAAAATATACGTCACAATAAATAATCATTTCATAATTTACTTGTTCGTTGCAAAGCATATACAAAGCACTAATTTACTTGAAGCTACATATTATGTGGCTTGAATCAAATTTTAAAAATAATAAAATGTGATCGTATAATACTATTACTATTAGTAGTATTACGATATTACCTCAATACCACGCAGTATTACGTATGCGAAAAATTAATTGCAGCCGCATTTAAATGAGGCGGCAATAAATTTTAAGTAATCAGGTACGTGGCAGTAGTACATCGGCAGTAATATAACGGTAGTAGTTGCAAAAAAATCACTGCCTGTCGTTTCCTGTAATATGTTAATTCGACAGCAATACTTTTTCGTAAGAGGTATGATTTTATAAAACCAATTTAATGCATATCTTGAGAAAAAAATGTTACTTCATCGAAATAGACATTTTTTGAATAGTTCTAAAAGCAGATTTATTCGATTCGAATGAATACCGATTTAATCCAAATATTCAATTAAATCAATACAATTTATACCATATATGCGGCTAAACTTACTCGCCAAGAAAGAAACTTCAATCACTATTATCTCATTATTTATGAACTTTTGGCCTACATCAATATGACTTTGTTACAGATAAAAATGTAATCTCCCTGTGGTAAAAACCCATAGATCCATATAAAATCCTTTAGAAATCCCATACGATTCCTTATGGAAATAGCAATTCCTCATACCCACCCATTAAAATTTGAGAAGAATAAATCGGAATTTATCGAATTCTATGCGCATATGCAGAAATAAATAAGATCCCATAAAAATAAATGCCGTTCTGTTGATAATCACCCAATTGCTAATTACCAATAGAATGGCGTTTATATCAATCAATTCGTTATTATCAATAGAACAGCATTCATCTTTATGTGAATTTATTTGTTCTTACACATACCCATAGAATCCCATAAATTCCGATTTATCCTTCTCAGATTTTAATGTGCGGGAGTCTGGAATTGCTACTTGAAATACACATCATGTATCCATAAAGAATTGTGTGGGATTCCTATAGGATTTTATAAGGATTTATTGGTTTTTTTTCAACAGAACTTGTGGAAAGCATTATACAAATATATAAGCCAAAAGCTCAGAGATAATGAAGCAATAGTGATTGAAGTTTCTTTCCCGGCGAATAAGTTTAGCCT
This sequence comes from Xiphydria camelus, assembly GCA_963678675.1. Classification (NCBI taxonomy): domain Eukaryota; kingdom Metazoa; phylum Arthropoda; class Insecta; order Hymenoptera; family Xiphydriidae; genus Xiphydria; species Xiphydria camelus. The sequence goes on from OY783197.1 coordinate 1,970,669, forward strand.
CATATGATACGTCCAATCAATATTCATTCCAATCAAATAAATGTGCACTATTAAAAAACGCGTTTATTTCGATCAAGCAAATTTCTTTCCCAGTGTACTGATAACATCCAAGAAACGATTTACCGTATGATTGCACGTACACGACAGATCTCCATCGCCGGATCGCGCGAAACTCAACAATTCGAAATCGAAAGCACGAAGCTCCACTCGACGGAAGGTCAAGCCGGAGAGCTACGACGCGGACTTATCGATGGACAGCTTGAATTCGGTCGTGCCGTTGCGCATCGACAAGAACGGGCGAATAAACGTGGAGATTGGTAAAGACGATCGCTCCAAGATCGAGTTTCAACGAGGCAGCGACAACAATGACGACGAGAAGCGTCAATCAGCGAAAGAAGGTGACGAGAACGTCGACGCCTGGTGCGGACGGGAGATTTTATCTCAGCTCACGAATCTGAGAAACGTACGTCCGTGTAAAAATTCGCGTTAACGTCGATTCTAAAGATATTCCTTATCCACCTGAGGCTAAACTTAATCGCCAGGAAAGAAATTTCAAATCACCATTATATTATCTTATTATTTATAAACTTTTGGTCTACATGGATATAAGTCTTTGTTATAGATTGAAATGTAATCTTCAAAAAATATTATACAAATATATGAGTTAAAAGCCCATAGATAATGACGTAATAACGATTGAAGTTTCAATCACTATTATATTATCTGATTATTTATAAACTTTTGGTCTACATGGATATAAGTCTTTGTTATAGATTGAAATGTAATCTTCAAAAAAGTATTATACAAATATATGAGCCAAAAGCCCATAGACAATAAGATAATAACGATTGAAGTTTCTATCCTGCCGAGTAAGTTTAGCCTCATATGATGTGACAAAAACAAAAATTCCGTTTACTTCCAGGGGCTCATGATGAAGCAAAAAGAGTGGGATCCACGCGCGTGTCTCATATCTCCCACGCCGGGGTTTTACTAGTCGAAGAGTCGAAGCCGAGCGTCGAACGAATTTATATCATTTTCATACATTTCCTTCGTATAGAGCGATAGAAACTTTTTAACGCCGACAAAAAAAAAAAAGACACAATAAGTAGCGATAAAGAAATCGGGACTGTTTCCCGTTGCAGCGGTAGCTAGGCATAGAGTATGGCGTTCCAGCTGGACGATCTTTTGAAGGATGACAAGAAGGACGCCAACCTCATACCGGATTTGAGCAAGACGACGTGCAACTCGCAGGAAGAATTTAAGCGACTGCTCGAGCGGTGCCCGGAGTACAAGATCAAGCCGGAAAAGGTCGGGTATGCGGGGCTCAAAATTCGTAAACCCCGACGCGACGTTAAGAGTATCATAATTCGTCCCATTAATCAACTTTGTTCGCATCTATTTGGGGGTTGCATTGAAAGCCGCTGCTTTTTTCTTGTTTCAAAAACATCATGTCGTAATAAAATGTGTGAATACCTCGATCGAAGTATTTGCCTTCGGAAAAGCTATAACTTTTTCCCCACTTTTCTGGAAGAAGTTGAATTTCGCGAGGAAAGTATTGTCTACTTTTTGAGCTGATTCACTCGGCAACCCAATTTTTGGACTTCTTGGTAATTATGGAAGTGTGTATCTTCCGAGTCGTGTGTTGCATCGATCTAAATAGATGATAAGCACTCGGAGCCACGCTGGATGCGGGAGAACTTCCCATTCAAGCTGCATCAATGTTTCTTTCACGGCTCAAGCAACATGAGGCTGAGCGTGGTCGTAAAGAAGAATCACTTTTCGACGATTTGATGCAATTGATGGTCGTTTTTGCATCAAATTATCATCTAAATGCTCCAATTGTTGTTGATAACGTTCGGCGGTCATTGTTTCATTCGGTTTCAGCAGCTCATAATAAACGATACCTTCCACCCCACCCCACCAAATTAAAAGCATAGTTTTGTGACCGTGGATGTTTCATAGTTTTTTGCGTTTCGGGCTGTCAAAATAGATCCATTTCTCACATCACCGATTGCGATACGCCATAAAAAACGTTTCTTTCAATGCTTTGCAAGCAAAGAAATCGAGATGTTCAGACGATCAGCAATGGCGTTTTCGGTCAATTCATGTGGCAGCCACTTTCCTTCGTTTCGAATCTTTCCCATGGCATGTTGACGTCGTGAAATTGTAGATTCGTATCGACTTCAAACTGTTGAGCCAATTTTCAGAGCGTTTCAGTAGAGTTTTCTTCCAATGGAGCTTGCAGTTGTGCATCTTCGAACTTCTTTGTCAGACCTGGCCGTTGTTTGTCGTAAACATTACGGTTTCCACTTTTCAAGCGACGAAACCAGTCTCTCTACATACTGTTCCCAATGGAACAGATTCAGCTTAATTTTGCACGAGTAATTGATGAAATGCAGCAGCACTTTTTAAAAAATAAGAGTAGTGTAGAAGTACACATCAAAAAAACAACATATGGCGTTCTATTTCCTCAGGTTATAAACATAGACTTGTATTAACCAAAAATGGCAGTTTAATGACTGAATCTCTTAATGAGAAATATCCATAATTTAGAGTGATACGAGAAGTATTAGTCGCTGCGCACGACATGAATAGTTAGAGTCATCTACAGGAGAACAACGGCTTTCAATGCAACCTCCTAATAAATTCCAATCTTCCCGATCGCGATCGTGAATATGCAGGTGAAGAGGGAAGATACGAAAGTGCGGGACAAGGAGTTCTCTTGGAGGGCGACGAGAAAGGAACTGAAAGCCATAGAGAGGGAGTGGGCTTATGGGGATCCTGTTCCGCCGGACATGAGATCTCTGAACCTCAGAGAGTTCCAGCAAGTGGCCATCGACTGGAGGATGCTGACGCAGATCAGACCCAAGCTGAGGAACGACGAAGAAATGTTTACAAGACTGGTATACCTATATGAGGATGAGATACGCTTTATACACTCCGCAAGAGAATTAAGGGATCACTTGTATTCTGCGAAAAGGAAGACTGTCTCAAACTGGCTGTACCTTTGCCAAAAATGATACAATGACGATCGCCGACGGAGCATTTTGGAGGCTAAAGTTTCTGCTTCCAGAATGTTTTCTCAGATTTTCAAAATCTTTGTTGATTTCAAAATTATGTAACTGAAAAGCGACAACCGACAAATGAAACGATTTGTCTTCAATCTTGGCAAGGCGCATGGAGTGCAAAAAAAATCATAGCTAAATTTTTTTCACTGCGTTCTAAGGCATAGTTTTTCTTCTTTAATTTGCTATTTTGCGAATCATTCTAGGATTTTTTTTTCATTGAGTTATTCAGAGTGCCGAAATATGAATCCGATCGTGTAAAGGTAGCGGATACAAAGAAAAGTAATAATAAAGTACCACCATTATCCTCCATTGCGAAAGAACACAAGATCCTTTCATTCATTTTTCCATTTTGGTCGATTCAAACAAGTAGATCACATCGAAATAAAAATCGTAGGCACTTTCTCAGGTACTCATTTCATTCGGGAGAATCTACGCTTTAAGATGCTGTTGAATTTGAAGAGTTGCGATAATTTTTCGCAAAGTTACGTCAAGTAGAACGAAAAATGGGAAATATGAAAATTTTAACGTAATCTTAAAATGGATATTATGCCGTCACAATTGGTATAAATTAAAAAGCAGTAAGTATATTATAAAGGGAAAATTCTAATCTTTCGATTGACTGGTGACCGAAATTCGTACGATAATTAATTATCTTGTAATAAGCGTTCAAATTTGCGGGGACGGTTTCTGCCTCGGCACTGAATAACTTCATGAAGAAAAATCGTAGAATAATTCGCAAAATACCAAATTAAAGCAAAAAAGACTATACTTTATAACGCAGCGAACAAAACTTAGCTATGATTTTTTTTACACTCTGTGTGCGTTTGCCCAAGTTGAAGAAAACTAATTTCATTTCTCGGGTCCCGCTTTTCAATTACACGACTGTATAATCAATAAAGATTTTGAAAATCCGAGAAAAGATTCAGGACGCTGAAACTCTAGCCCTCAAAATGCTCCAGCGGCGATCGAAATTGTATCATTTTTCACAAAGATACAGCCAATTTAAAACGGCCTTCTTTCTTACAGAATATAAGTAAACCGTTTATATTTAATTTTTTTGCGGAGTGTGTATCGCGAATTATAAACCGTGTCGTCTCGCATTATTCGCGCGATCTTAACGAGAAACGACGCGTTCGACGCCAGGTGGAAATGGGCAAGCTGGAGGCCAAAACAGCGGCGAAGGAAAAGCGCGCCACGGTCAGCCCCATCAGGCGCAGCAAAAATCGCGCGGGCATCATTGAGAGCAGCGTGAAGATATGCCAGGAATGCGGCGAGGAGTTCTGTTTCGGCGAGTCCTGTGGCGATATCCTCTACGACTCCTTCATACGGGTCACCGTCACCCTGCCACAATCGAAGATAAAGGTCTCCGCGGACACCGCGGCCATAATAGCCGGCATGGACAGCTCGAACAAGAAGAAGAAGAATAAGACGAAGAGCAGAGCGCGGAAGAAGGCGAGTCTGGCCGTCCGCGGTAAGGTGAGGAAATCGGCGGCTGGTAAAGCGGAGGGAAACAAGAGCGCGCGCGTGGACGACGAGGAGAGGAGTGGCGCGAAGAAGTCCCGGAAGAAGGGTGGTAAACGCTCGAGGAGCGGAGGAGTTTCCCCCAAATAATTTAACGAGTGTGTAGTAACGCTGGTAGATACGAGAAATAAAATCGACGTATTTCCATCCTCATCGTTGTCTATGGCGAAACTTGTAATAATCGTGGAAAAGTGCACTTTGTTAGAATAATGCGGTCTGCTACATGACGTCATTTAAAAAAAATAACGTACAGGGACGTCCGTTATTTCGACTAAAGTGCGCTGTTTTCTTTTTTTTTGGGGGGGGGGGTGTAGCTCTATCCTTATCGTTTTCTATCACGGAATTTCTAATAAACGTGAAAAATAGTAGCAATATTCGAATTTCGCTGCGTTTTATCCCGAGCAACGCACTTAAACCAAATTAATGCAGTCCGCCATATGACGTCATTTTGAGGAACAAATAACACTCTTCAGCGGATGCCGTTATTTTGACTAAAGTGCGTTACTTTTAGGACGCAAAACCGAGGACTTCTCTCCCTTTTATGGTAAACATATTACACGACTATTACCAAAAGGTCGTATGTGCCAAAATGTCCCGTTATAAAGCAAAGAAGGCGTAAAAAATTATTTCATTCTTTCAAATTTACCTGAATACGAATAAATGAAACGACAGGAAAATAATTGAAAACTTAAAAGCAGAAGGGCGCATAGATTTTAGTCTATGTACGCCCTTTTGCCTTTAATTTTTTTTAAACTTTTATTCAACCATTTTTGGATCTTTTTTGCGTGTTCCTATTGGTCACGAAAACATTTTGTAAAAGCTCTTCGATTTTTACGATACATTCACAAGCACTTTTAACACACTTTAGTCAAAATAATGTTACTCACAAAATGACGTCATTTTTTGGGTCAAAATGACATCAAGCGTCTTTCAGAAGTGACAAAATAATGATAAAACCTCATTATTTTGTCGTTTCTGAAAGATGTTTGATGTCATTTTACAACAAAAAATGACGTCATTTTGTGAATGACATTTTTACTAAAGTGTGTTGCTTGAGTTATCCAGACAGCACGCTTGTTCAGAGAAGAACTCTCTAAGAGCTAGTAAAAATCTCATATAATCGCTGCTGAAGAAGACCGTCACAACTCAAAATTTCAGTAGGAGCATTTAAAGCTTATTACAAATTCAAATTAAAAGCTACTGTAGAATCAGTTGCTGTCTGAATTTAGTGGAAGTCAAAAAAATTACAGACAACTCATTCTACAATAGCTTTTAATTTGAATCTGTAATAAGCTTTAAATGCTCCTACTGAAATTTTGAGTTGTGACGGTCTTCTTAAGCAGCGATAAGTTTAAAGGAAAATACAGGACATTTTTCCAAAAAGGGGGACAATTTTTATCAAGAAATGAAATCTTCCATAAATTACAAAAATGCATTGGTTTTAAAAAATAGCAATTTTAAAGATGTACAATGAAACACCAACATTTATTGAACGAAGGAAGGAATTTTTGTAACTTAAAATTTTTTTATCTAAGTATCACAATCTGATTTAAGGAAAAGGGACCGATTATCGAGTTTAGTTTTCGGTAGGAAACACTAATTCAACTAGGTTATAATATTTTTAATGAAATATTAATGCAGGTAGATAAAGAAGGGGTTAAAGTAGCATTTTAACATGAAAGTTTTTTTTAGTCGACCACTTTCACCCTTTTCACGCGTAATCCAAAACGATTGAACGACAAACTCAACTGAGAAGCTTATAATAACAGGTGGTTTTAGAGGAGAAATATCAAATTACAGGGAAAATCGTGAGCTGTGTGGTGAAAAAGGACAAACTTAAAAAAGTAGAAGAATAAAGGAGAACAATGAACACATTGTATTACATTTAAATAACTTTTTGAAAACCGCCGTCTTCTTCCACCTGGCTTCGTTAAAAAAGACTAGCAATTTTCGAAGGTAGAGGAGATCGGAGTCAAAGTCGATACGGGAAAATAGTCCTTCGTTGCCATTCCTTCGTGTGGCAACCAAGGGTCAAATTCCCATACCAACTCCCCCTGTATTCCCTACTTCTAATCACGCCAGATTCAAAACTCCACAGCACGAAAGCCGTCCAATAATTCATCCTTTCGTATCATACAGATTACGAGCATCTCCCTCCTTCGTATCAATTCCGTATCGATTGTAATCGCAGTACTTGCTCTACAAGAAGTTATTTGCGTCTCATACCTCTCTCCGCGAGCCTCGCGAGTTACCGCGAACATTTGCCAGGTGCACTCCAGTCCGATGTTCTTCTAACGTCGACGATATCAATTCTTTTCGGTACTTCACTCTTCCCGTCATGCGTTGCTCCGATAAAACGACTCGAGTATCAAATTATGCAGATGCGCGTGGCATTAGAAACCTAAAACACACATAAATCAAAGAAAAAACTCCGCTGGGAAGTCGTGCGTGTGCTTCGACGAGTCGCGAGCAAACCGGAGTAACACATTGCAAATGGCGCGCTTCCGATGGGGAGATTCTTACGCGCCAGCTTTTATTTGCATCGCATTTCGTACGCGACGCGAGGAACGACGAGTCTTTTTTATGTAGTCGTTGATTTCTACGTAATAATTAATTTATTTCTCATCCGCGTTTCGCAGTATCGCGCGAAATGAACGAATTAAGATTTTCGCTCGGCACTACTTTTCCTACGCGCGACGCTGCGCGTCGGAAATTCCGAGCAGGGCCGTATACTTCAAACGGAGCAGCCCCCTGCGAAAGACAAAAATACTTTGTTCCAAAAAACATAGATTTCCCTCGAATTATATGGATAATTCAACGGAAAAGCATTTAATCATAAAATGTACTAAAATTTCCATGCAAAAAAAAGCGATATCACTCAACACTTGACATTCCTCTCGAGATTTCCTCCACGGAGTGAATTCGCGATACGCCGTTGATCCCTCCGCCGGATGCCGCGCAGTTGGAAGAAGCGTGACCAACGTCGCAGCGAAACACTTCGCCGCCCCGTAATCCGAATATCTCTTCATTAAACGGAAAAAACGTTCTGCAAAGTAGCTTCACGCCTTTCAGGAACAAATATATGCTCCGCGCGACAAGCTTTTTCGCATGACAATACTTCACACCGAATACCTCCCTCCCCCCGCCGGAAGCCGCGCTCCGGAGCACGTGTTCGCGCGGCTAGGGACTTTACATTTTTCGATCTGTCACTTTTTCACTCCGCTGTCGCGTACCGACTGCACGTAGTACACACACCTGGTAACATTTAGCACGTAGCATCTGCGAATCCAAGTGTTTCACGTGCCTCGGTCACCGGAGCTATTTCTCGTTAATTTTAACGACACACCCGTAACTGGCCTTTTATGATTCGGAAGTAGGACGCATCGTCGACATGGGTAAGCGCAACGACGGCGATCCCGCGACGCAACGGCGGCGATGCCCACCGAAATGCGTACACCCGCTTCGCCCACCGCTCCGCTCAGAAAAAGCACCTGTCAGCGTGGCGATTCTGTTGCTTCCCCTCATTTTTTCGCGTCCCCGTTCGCAGGTGGCTTGCTCAGTTACTTTCGCAATCTCCTCGGCAGCCGGGAGATGCGGATCCTGATTCTGGGTCTGGACGGCGCGGGGAAGACGACGATTTTGTACAGGTTGGTTTTGCTCTCGCGCCGCGCGTTCTCGCGTCGATATCGGCACGTAGGCGACGATTGCTCCTGCTTACGAAGCATTCGCGAGCGTCGAAGCGGCCTCCGACGAGGCCTGCGCGGTTTCCGACAGAGATTCGGTCCGGGTCGATCGCCGAGGTTTAATCGGTTTGTTCGTCAGGTTGCAGGTGGGCGAAGTGGTCACTACTATACCCACTATCGGGTTCAACGTGGAGCAGGTTACCTATAAGAACTTAAAGTTTCAAGTTTGGGACCTCGGCGGACAGACAAGTATACGGTAGGTGCTGTTGTTATCGAGGTAGTTCAGCGGTCGGATTCGCGTGTTTTCGCGCGACTTTTCCTGATTTTTCTGCGAATTCGCGAGATTTCACGCGGTTTTCCAAGTCGTGCAACAATCGTTAATTTCGGGCAATGGTTGATGCGACGAGAAAACTCTGTACGAGTCAAAGAACGAGGATTTCACGTACAGTGGATTCCGGTTATTCGGTTCATTTTGACCTGATTAAATCAAAGGTACCTACATTCGTTCCACATTGGTTCTTTGAAGCAGAAATAACGCAGGTTAATTAAATACAAAGGCTTGATTAAAGAATTCCCTGGTCTATTCTCTGGTCTTTCCCTTTCTCAGATCAAATTTTGTAAATATTCTCTGATATTTTTGTTAACGCCGGGAGTTCTGTATGATTAAATCAAGAAAGATGTAAATAATTTTAATACAAGAACACGAGGTTGCAAAAACGTTTATCCCGGGCTTCACAGTGCGTCCTCAATTCCCCTTTATTCCCTTATTTTTCTTAAATTTCCCCCTCTTCACCCTAAAACTCACAATTTTCCCCCTACAATTCGATATTTTCCCTCTAAAACCACTTATTATTCGGCTTCTCATTTGAATCTGCCTTTGAATCGTTCTAAATTACGTGAAATGGGTCAAAATGGCAAATTTTTTTTTGCTAAAAAACAATATAACCTACTTCATATCTACCTGCATCAATATTTAATCTAAAATATAATAACCTGGTTGAATTAATGTTTCTTGTCAGAAACTCAATTCAACAAATGGTCTCTTTTCCTCAAATCAGATTGTGATTGTCATATTTAAGTTACATAATATGAGATATAAATGTTGAAGTTACAAAAACATCCTCCATTCCCTTAATAAATATTAGGGTTTCATCTTAAAAATTGTTATTTTTTAAAACCACTACACATATCTAATTTTTGGAACATCTTTTTTCATCAAAATTGTCCCTCTTTTTTTGCCCAAAACCCTTATGAAAAAATGTATCAACGGTGAAGTTTCGAAAAATTAACTCTACTTTATTTATAATTCCCAGTAAAATTTCAAAATTCCCTGACATTTCCCGGTTTTCCAGGTCTGTAGCAACCCTATAAAATGAAGGCAAACTCCTGTTTAATGAATATTTAACGAGCAATCGCATGTAGGATTACATATTTATTATTTACGTATGCCGCTTATGATCGCACCAGCAACACAGCAAAAAACCCTCTATTCCAGGCTGCCTCCAGAGGCAAAGCTTAGAATAGAGGGTCTCTTCCCTATATTTCGTGCAGGGGGTAGCTAGTGACCCTTGAATCCTTGGATTTCTAAGAACCACGGAAAAATCCTTGATTTTCCTTGAAGAACCATGCATTTTTTTAAGCGCGTCTAGACTGAAAAGCAAACGCAAACGAATGCTACCAATGTATTGAGATGATGAGTTCATTTAAGTAGCCTTATAGGTGGAAGCTTCTCGCCAAGATTTCATTATAAAATTGGAAATTGCTATTTTGTAAGTCAAACTAAAGATGTCGAAAATGCAATACTTAGTCTTTATAAAACCTTGAAAAATGGTAATTTATAACCTGGAGAAATCCTTGAATTTGAAAGCATTGATTCGCTGGCCACTCTTATCTGCACGCGGCAAGATTCCGATAACTGTAGTGGCCTGTATTTTGACAGTGGATCCGGAAAATACAGAGCGCCACGAATATCGTAATCTCCACAATAGCGGTATAACATATGAGGCTAAACTTACTCGCCAGGAGAGGACCTTCAGTCACGATTATCTCATTATTTATAAACTTCAGGCCTACATCGATATAAGACTTTGTTGTAGATAAAAATATAATCTCCACAAAGTATTATACAAACATGAGCCAAAAGTTCATAGATAATGAGGTGATAGTGATTCAAGCTTTCTTCATAGTGAGTAAGTTTACCCTGATGTGATATATGTAGCTCAATCAGGTCAACCAAATTGATATACCATACATCGACTTGATTCAGTTCTTCAATTTTTAACGCGTAGATAAAAATATAATCTCCAAAAAGTATTATACAAACATGAGCCAAAAGTTCATAGATAATGAGGTGATAGTGATTCAAGCTTTCTTCATAGTGAGTAAGTTTACCCTGATGTGATATATGTAGCTCAATCAGGTCAACCAAATTGATATACCCATACATCGACTTGATTCAGTTCTTCAATTTTTAACGCAAATAACCGGAATCCACTGTACTAAAATTTAGCAGAACCCCGGAATGCCGTTAGGCTAGCGGTACGCTCAAATAATGTTCACCTTACAGACCGTACTGGAGATGTTACTATTCGAATACCGATGCGATCATTTACGTAGTAGATTCCGCAGATAGAGATCGGATAGGCATATCGAAAGACGAGCTGTTTTACATGCTCAGGGTAAGCCAATTCCTTCTAAGCGCGTTGAGCGTAGCAACGGGCGTATGCGGAGACCTGACGCATTTTTTTTTAACTCTTGTTCATTTAGGAAGATGAGTTACAAGGTGCTATTTTGGTAGTATTAGCGAACAAACAAGATATGGCGGGGTGCTTAAGCGTCGCGGAGGTCCATCAGGCGCTCGGTTTAGACGCCCTGAAAAACAGAACATTCCAAATCTTTAAAACTTCGGCGAGAAAGGGCGAGGGGCTCGACCTAGCGATGGACTGGTTGTCGAACGCGCTGCAGAGCAGAAAATGATCAACGTCATTCGAGAGTTTTTATCATTCGAGCCTTATAAGAAGACTAGTCACATGACTGTCACTTAATCAAAGTGTCTTTGCGTGATGTAAGATACTACATTCGGTTCTCTCGTTTATTTATTACGGTATCTTAACAGTGTTTACAGCTCACACCAAAAGTAGCTCGGCTCGGATCGTTCCTCCTTAATTTGGAAAAATCTGTACAGGTTTTTCGTTTGGAATTGCTTGAGAGAGAAAAAAACAGATTTGTTAACTCGCGATTTCTTTTCTTCGCGTAACTCCGATTTACCACCATCAATTGTACGAGGATTGGGTAATTCTCTTTATAGATTCGGTGACTGAAATGTCAAAAACGGATTAAACAATAAACTTTTCCGAAAGCAGACCACTTTTCCATTATACCTGCGCATACTCCAAACCCTGATACTTCCAAATTCTGAAAGTGATATTTCTTTTCGAATTAAAACGCGCAATGACAAAATTATTTGATATACAATAAAACCGGTGGAACTGGGAGTTTAGTATTACGTCAGAATCTTGATTTTTGACTATTGCGTAATACTATAATAAAATCTATATCATATGAAGCTAAATTTACTGGCCAGGAAAGAAACTTCAATCATCAGTATCTCATTATTTATGAACTTTTAGCCTACATCGATATAACACTTTATTCTGGATAAAAATATAATCTTCAAGAAAGTATTATAATGACACGAGCCAAAAATCTATAGATATTGAGATAATAGTGATTGAAGTTTATTTCCTGGCGAGTAAGTTTAGCCTCGTATGGTATTGTATAATCACGATTGAAATATCATTTCTCTCCTCGAAGCAATACTTTTCTCGCAATGAAACGATTATATAATTTTACAGTTTTGCACGGAGCACGAAATGTGCGAAACTTTACGCGGATCAACGGTGAACGTTTACTGTTTTCCGCCAGATGCCAAATACTTGTAAATGAAGCTCGACAGTGCGCTTGGAAATGGTATAATGCACTGTTTCGGTGCAGTGAATTTTTAGAGCCATCCTGTATTATTTACATGCAGTTTTTTCAGAGAACATCGTCTAACGATGAACGCATCAAGTGCGCAATCGGTAATAGATACACATTTCTATTTCTTCGCTAATCACAGTCATTGTATCCGTTAAAATTCAATCAACCAACGAACATTTAAGCAAATGATATTACGGGAAGTCGATAAGATTCGCTCAAGCTCGAAAGGCAGGCCTAACAAAATAATGTTGCGTGCGCGAATTGAACTTGCTATTTTCTGTGTCAGCTGTAAACACGACTGTAGTGGCGGACTGATACTCCATCGAAATGTTTATATTTCAAGTCATTTCTGCCGAAGTGTTCGAGTAGGGCGATCATTTTGAAACCTGTAGAAGGTATTAATATTTGCATTATACAGGGTCAGTAATAATGAAAACGATAGGATGGTAAATCGCGCGGCGGATTCTAGAATGCCAGCCAAGAGCGTTTTCGGGACTCGTAAGTCTACACTTTACTATAATACAAAAGAAATAATTGCCAGCGGCAAAAAATGTGTTCTTCATTGACGAACATACCCAGTCAGACACCCCTGATTTACAGCGTTTATCAAGTTAAAACTGCTTTAAGTTTTCTGAATTTTTACGTCAAATTAACAGAAATTGTTTGTTACAAGTGTAAATGCAAATGATACATCAAATTTATGTAAAATTTAACTTGCTGAATCATAATGGTGTGTAAAATTTACTTATTATTTCCGAAACATAATTTCACCATTCGATTACATAAATAACAGCGCCAAAGGAGGATTCATAAAATACACAGCTGCTGCGTGACGTGATCTAGATTTCTGTAAAATTGCTGGAAAATTTACATCGTATGTCTGACTGGGATATGATCTTACAAATGTTTAAGAATACAGATTCTCGATCAAAGAATATATAATCTTTATTTATAAGAATACCGTCATGGGCACAAGAAATTCTTTCTGCGGAAGAAAAAGCAATTACTCCAGCCCACAAATATTTTCTCACGCGAAGAAAACCATTGATCCTGAAAGTATATCGTGTTTTCGATGGAAGGAAACATTTGTTTGGCACCAGCAATTATTTCTCTCGGTGTAGAATATTCTCACGCGTCTTGCTCTCGTTGTGATCCTGTTCTGGATCTTTGCGAGGGGACGATTAATACAATAAGAATACGCTACGGCAGATTCTGGGTTGCGTTCTCCTTGGCGCAGTCTGGAGTCTACTACAGCATATTCTCCTGCGTCAACCGATTCCTCTCTACATGGTTGAATATTCTTCTAAATTAAGGCAAACTGAGCTAACGCTAACGGTGTTAAAAAATCAGAAATATGTCATATTGTAGATCATCTGATGTAGTTTGCTACATCGTATTTTTTTTTAGTGTATATTGAATACCATACTTCTGATTTCCGCTCGCTGTAACTATTTCATTAAAATGTCCCGAATGAGAAATTAGAAACAGTGTGTCTGACATCCCCGAACCAAAACTTCTTTTGTACGAAATTTGTCTTAACAATAATGAATGATTACCTCGACAAATATTTGTTAATACTCCAATAGTTTTATTTTCCCCCGGAAAAACGCTGGAAGTATAACCGCGGAATTAATTTAGACGAGGTTGAAGTTATTATTCTTGAATTTGTTCGCAAACAACGTTCGACGTTGACAGTAAACTACAGTAGAACCTGTTACTTTTTGGTATCTACGAAGTCTACCCAGATAACGTTATCGCACTTTGGTTTCCCTCATCGAATAATCGAAGTGAGGGCGCGAAAATAAGGGATGCTTATAGAGGAAACAGGTTCTAATGTTCTAAGATAGTTGTTCCGTTTCAGATATTTTTAGAGAAACATGTATTTTGTACTTTATCTGATATCTCTTCGAACTAAAATGCATACCTATAATACTTTACTTTTTGGAAGCTAAACATTTAATGATTAAATTTACTGTACCTATACTTTTACAATGTTAAATTGTATAAATGCATTTTTGATGCCTCACGAATGATTTCATCTATTTGTTGGATAAACAATTGAAGAAAGTCGAGATCAATGATTAATTGAATGATTATTAATATAAAAATACGTTTCATAATTCGTATGCTCTGTATTTATATACCATTGAAATTTCACGCGTTTAGCCAAATATAACTCGAAAATAATCAATTATTAAGGAGAAGCCTTCACTGATACTGATTTTTAATTGAAATAAGCAATAAGTCGGGGCGTTAGGCACATCGCGCGCAACATTCGAAGATCAACAAAAGAGCGACTGTCGTGTTAAACAAGGTATGGGACAAATAACTGTAACGCAAAAATAAGATACCCTGTAATTATCGAAAATTACATATCCTCATTTTATTATTAGAGCCAATGTTAAATGATTTGTTGGTAGATTTGTTTACTCTATTTGTAAATAGAATCATTTCTGTCTGTGTCAAATTAATCACGATGACTCGATAGTTTCGTTTTGCAAAGCTAAAGAAGGGAAAATTCAAAGACTACATTACTTGTAAGCGTTCAAATTTTGACCCAACAAGGAGAGAAACTTCGATTGGGTTATGCGATTCAATTTGTAATGAAATTAAGCTATTACTGGCGTCGGCAATGTTTAAACAATCTGCGGAAATCCAGTGTTAGAGGAGGATGAACTTTGATGGGATTTATTCGGCGTATACTGGAGAAACGAAGCGTACTGACGATTTTAGTCATAATTTAGATTTACGCGAGTGTCCCTCATTCCTCAATGACTGAGTATGAGGCAGATCGTCCGGCTAGATTAGAAGTACTTTATTGATACAAAAATATGTGTAATATTTCACTTTGCAGTATATACGAGTACTATTTAATAATGAAATAAATAGGCAGAGATAGCTATACGTACATCGCCTCCCATTCATTCATCCATTGTACTACCAAGTAGGAACTCCAAACCTTTCTATTCGCTTCATCTGCGTATCCAATTCCATCTGCACCTTTTTGCGCATGTAGAAAATGGGACAATCTCGGCTGGAATGATAAAAGTACGAATAGCGCAAAGGAGGTAACGGGAAATCAAATTCGGCACGAGATTACAATCGCGGGGTTGGAAGAGGTCTACGATCTCTAAAATAAGGGAATTAGTGACATCACGAGTACAAAAGCGACTAAAGTAACCTTTTTTGTTCGAGTTACAAGGAATTTAAGGGAAAAATAAATATCACAATGTGTTATATTTATGATTTCAGAATTCTGCTTCAAAGAAAGATTGAACATTAAATTTACCTTTATGTATATCGATACTCAAATCAACTACTGACTGAGTAAGATAATATGAGTGCCTAGCCTAAATAAATGCGAAAAACGGAAAAATTTGTTCGATGGTGTACTCTTTCATTCATGTCTGGTTTTTAGTAATAATAATTAGAGTAAATTACCTGTTCTGAATCAATGTACCAGAATTGTGAAAACTCATTCAGAATGAATAATTTACGCTAATTTTGATCTTTTCATAACTTTGGTCTTTCAGCAATGAATTGCGTGATTAATTCTGACTTTTCCTTTTCAACCGGCTTTTCTACTAAATCAGCTTCCCGATTTTTTTTTAGCTACGTACTTCTTTCTGCACCGACTTAACGCCTTCTAACATAACTCGCGCTAAACTTATGCAGCTTTTTTCGGCATATGTATAGAACTTTTGCTATTACGCAGCTTTGAAAGTCATAAATGAAAAATCCAAATGTCAAAATTAGAGTGTAAAAGAGTGAGCTTTAGTGATGAAGAATGACAAAAAAATGACCAACTTCCACCCCTGCAATCATTGCGACTCATTCTTTCGTAAAAGCCTTACCTGGTGCACAGTACTTCCTGATGGAGACTTCCTTGGCACCTCTGGCACTCCGTCCACAGCCTACAGAACTTTTCCTCCAACTTCCTTCCCGAGTACAGCTCGCTTTGAAAGAACTCCGACTCCTGCGCTTCGCAGTGCTTGCACAGTGCCATTTTTTCTCTATCGGCCGGCAGAACGGCTTTGCACCCGATGCACGTTTCCTTCTTCCGCGTAAATGCAGCCAAGGCGCCGACTTTCGACGTGGCCACGGATTTCGTGCGCGTGTGCTCTCCTTTCAAGAGGAGGGACTCGGCTTTGTCCCCGAGGATCGGCTCGAAAATGCGGATGAGAGGCTTGGATAATTGATTTTCCAGGTAATAGTTCGCGTCTATGGGAATGCTGTTTTCCAGCACGTATATGGGGTCTTCCGCTTTTTGATAAGCCGGCGTTCCTCTGGCCGCTGCTACGAATACGAACGGCACTCTGTCCCCGAGTTTCGGCGCAGTTCCCGCGTCCCTCTTCTTCATCTTCGCGGCCAGCTCGACGTGCGCTTGCTTGGCCGCGTAATCCGTTTTCGTCAGTTCCTTGGATATGACGAGCTGGGAGATGTCGATGCGATTGCAGAGCAAGTCGCTGATAACTTGCTTCGCGTAATCGACCGCGTCGTCCGGATTTCTGCGGTCGTATAGTTACGCGTAATGCACAATTTTAGAGAAATTATACAATGTACTTCCAATGCAAGAGGATAAGTTTGTGTGAAAATTAAGATGATTTGCACCATTTTTCATGTCCCACAACAATTTATAGAGTAGGATATTTTGCTACTGATTCGTGAAATTGAATTGATGCGCTTGGATGCAAAAACTCGGCGCTATTATTAGTTCGAGAGATATTAATTTTAGTAGACCATTTCCTTGAAAACTATAGAATCTTCGAACGAACACTAATCGTGCGGCATATTCAGCAGAAGGGATTAAAAAGATGAAATCATAGAGCGTAGAGAGGAGTACTATTTCCATCTCATTGTCAGAGTCATTGACGTACCTTTCTATGAGTAATTTTTGCAAACAAGTGTTCATCATATTAGCCACCAAGGGACAATTATCCCTTCTCACCGTCTCCAGGCCCTTGCAATCCATCTTATCATACTTTGCGGGCGTCGTGAAATAGAGGCCCGCGTATCGTTTTTTATTGATGAGAAGATACGGAAAGTAAACTTTCTCAAACTCTAATTTGATGGGTTTTATAAATTTGGACGTCACGTATTCAGCCGCCTCTCTGCCAAGTTCCATGGCCTCTTCTATCGACTTCACGCCAAATTTAACCATGACCGAATCGGTGTCACCGTAAATGACCACCGCGTCGTGTTTGTAGCCCCTAGCTATGGTGAACTGTTGTTCCACCTCGTGTCTCGTTTGTTCTATCATCGAACGTCCGTACGAAGTAACGCTCTGTAAGAGTGTATTTCTTTTCAAATTCGTGATCAAAGGAACTTCTGATTGAAAAATTTCTCTTATCAATTTCTTGACTATTTCTGACTTTCTCCAGTGATCGGAACACTTTGAGGCATTTTTAACAAGGTATCGGAATTTGTCAGGGAAAGTCAGAGAAATGTCCAAAAATATCGATTTTTCTTTCATGCACAAAAACTTTTCCGAAAAAATCTAATAAACGCTGGCAAGTATCTGGGTGGATCTGTAAAATTCTGCAAAAAATTTTGAGTCCATATTGATATTTACAGAAATTATAAATTTAAAAAAAAACTGACCGAATTTCTGAGTTAATTAGAAATTTTTCAGAATCTATTGGAAATTGGTCCGAGTTTATCGGAATTTTTTAGACATGGGTATTTTTAGACATCTCTCTGAAAAACTCTGATATTTCCCTGAAAATGTTTGCAAATGCTCTGATTAAAGTCGAGATATCAAAGTTTTTCAGTAATTTATTAGAGAAATTTTTCCATCAGAGACGTGACTCAATCAAGCGTTGTGAAGGAGTTTAACGAACGCAAAGCTTTTAATTGCGGGAAATCTCTAAAAAAAAAGGCAGACTCTAGCGCGCCGCGTTTCGTCGACATCTTACTCACGGCGGATATTTCCAAACACGGCAATTTTCCCATCTGCGCTCCGGTGAAGCCGTACACGGAATTGGCCGATACTTTTAGCGCGTATTGCCTGCCGTCCAAAACCTTTTGCTTCAGCGGATCAGTCTCCTTCTTCAACTCAGCTTTGGCGACTTTTCTAGCCGACAACAAACTTTCCAAAATCTCCGGGAGAATTCCCTTTCTAACGGACGTTTTCACGAACATGCAATTCGCCGGTGTCCTCGTTATCTTGTCGTCGCTCAATTTCTGTTTGTTCTGCGCACTGACGCTCAACAGTGTCGTGTAGCATATGTTGTGCGCCATAATGATACTCGGATATAGCGAACTGAAATCTAGAGTCGCTATGGGATCGCTGTAATAGCCGCGTTTCGGTTCGATAACAGTCCCCCCTTCGAACTGTTCTTCACCCCCTTGACCCTGATGAAGCGGCATGAGGTAGCCCCTTTCCCTCGTCTGAATCGAGAAAAATAATTACCCGTTCGCATCGTAATCAGGAGTTTCCCCCGCGAACTTTGTATATTTGACTTTATCGATGCATTTTCGCGCTTTATTCGACTGTTTATCTCGCGTTTAGCGACCAGCGACGTCTCCGACTCGACGCGACGAGAGAAGAACCGTAATAAATGACGAGAAGTCATTCAAGAAATTCGAACCGCCTTCGATACCGAGTCAGGTTCCTTACCTTTCGCAGCAGCTGCGAAACGACTTTGATTTGCTGTCCCCTGGTCAGCAAGCTGGAGAGCGACACGCCAGTGACTCTGGCCATCTCCATATAAATGATTATACACATCAGTTTGTCCAATAATCTCAACGGTAAGTAAGCGTCTTTCAAGCAATAAACCGCGAGTCGTCGACGGGTCTGAGCGTTTCCGTTTTGCAAGTCGGTTATGATGCTGTGGTGAACGTCCTCTTTTTGCTCTTGGAGGAAGTGATAACTGACGGCGTTCAAGGAATAAGACCGTAACTTGTAGTCACGGATCAGAACCTATCGGAATTCGGGGACGCGTTATAAATGACAGAGTAAAGGCTAACGTTTCATATCAAAGTTTCGCTGATCCGAATAATGCGCACCAGCATCAAGTCGAACGGCACTCTCCCTTCGAAGTTGACCGACTTATTTTCGCGTCGCCCCATCTGTTTGCTTTGCAGAACTTGATCCTTGATCACCGATTTAACGTCCTTTATTCTACCGAGAAAATTGAAGTCCTTCACCTTGAGGTGCTGAGCTCGATTGATCAAATACGGAAAGTCGAAGTTGTTGATATTGTAGCCCGTGAAAATATCGGGATCCAGTTGCCGTACAAAGTCGGCCCATTTCTTGAAAAAATGACAAACGGATAGTCGCTTCGCGTTGCAGCCACGCGCGTTTGAATTTAAGTTCTAAATCGATTCCAGTGTACCTCCAGCATCGAGCTCTCCTTTTCAAAACTCAGCACTTGGCAGCCGACGATTGGCGCGCACGTATCCAGTGTAAAGATATTGCGGAGAAACGGCTCAGTTTCACCTTGCCTTATCACCATGTTTGCAATTTGAATTACTGGATCGTGATTTGGTTCGGGAAAGATGCCTAAAGAAAGGGGAAATAGTTGGCTTTAATCGTGCTTGGGTCTGAGTACGAGTCGAAATAGAAAATTGGCCACCTCTATAAAATTAAGACAATCGTCTAAGCATGTACTCTACTATTGGACGCCCTGATGGAAAAATTTCCCTGGCAAATTTCTGAAAATCTCTGATATTTCGACTTTTTTCCCAGACTTTCTGTAGTAATCGGAGCATTTTCAAACATTTCAGGGAACTATCAGAGTTTGTCAGAGAAAATCAGAGAAATGCTCAAAAATGTCAATTTTTCTTTCGTGCATAAAAACTTTTCTAAACAATTCTGATGAACTCGGAGAAATATTTGAGAAAATTCTAACAATTCCTGAAAAATTTCCAACCCACTATGAAATTCGGTCATTTTTTCAAAATTATCATTTCTGTAAATACAAATACAAACATTTTCAGAATTTTTTTAGAAATTTTTGCAGAATTTTACACCTTTACAGATACAGAATTTTACGCGTCTCTGCAGATTTTTTATACATTTTTTCAGATAGTATTTATTAGACTATCAGAAAAGTTTATGCGCGTGTAAAGAATATGGATATTTTTGAACATTTCTCTTTCTCTGAAAATGAAAAAGTAAAAAAATGGATATTTCTAGATATTTCTCTGACTTTCTTTGACAAGTTCTGATACTTCCTTGAAAAATGCGAAGGTCAGAAAAAGTCAGCAACTTGCATTTTCCGAAATTTTTTAGGGGAATCTATCCATCAGCGGCGAGATTCGCACCTTTGCGACCAGCGCATTCGATATCGAAGCTAAGGATTCTAAACGGTGCGATCTTCGACCATTCCCCCTGAGGTTCGTGAGTCACGAACTCATCCCACGCGACGTCGACTTCCAATTGGCATCTGCTCGTGTGAGGCAGCCGGTGCCCCTGATGTCCGCGTAATTTCCACTTCCCAGGTGGTAATTCGATCCACGAACATCCCACCACGGACGTGTCAACCATGAATCTGTTTGAAAAGTCGCTCGCTTTCAACTTTGCGCGCGTACGTACACCGATTAACGAATTAATCGAAGAAGGGAAACGCGAGTTCCTGCGAACCTTATGTCAAAGTCTATGTTACTCTCAAAGGCGCGATATTCGTGATTGAATTTCGAGTAGATGATCTCCTTTTCCAGGAGCCTCTTGCACGCCGCTATTAAACGTGGCAGAGCGACCGTTATCTTCAGAAACGGACAGTTTTCTTGGCCCGCGTATCCGTACATGGTTTGTCTGTAAATCAACTCGACCATCAAAACAGCGTCGACGATGTTTTCCGGATTCGAACGCAGATCTTTCTTGACCGCGTTGTCCAAGGCATCCTACCGAAAACGTTTCATTATCCGTCGTCAATGGGAAAACTAGAATCGCGAGACGATTAAATTGAATACCTTGAAGGGTTTGCAGTCGTTATTGTTAAAATTGGGCGGTGCGGAGACGTACAAATAGGGGCAAAATCCGTGAACGTGACAGCAAACGGAATTGCCCTCCTCGGTGACTCCGAACATTCTCATTATCGGCACCGGGCCTACTTTGCTTCCCGGCATCCCGGGAAGTGGCTTGCCTATAAAATCATTTCCGTCTTCGGACCCGCGTTCTAATTCTTAAGAGCGCGAGTGCGTCGCGTTCGCGTCTAAATAATTAGATTCTTCGGAACGTGCATTAGATGTACGGGATCAGGTTTTAAAATTATGACCGGCTACCTGTATAATGGTCGATATCTGCTTGTTGAAACGTTAACGTATCTGTCTGTGGATTTAGACTCGGTGGAGCTGGTCTGTTCCACTTTATGGATGTGTTTTCTTGCTCTGGTCCCTAGGCGATCGAATCATCGCACATGAGTTGTTAGTACAGATCGGATAACTTTAGGAGACTGTGCCACGGCTTATGAAATCTTTATAGAATATGTTGTAGTGCTCTCTGATGTGATTGATTTGGGTACAGCACATCGCGGAAAAATACATTCGTGGCATCTTGAATCGAAAATATAGACTTTTTGGCGATTGATACTCTTGCAATTTAACAATAAGAGATGGGTCGGAAAAGAATACAAACAGAATTACCCTGTAGACAGGGGGTGACTACAAAAACTTAATTATAGAATTCTCTGGCTATTTCCTGATTTTTCCTTGTCTATCTCGGATCAAATTTTGTAAGTATTCCCTAATATCTTTGTTCATATCAGGAGTTTTTTTATAATCAAATCAACAAAGTTATAAATAATTGTAACACAAGAAGACGAAGCCGCGAAAACATTTATACGCTAAGAAAGTAGCGTTGATGGTAGAGATCTTAATTTTAGTCGATATAGAGATATCTGAAGTAACAATGCGAGCTCCAGTGTGAAATATATCAACGGTGCAGTTTCAAAAAGTGAAATCTACTTTATTTATAACTTCCAGTAAAAATCCAAAATTCCCTGATATTTTCCTGACGTTTCCCTAACGGATCAAATTTCCTGACATTTTTCAATTTTCCAAATCCGATAGACACCCTGACAGAGCATTGTTAACCCTGGAACACAAAGCTGGAGTGTGCCATAGCCTTTCGACTTTTGAAACGCGTGCCCTTTCATTACACTTTCATTTACTTACTCCTAAATATCGTTGGAAATAAAAATCAGACCCCTATTTGATTTATCTAGTCTTATTTCTTATAGATTGACGCACAACTTTTAAAAAGAAAGTTTAAATTCGCTGCAGAAGACACGAAGTACTAGCCGTATCACGACAACGGAGTATGGCATACTCTGGCTGTGAGTTAAAGTTAAGAATTTAGAGGCTGCGTGTTCCAGCGTTAGTGCCAATTTCTAGTACTAGTAAAAAAAAGTATAAGCCAGCTGAAAAATGATAAGCCACCTTCTGATTATAGTAACCATCGTGCGTAAGTACATTGCGAAGAAGAGGAAGCAGAAAACTAGTTGGCTTTTGGAAGTTTCCTGCAAGATGCTGCTGCAAGTCAGCTACAAGTCAGTTGCACCAGCTATATTGCAACGAGATATTCATAGCAAATCTTGTAAAATCTTCCCACAAAAATGCTGAAATTCTATAACACGGAAGCTTGTGCAGAGAATAAGTGCAAATTGCTTATCAAGTTCTTTCACAAGATTGCTGAAATTCCGTAGCATCGTAGCTTGTGCAAGAAAAATTGCAAGTGTTTTGGAAGAAGCTTTTATAAGACTGCTGAATAAGTTTTGCGCAAATATAACTCGCAGCAGGCTCTAGTTCCTAGAGGAGGTATGTCTAGTGCTTATCGTCAGAGAAATATCGATATTACGACATAATGACCTCGAATTGACACCATTACAGTACAAATCGTAATTCCAGGCTTCACAGCCCCTATTTATTTCGCTTTAGAGGAAATAGGGGAAATTTGAGCAAAAAAAAGGAGAAAATTTTGACAGAAAAGGGAGATTTACCAAAAATAAGAAACGTGCAGTGGTTTAAAAAAAAACAATTTTTAAGATACACAATGAAACGCCAATATTTAGTAAGCGAATGGGAAATTGGGAATCTGATTTCCGGTAAGAAACATTCGTTCAACCAGACTTTTATGTTTTAAACGAAATATTGATGCAAATACATGGAGTAGGGATTGTAGTACCGTTTTGTTAAAAAAAAATGAAAAAAAATTAGCCATTTTGGCCGTTTCCAAGTAATTTGAAATGATAAAAAGATAAACTCAACTGAAAAGCTGAATAATATGTGGTTCTAGAGGAAAAATATTGAATTATAGAGGCAAAAGGGAAAAATCACGAATTTTAAAGCCAAAAAGGCAAACTTAAAAATTAGAGGGAATAAAGGGGAACAGAGGGCACACTGTGAAGCCTGTAATTTTATCGAGGGCTGGTTCAACCGAGTCCCCTCAAACTTAAGCGACATTCAAATAGAGTAGCCAATATAGCAGCTGCTTTGCTATTAGTCGTTCCGTAGGAAATAAGTGTCACTTAAGTTTGAGAGGACTTGGTCAAACCGTCCCTAAACCGTACAGATCTGAATCATCTCGACATGTAAAAATGAAGAACTGCAGCAAGGATTAAACATTAAAGGCGAGATCATTTGGCGGGGATTACGAGTACAAGCATAAACGATAAAACGAAAATGAACAGTCGCCTGCCAATTATGCAAATTTGCATCACAGCGTTTAAATAAAAATTATATCAAATTAATATTTTCTCTCCTACTTCTCCGATGACTTGAGTCGCTTCCACAGGATCGTCTTCCATGTAATTCATGGTGGCCAATTCAGCCTCGAAAGACCCTGGATAGTCGTCATCGTCGTCGTCCCTACACAAATCGAATAAATAAAATTAATGTTAGTATAACATTAACGAAACTGAAGCTCGCCTACAAGTATTTCAATATCACAATTCAAGTACAAATAAGTGTACATTTACGAGAGCACAACAATTCGAGCGTGTAAAAAACTAAATTGAAGTTTTAAAGGTGCGTTAGGAAAGGAAATACGCACGCGTTTGACAGGTGAGAGGTTAGGAAACGTGGGTTAACCTTGATTCGAGTAAAAACAGAAGTCGCTTACTTGTACTTTGTCTTTTTAAGAGGAGGCGCAGAACCACGTTTCTTCTGACTCATCTTGGAAATCAAATTATGTTCGTAATACACTGAAAACAATAACCGCAACACAAGCCGACTCAAACGCGACGCGAAAGAGGCGCGAAACCGTGACAGCTGATGGGGTGGGTTGAAAGTTAAAGCGGAACGAGCGGAACATTAGTTACCGCCTCTATGAGAGGCTATTGAAACTACGGCTTAAAGCCGGGGTCAATGTCCGTTGAATATAGGCCCTTGCACAGCGAGAGGAATTAAAGACGACCGCGAGAGACTATTGGTGAAATGCCTCAAAGAGAGACTTTATTTCAGTAGAAACGACGCGTTATTTTTAAATGGTCTAAGACGTCAGAAAAATGACTTATAGACGTCTTCGCGATAACTGAGGTTGCATACCGATACCTTACTTTGAAAACCTCGTAAGTGGAATTTTTGACAAAAATGCCATTTATAGCTTACTGCGTTAAGATTTAAAATCTGAACACACAGTAAGCTATAAATGGCATTTTTGTCAAAAATTGCACTTACGAGGTTTTCAAAGTAAGGCATCGATACGCTACTTTACGTCCTTTTTGGCATTGTACAAGCCAAAAGGGAGTAACCAAAAATTTGTTCTCGCCACTGGTAGAACTACGTAAAAGAGCTCTAAATATGGTCAAATAAAATTTTGAAAAATAAAAGGCTAAAGAGCATATAGGATATTGTCGCTACGCCCTTTTGGACTTAAGTTTCTTAAAAATCACGAGAACTATATTATATTAATACCATAAGGGCATATCGACGTACGTACTTATGGCATTAGTTTCTGTGATTTTTAAGAAACTTAATAACAAAAAGATGTATTAACCATATCCTATGCGCCCTTTCGCTTTTAACTTTCCACTTAATTTTTTTTTCTTTATTTATTCTTATTTAAATAAATTTGAGTGAATACAAAAAAGTTGTATATATGCCCGTTTGGCTTCATAAAAGCACTTTTACCTTTTGGCATTAATGAAGCGATATCAATAATCGATTCCCTTTCAGCCCATTGAAGGGTATTGACATTTGACTAAAAATCGAAAACTCGGAGATCGATCGCTCAATTACCCTACTTTGTGTATTTTTCCGCGCCGGTTAGAAAAAGCATTGTCACAATTTGTCGATATCTCAAAAGAAATAAGAAATATCGATGATTTTATGTTCAAGAAATTATTTTCTTCCGTTAAAATCAACAATGTCTCCATGGTCTTTTGCGATTTCCTCGAAAAATTGGTGATTTTCGGAATAAGCGCGAAAAATACATAAGAAATGGCTAGTCGAGTGATCGATTTCAGAGATTTCAATTTTTTCCAAAAGGGAAAATTTTTCCCAATTAAAATTTTAAAATTTTGACAAAAATTGAAATCCTTTAAATCGAATCCTCGATCACCCTATTCCACATAATTTTTCCTGTTGATTCTGAAAACCGCGGATTTATAGGGGAAATACTAAAACGACACCGAGAGATATCGGCGATTTTCCTATGACAGTTTCGAAATTAATACTTGAGCTCGATATGTGATTTAAAGCCATTCACGCATTAGTGTAAATATGATAATATCAATTACATCTCTTCGCCGATTTCTCCGTAACGAATAACAAACGCAATCCCGAAAATTCCACATTGCGCTTCAGCATAGCCTGAAAAAAGGACTGTCAATAAATCAGAGCACACTTGCCAACAGCACCGACTAGGAAGAGTGTCCGACTCAATCTAAATTCTCCTTTGACTAACACTAGTAAGGAGTAAATTAACAATTCGCCTTCCGGGTCGACTTCATAAAACAGATAAATTCACAACACCTTGGCAATTAAAGTACGAGTATTACATGGGACAACTTACGCGCCGCATCTCTCCCAGCGTTCCGGTCCTAAAGATGACAGGCCATGAGGGAAGTTCGGAAGATGCAGAGTAGCATTTATGTCATTTTCAAAATTACTCTACTGAAATTGAACGATTCATTTGCCGCGAATGCAAAGTCCATCAAAAAAATTGATGATATTTTATATTTTCGCGAGAAGAAACTACCACAAAATAGCAGGCGTTGGTAGATCCGCAAGACTCGATCTCGAGCGTTGCGGATCCTTCAGACCGTACCACGAGAAGGTCCCTGCTAATGACGGTCCGCGACCATCGATAAGTTTCTAGAAATCTAATTCCCGATATTTTAAACGTTAGCAACGATAAATTATCACGCGATGCTTTCGGTACGTAAGGGGCAACTGTATAAATAAAAAAATGAGAGACGCGAATGAAAACTTGTCGATGCTCTTACATAGTGTTATTAAAAACTAGTTTAAAAATTAAAGTCCGGTTCCATCGTGGAGTTTTACTAAACTAATTAATAAAACAAATTCGTCTTATTAAACTAATCCTTACAAGTAAATGAATTCCCTACATGTAGGAAAGCTCCCCTGTCTCTGCAACAACACCATGCTTACGACGGCTTTTACTTTCTTGCCATTTAAAAGTATGAAAATGTACTTTTGGGATGAAGGGCAAATCGCGAGGAGCGTAATAGGAAACCTGTAGAATAATAACGAAGAGCCTATAGAGACGACGAGGAATTTAAGAAGATCGAGCGAAGCCTATAGAGGAAAGACCATGTATCTACCTATATAACAAAGACGACGAGACTAAACGAGATCGAAGCCTTTGCGAAATCGAAGAAGAGCCTAAACGAGATCGAGGAGCCTATACGAAAGTGATGAGAAGCCTATACGAAATCAACGAGGAACCTATACGAGTTCGAAGAGTCTATACGAATTCGACAAAGAACCTACAAGTTCAAAGAAGAATCTACGAATTCAACGAAGAGCCTAAAAGCTTAAGACACCCCAACGACGAAACGACATTGCAGGAGGATAATTGAAAGGATGTGGTTGATAGCCGATAACGAGACAACGATCAAAGAGAGATAATAAAGGAAAAGCAACTGGTGCAATTGCAAAGACACGGGAGCTGAAGATGAAATATAATACCCTAAGATGATGAAGCCTAACTAATGATAATAAATCTAGAGTTTCGTGTATTCCCACGGCGACAAGTGTTGAGCTCTTTTTCAGAAGTTGAGAAATCAAGTGTTCCAAGAATAAGACCAAATCTATAACTGGAACATAAAGCTGAACGATTAATAGTCTTGTTTAAATATAAAAAAAACAGTCGCAGTTTGCCTGGAAAATGCCATTATTACAATCTCAGCGATCTGAAACAGAAAGCAAAATGATTAGTTATCTCATTTCAGATGAAAAAATTGCCGTAGTCCGTCTAAAAAGTAGTGTTGCATAATGGCACAAAATTTGACGAACTGAAACAGAAAGCAGAACAATTAATTTTATCTAATTTTACATCAAAAAGTTGCCCGAAGCACGAAGTTTGATGAACTGAAACAGAAAGCAGACAGATTACAACTTCTCAATACAACCAAGCTCGATAGCCGAGTGTCACAGAGAGTGCTATGATTTTGGTGACAAGTTGCCGTTGCAAATTCTATTCCATTTGTAATTTTACAGCAGAGAAACAGAAATCTCTGTAACACTCGGCTAATCGGGAAAGAGAGAGAGTAACTTATATCTATATTTCCTGAAAAAGAAAGTTTTGTATTAATTCGTAGACCTGAAATAGAAAATGATTAGTAGTCTTAATTTAAATGGATATATATGATATTTTTAAAGAATTCTTAGAAGGGAAAAAGAGCGATAAATGATTAATTCCAATTAACCATTGCTCCATCCTTTACCCCGATTTGAATCCTTAAAAAATAATGATGTCATATGAATGGTGAGATGAGGGAAGGAGACACATAGATATATTTCTTTATTTAAATTACAAAAATTCTCTTAACCTATATGAGAGGTGAACATTTTTAATGGATTCTCTGAGCAGAAAACGAAAGCGATGAACACGATCAACGTTACTCGATCGTTCCTCGTTTCTTACTCCACTCTGAATCCCTTAAAAATAATGATAGATGAGGCGAGGGAAGAGTTTATTTATTTATGTATCAATAATATACATAAATATCGGGTCGAAGTATCCTTTTCAGGATAGGATGCCCGAAGGCATTGGGGATTAAGTGGGCGTCAGGCAAAAAGGCGAGACGCACCACATTTTATATAATAAAGAGTGCCTCACCGTGTGAGGGTGGTAAATTTCCGCGGAACTCAATTTTTCCCGGAGTTCACTGCTACAAGGCAAGTACTTCCTCCGGGGGTCAAAACCGGAGCCCCACTGACGTTTTGAGAACATTTAATATGTTCTCCAGTGATTAACTCTTATGATAAATATTCTTCAATAATTGCATGTCCAATGTATTGAGCTTGATAAAATTTCAATATTACAATTTCAGTAAAAATATCTTATACTTTGTGCATCGAATGCAATGCAAGATTCTCTGAAGGAGCTTGAATGATATCATTTTAACTAGTATTTACATTCTTTCAGCGTTAAGCGCATTGTAAATTGAATTAAAAAAATTTATCGATACAATAATTGTAATGTGAATTTAGCTTTGAACAAATAAAGTTCAATAGTATTACGTGTTTCAAATGTTTGAAATAAATTATAGGACTCTATTTATATGTTTAAATATTCAATTAGGACACTGCGTAGTGAGACTCCGGTTGACAGAACTTATACATCTAATCCACTTTTACTTCAGTGGGGTACTCACCAAGTTTTCTTAAACTAATACATGGTATATGCGAAATGTGTGTATCATAAGTAGGCGTGCGATGAGAACAGAATAATACTATTAAGTGTACAACTTTGCTTCCGCCGTTTTCCTTCCGCCGTTCGCTTCAAAAGATGACCAGTTTTTTAACGCGAGATTCGTACGCTACCCGAAAGATGCGTTCCTTCAATTTTCGCAGTGCCTGCATTTTAAATAATCACGGACGAGCCTAACGTACTACTACCGCGATCCGCGAGTTATGCCGCGAAATGACCAGGGCCCCATCCACGCCCACGTCAGTGAGAGTCAGCACACAAATATGACACTCTCTCCTTTAATTTTGATCGCGCTATGCATTAAGAATAACTACGGACGAACCTAACGTACTAGTACCGCGATCCGCGAGTTATGCCGCGAAATGACCAGGGCCCCATCCACGCCCACGTCAGTGAGAGTCAGCACACAAATATGACACTCTCTCCTTTAATTTTGATCGCGCTATGCATTAAGAATAACTACGGACGAACCTAACGTACTAGTACCGCGATCCGCGAGTTATGCCGCGAAATGACCAGGGCCCCATCCACGCCCACGTCAGTGAGAGTCAGCACACAAATATGACACTCTCTCCTTTAATTTTGATCGCGCTATGCATTAAGAATAACTACGGAGGAACCTAACGTACTAGTACCGCGATCCGCGAGTTATGCCGCGAAATGACCAGGGCCCCATCCACGCCCACGTCAGTGAGAGTCAGCACACAAATATGACACTCTCTCCTTTAATTTTGATCGCGCTATGCATTAAGAATAACTACGGACGAACCTAACGTACTAGTACCGCGATCCGCGAGTTATGCCGCGAAATGACCAGGGCCCCATCCACGCCCACGTCAGTGAGAGTCAGCACACAAATATGACACTCTCTCCTTTAATTTTGATCGCGCTATGCATTAAGAATAACTACGGACGAACCTAACGTACTAGTACCGCGATCCGCGAGTTATGCCGTGAAATGACCAGGGCCCCATCCACGCCCACGTCAGTGAGAGTCAGCACACAAATATGACACTCTCTCCTTTAATTTTGATCGCGCTATGCATTAAGAATAACTACGGACGAACCTAACGTACTAGTACCGCGATCCGCGAATTATGCCGCGAAATGACCAGGGCCCCATCCACGCCCACGTCAGTGAGAGTCAGCACACAAATATGACACTCTCTCCTTTAATTTTGATCGCGCTATGCATTAAGAATAACTACGGAGGAACCTAACGTACTAGTACCGCGATCCGCGAGTTATGCCGCGAAATGACCAGGGCCCCATCCACGCCCACGTCAGTGAGAGTCAGCACACAAATATGACACTCTCTCCTTTAATTTTGATCGCGCTATGCATTAAGAATAACTACGGACGAACCTAACGTACTAGTACCGCGATCCGCGATTTATGAAGCGAAACGACCAGGGCCCTAATACTTTGAATCATAAATGTATAACCAGTTTTTTACAATAAAGCCTTGAATTTCGGAAAAACGGCGGAAGCAATGCTGTACACCTATTGGATTGAATAATCTTTTGAAAATATTATAGCCATGAACCTTATTTGTAGTATATCATTAGTTATACGTAGAACTCTATCACATTTCATTTACTATATTTCAGTTGGCCAAATCATTTTCTGTATCAAATTTACGATTAAATAAAAGAACTAGAAAATCTCACAAAATATTACATATTCAATGTGCACCAAAAATAAATTTTGAAGCTTATCAAACCATATAGAATATCGTTCAAAGAGAATTGACTTTTATCAAAAGCAAGGAACTTGAATAAATAAAAAAGGATAGTCAAATACACATTAAAATTAATTAAATTGAACTAGAGATATTAAATGTTTCATAATTGAATTTCTAAAATTCTGAAAATTATATGTTCAGAATGAATGCATATCAAATCGCACGCCTACTTTGCTTTCTTCTAAATAGAAGAGAAATATATATAGAGAGAAAGAGAGAGAGAGAGAGAAAGAGAGGAAAAGAAGAAAAACCATAGGACGTATTCAATTCCAGATTCATTCTCGATATGTTCTGCAAATTTCAAAAATTTGCAGAAGAGTCTCGAGAACTCCTCCGAAATTATACGAACCGTTATGGTCGGGTGCGTGGTGCAACGACCGGCGTCCTCTTCACTGATGACTTCTTTCTTCTTTCTTCTGGCAAGGCGAAGTCGCAGACGGCTTGCGAAACCGATTGCCACCATGCACCACGCAGCACGGTGTTAGCGACCTCGCCGTTGCCTCGCCTAACGATCGTTGGAAAACGCGGGCGAGAGCAATGGAACGCAATTTTTAGAGTCTCACGGTGCATTGCTGTACCGTCCCGAAATTTAATTGCACGCGAACACGTTTCGTGAGCGCTCCAGGGAGCGATAACGAAACTTCTAAATCGAATTCGCGAGAGGATACCCTTCGCGTGTCCTTGCCTACCGCTTTTCGAATTCGATGGAAGCCTTCAAACATCGAAATGAAAGCCGCGCGACAACGAAGAATAATCATCTCGCGAGTTCGAGGCGGAAGAGAAAAAGAGACGAGACCAACGATCGTTAGCCGCATTAATACTAGCAGCGGGCAAGACTGCAACGGTGCAGTTATTTGAAAATTTATTCAATATCTCGCACTCTCAGTCACACTTTGGCCAAATTCGCGAACGCGATAATTCGTAGATCGGAGCCCTACCTATCCACCTATATTTAAAAACGATGGCCATAATCGCGAAAAGCCTACCTAACCCCTGTATATCCAAAAAAACGAACATGCTCACCAACACATTCATACAACATTCGCACGTGGTATGTCCGGTTCCTCCCTCGCCGTGTGAGAAGGGGGAGATTCTTCCTCAACCCCTTCTCAATTGCTGAAAACGACGCGAAAGACAGATCGGATCGCGCGATTGTCCTATTTTCTATGACTCTACACCGCGACTGCACTTTGAATAAATGCTATGGTAGGTTTAGCGGACGACTTTAGCCAATTTATTATTAGCTTTACGGTGATAAAACGGGCGAGAAGCTACCCTGAAAGAATCATAAGAAAACTCGAATTTTTTAGCTCGACTCGACTCCTGAAAAAAATCCAAGAAAAATAACCGACCGCGATTCAAACGCGCGAAACCAAGCTTTTATGTTGGTTTCCAAGTGCCACCAGGGATCTGGCAGCGATTCGAAAAAAAAGTATTTGAGTATTCGCGTACCGCGATCGAGCGAACAAATTTCCCTGATATAAGTTCCGATCGATGCGCAGAACGTTCGATGTTTAATTTTCAAAGAAAAGGAGGAATTTCATTACATTCGCGTCCATCGAACGTCTGCGCACCTCGGGCTTAGATCTAAATTTGCAGCGAAAATTAACGATTTACTTAACCCCTTCAGACCTGGTGTACACGAGAATGCACATTGGATTTTAGCTACTTTATTTAAAAATATTACGCAAAAATACAACTGTACTGTTTGCACATAAATATAAGAAAATTAAAAAAAAATAAAGATTTCAAAAATATGTTAAAGTATAATAATACCCCAAAGGCTAAAATATCATTAAAAATTTGGTTTACTCCGCGAAAAAAAAAATCAAGTCTGAAGGGGTTAACGACCTGAACATGAAGTGTTCCGCTCCAAGCAATACAATTGGGAGCTATTAAATTTCCGCGTATTCCGCTGCAAGTAACACGGACGTCGTTGCACCACGCGAAAAAAAGGATAGTCAGAGGATAGATAATATACGACCATCGCGCTCTCGGTATTTCGCCAAATCGCGTACCGAGAGACGGTGGAAGAACTTTGACAGCTGGGACTTACTCGGCGATGAGGATCCCCCGATGTCCGTCTCGCGAGATATGGCTCCAATGAAGATCTGAAATAGACGAACGATTGCGATTAGGAAACGCCGTATTTTTCGAACGAAGTTCCGTCGATCGTCTTTCAAATGTCGAGAGGATTTTACATTCGATCTGTACTCACCGTGAAATTCACGTGACGGAACCAAATGCCGACGGTCTTCGGTCCAGCCGAAGCTATCGGCCCTCGAAGTCGACTTTATCTGACAATAGCTCCGGCTACGACAAACGAGCAATTGAATCAATGAGGGAATGTATTTTAAGAGGAATCGAGCAATCATGCGAGAACCGGTAGAATTTACGATGAATTGAACATTTTTTTGATAAAAATCATAGTAAAAACAAACGCACAGTGAAAAAACTCGCGAATTAATGACGGCGCTCGAACTGGAATGTAAATGTGATTTCAAATGAAAAGAAATTAGAACTTACCACGAAATATTCGTGACGGAGGCCCAGCGACGACAGCCCTTCGCGAAAATCGCAGCTCGGGCCTTGATTTCGTCGTCGAATCACAACGTCGTATTTATTACTCGTTCCATCTGAGACAAACGAGTATTCGGATCAACGAAGGAATATAATTTGCGGGAATTCGAGCAATATCACGAGAATTTACGGTGAACCGAACGTTGCGTCGATGAAAATCAAAGTTGAAACGTACGCGCGGGGAAAGTTCGAGAACTAACGACTGCGCATCCGAAATAGCGCGGCGGATAATGCACCAACTTCATGAATTGAGAAATTGTAACTCACCATGAAATACTCGTGATGGAGGCCCAAAGACGACAGCCTTTCGCACGAATCGAAGCCGAGGCCTCGTATTCGTCGTCCTTTGCTGGACATTGCGTCCTTGATTCACTCCGTCTGCAACAATTAAACGATTCCGACCGTTGTATTTCTTTCGAACGGAACGACAGCACGAGAACTGACGGTCTCTGCGCAATAGAAGGAATAGCTATGGAACGAGGAACGGAAGCCAGCGCTCTCCACCAATCACATCACTGCTTTAGCAAAGGATGCTCTAAAGCAGTGATGGGATTAGTCGAGAGCACTGTTCTGTTTCCCGCTCATTATTCTTCCTATTGCACAAGTTTCTAATAAATAACGCGAATGATAACCTGCGATTCACATCGACAAAATGTTCGAAATGAATATCCCATTTGTACGAAGAAAACTTGAAAGCGCGATGATATTCCCAAAACGATAAACGCGTTTCAATTTAACCAATGCACAATCGCAGAACGCTTCCGGGATCTCTCTATTATATAAAATAGTTTTCTCGATGCATCGAAAACCCTCGCCGGCTGAGCGTCACTGCCGTCGCCGATACAATGTTCTATTATTATGCAACCGCGATAAGACTGCGTCGTGAGGTGACTGCGTCGTGAGGTGACCGCGCCGGTAAACACGACGACGCTCAGCCGGCGGTATTTCTTTACGCGTCGAAGAAACTATTGGTACGAAGAAAACTTGAAAGCGCGATGATATTCTCAAAACGATAAACGCGTTTGAATTTAACCGATGCACAATCGCAGAACACTCCCGGGATATTGAAATAAAATAGTAGGTACCTACTCACCACATAAGACTCGTGACGGCGCTCAAACGTCGACAATCCGCGGTTTGGATATGTCGATCCCCGAAGTCGACTTCCTGTGCTCTCCGTCTGCGATCACGGAATAATTGCGCGATCAACGAAATGATTTATTTCAGGAGAAAACGACGGACGACGAGAGACCGCGATAAAATCAACGATAAAAAACGTTCGGATCGAATTCACGTACGAAGACGAACTGCGCAGAGAGAAATTTTTCGAACGAATTCGACCGACGACGCGAGAATCGACATTGTATAATAAGCCGATGTTCGAATCATTAGACAACAAGATTTTAAATTCGCACTGGAAATGAGGAGCTCGCATGCAAAATCGGATACATCCACTTTTACAAGTTTTTCAGGAGATAAGAAAAACACTCTACATATTTATTACCCACAACGGGCACCGTTATTATTCGTATACATAGAATACCATGGGTCCGGGGTCTGTCGGACCCCACGGAAAGTTCCACGGAAACCCCTTCGAAGGTTAAAAAAAACTTGGCGTTATTGGCAAAAAAACATTGGATATATCCGGTTTTGCACACAAATCAAACACATAGAGTAAAAAAATATTAATTTCGTTTAAATAAACGAAACAAGTAAGCTATTCAAGTAGTAGTTGCAAAAAGAACAAAAGAAATTAAATATGTATTGCCGTCTCTTCGTCCAGGCGAAATTTGGATATAACCGGTTTTGCTCCAAATGTGTCGAAATTCACTTAACAATATTAAAGGGATTTATACGGTTTTGGCTGTAGACGAATATATGTACCTATAGATATCACGCGCGCGCGCGACCTACACTCGGAAACCACCAAAACAAGATTTTGTGTGAAAAGTGGATATATCCGGTTTTGCACTCGAACTCCTCAAATAATCTCGAAGCGATTTGAATTGGAGCGACGCACGAAAAACGGATTGCACGCGGATATACGTTTCGAAAGGAATCGGTCGACGACGCGAAAGCCGATAACTTCTATGATAAGCAGATTTTCGAGTCCGCGAATCGATCGAATTATTGCAGAAATATATAACACTCACCACACATGGTGCTCGTGACGGAACCCTAGTCCACGACGCAGCCGAAGCCCGGGCGTGTAGTGGACTTTTCATCCTCCTTCGCTCCGCCTGCGACGGAGAACAAAAACTACGATTAGAGACGACCGCGTTTACCCGAGGAAATCGCTCGACGAAGCAAAGCTCCACGAAAATAGAAGCCGAAACTCTAGAATTCGCTCCGAGCCGGTCGAATCGACACGGAACGCGTTTCAAGGATATCGAGTCATCGCGAAACACAGAAACACATCGCGATCACATTAACACATCGTAGAAACACATCGCGAACATCGAATCATCGCGAAACACAGAGAAAGCGGGAGAAAATGAAATCTCACCGGAAATCTCCGTCGGAGATGCAAAAACCGGCCATCCTTGGTCGAGCCGGGCACTCGGTCTTCGCTCGTCTTCTTCTCTCTTCTTTTCTTGACCCACCCACCCATCCCACCCTTCCTCCTATCGCGCCCGGATTAAACGGCGCAAGAGGCGACTAAAAAGTCACCCTACGCGGAATATTCCGGGGGCCCTGGGCCCCACACCCAGGCTCCTTGGCTCGGCATCGCAACCCGTGAATGCTTTCCTCGCATTCGCCGGGCCCACGGCTCTCGCCGATGCCCCAAAACGTCTCGAACCGTGCTAACGATTGAGCCTGATGCAGCAGATGACCGAGACAAGGAGGGGGAGCACCTCCTGTAGGAAGCCAGATAAAAAGCGTCCCACCGTGTTACCAGTGGGCTGACAACCCTTGGGAGACTCCGCCGAATTCGCCGCTGCGTTCGGTAATATACTTCAGCGTACAGGTGTTCGGGAGTGGGGGAACGAAGATTCTCGAAGATGCGCGAGCGAGAGAGCAATGGAAGACCGCGAGTGCGAGTGAGAAAACGCTACAGAACTACGACCAGCTCAGTTAATGTCCAACACATAGAGTCTCCGTGTACGTGTGCTTACCCAAGGCTCGAAATTTTTGTTGTGATATCGTATGACTTTCAATTCGCAATAATAAGGGCATTCCGTTTACTCAAGCTACGAGACGTTTGGAAAATTTTACAACAGAACCTGACTTCTTTTAAAATATAATAAACGCACGTACGATACTAAACGATAATTGAGGTAGCACTATGAATTCACAGGACGATACTGATGATCTGCTAAGATGCACTGAGCTGTGCACGCCTTTGCAATCATCTGCAAACGTCGTTGTATCGTAGAGATCAGAATTGCAGCGAAATACATTGATTATAGATACAAGCACGTTTGCAGGAATGAGGAACGATGCAGATATCGCTCGGTACATCTTGGAAGCTCGTTGCACATCTCTACAAACATCGCCGTGTCTAGTCAGAGCATTCCTATGCAATCCCCAGAAGCTACGATACAAATGACATGTACAGAAATGTTTGACGAACTTCTAGATATACAGAGCTGCATGCGTTCGTCGTATCCTAGATGTAAGAATTGCAGCGAAATGCATCTACTATAAGACGAATGCTTGCAGACACACGCAACAAAATGCTTGCATATAACTCGGTGCACCTAGAAGTTCGTTGAACGTTTCTGCAAACGTCATTTGCATCATAGCTGCCGGGATTGCACAGAAATGCATCGACTTGACACGACGACGCTTGCAGAGATATGCACCGAGCTGTATGCAAGCATCATTGCACGTTGAGAAATGCATCGTTGATCGACCATCGATATGACGTCCTCTCGAATTCGACTGACGTCGATATACGACGTTGTTTTTACGTCGATCGACGATTCATTCATTCAAAGTGAAACGAATGCTCATGAAGTTCTTTCTACGACATCGCTGTTGGTTATAAATACGACGCGTTCCTCCAAAAGGCATCGAACCATTTGCCGAACGACTTGGAATGTCCGATAATTCGATAAAATAGTTGAAGAAGTACTCGTATTATGCACCTACTACATGGAGTTAGAAAAAACGCTTGGCTGTATCGTACCGATGTCGCTGGGCAACGATTACAAGCCTATTTTATATTTTATACGTTAAAATTGTATCCCTGTAAAATCTAGAAATATTCATCGCGTTACTACACGTGCGCATTTGATATCGCTCGGGGAATCGAAAAAACATGTAATACAATCCGAAAAAGCTCAGGAATCTTCCAGGTTTTGTGGTTTGCCGTGATTGATAAAATTATTTTTCTATGGTATTTCATAAAGGTACATTAAACTCGTCTCCCTCGGCATCAAACTACCAGATGGTAAACACACGGACACGGGTTTCAATGTGTACGAAAGTGGGGGAGAGATCTTCCGAGCGTAATACAATAGAAGTAGGCGTGACTTCGCTCGGTTGTGGAATTTCCAATGTCCCTCTATCGTTCTCTCGTTCGCACCCGTGGCGATATACAGGGTGGTTCAGGTTAATCGTCATTAATTCTCACGAAAGATTAGACGAACGACCATCTCACCTTATATTTTCTTATTTGTCTCGATTAGCCGAATAATTTTTATATAAACGAAAATTTTGAGTTCCAATTAAAAAAACTACAATGACTTTTGTATCTCATAAACGACGAACTTTTTTCAAAATGCATTGCATGCGATGCATGCCGTCCTCGAAACCAAATGACTTTTACTCGAAAGATTTTTTCGTCAAGTGATCAATAATGGAAACAAACCCAATTCTTTCTCGCCCAGGCTAGCCGATTATTGGGAATCAATGATTTCATTCAGAATAGTATGGAGACCGAGCCGCTCTCGCTTTCACGGTCAAAGATTCGTTATGCAGGGTTACTGACCAGAGCTGACCAGCAGCCGACCAACCGACTGCACTCACAATCAGTAAGTCAGTAGGTAGGCGGCCCGGCGAATTAAAAATTGTACAGGAGGAGACTATACGAGATATCGCAGTCGGATAAATTGCATTCCGATTAGCGCCTAGGAATGCTTCATTGTCGGGATTTTCAAAGCCTTTGTCATGGGCTACGATTATGCAACGGAATCTGAGAGAAAGATATAGCAAGCCAACCCCCCGTCGAGATTTTGCAAGGTTTTGGTCTAATCATTTCGGTTGACTCAAAAGAGCGAATTAGCTAATTGTAAATGCAAAGATAGTGCTGCCTAGCGTTTCGAGTAGCTCCTATTGATTCATCGTTAGAATTTTCACAGTTTGGAGACTCCGATCATTGTTACAATCTTTTATAGAGGAAGGAGGATATGATTTTGGTAGGTACGCGAAAAGGAGGCGAGTTTGAATACCGAAGATTATGATCTCTGCGCGATGCTACGCATCGAAGGTCAATGTAATTATGGCATTCTTTATTAGAATATCGTACATCGGATAAGAATAATGCGGTACGATTCATTTCAACGATTTGGAATATTGGAGAACGCGATGAAACAGTCAGGGAAGTCGCATAATATGCGAGTTAACGCATTCGTAAACTAACAGCAAGCGCAAAAGATTTGTTTAAATCTTGATCTTTCCCTTCCTGTTACTCGAAATTATGGATCTTCTACGCGAAGTTACACGAAACGCTCGGCTGCATCGTACCGATGTCGTCTGGCAACGATTACAAGCGTATTTTATGCTTCAAATGTTAAAACTGTATCCCTGTAAAGTCAAGAAACATTCATCGAGTTCCGTATGCAATTAATATTGCTCGAGGTATTACAAAAACATTCGTTTCAATCCGAAAAGCCCAAGAATCTTCCAGACAGTTTTCAAAACTCGTCGTGATTTATAGACATTATTTCCCTATAGTATTTCGTAGAGTTTCGTTAAAATCGTTCTCCTCGATGCAAAATTGCCAGACGTAAACACACGGACACGGGTTTCAATGTGTACGAAAGTGGGGGAGAGATCTTCCGAGCGTAATACAATAGAAGTAGGCGTGACTTCGCTCGGTTGTGGAATTTCCGATGTCCCTCTATCGTTCTCTCGTTCGCACCCGTGGCGATATACAGGGTGGTTCAGGTTAATCGTCATTAATTCTCACGAAAGATTAGACGAACGACCATCTCACCTTATATTTTCTTATTTGTCTCGATTAGCTGAATCATTTTTATATAAACGAAAATTTTGAGTTCCATTTAAAAAAACCAATGATTTTTGTATCTCATAA
This sequence comes from Xiphydria camelus, assembly GCA_963678675.1. Classification (NCBI taxonomy): domain Eukaryota; kingdom Metazoa; phylum Arthropoda; class Insecta; order Hymenoptera; family Xiphydriidae; genus Xiphydria; species Xiphydria camelus. Next base: position 2,010,348 of record OY783197.1, read on the forward strand.
AGGACGAACTTTTTTCAAAATGCATTGCATGCGATGCATGCCGCCCTCGAAACCCAATGACTTTTACTCGAAAGATTTTTTCGTCAAGTGATCAATAACGAAAATAAACCAATTCTTTCTCGCCGCTCTCGCTTTCACGGTCAGAGATGCGTTGTGCAGGGTTACTGACCAGAGCTGACCAACAGCCAACCAGCCGGCTGCACTCACAATCAGTAGGTCAGTAGGTAGGCGGCCCGGCAAATTAAAAATTGTACAGGAGGGAGACTATACGGGATATCACAGTCGGATAAATTGCAATCCGATTGGCGCCTAGGAATTCTTTATTGTCGGGATTTCCAAAACCTTTGTCATGGGCTACGATTATGCAACGGAATCTAAGAGAAAGATATAGCGAGCCAACCGTCGAGATTTTGTAAGGTTCTGGTCTAATCATTTCGGTGGACCCAAAAGAGCGAATTGGCTAATTGTAAATGCAAAGATAGTGCTGCCTAGCGTTTCGAGTAGCTCCTATTGATCCATCGTTAGAATTTTCACAGTTCGGAGACTCCGATCATTGTTACAATCTTTTATAGAGGAAGGAGAATATGATTTTGGTAGGTACGCGAAAAGGAGGCGAGTTTGAATACCGAAGATTATGATCTCTGCGCGATGCTACGCATCGAAGGTCAATGTAATTATGGCATTCTTTACTAGAATATCGTACATCGGATAAGAATAATGCGGTACGATTCGTTTCAACGATTTGGAATGTTGGAGAACGCGATGAAACAGTCAGGGAAGTCGCATAATATGCGAGTTAGCGCATTCGTAAACTAACAGCAACCGCAAAAGATTTGTTTAAACCTTGATCTTTCCCTTCCTGTTACTCGAAATTATGGATCTTCTACGCGAAGTTACACGAAACGCTCGGCTGCATCGTACCGATGTCGTCTGGCAACGATTACAAGCGTATTTTATGCTTCAAATGTTAAAACTGTATCCCTGTAAAGTCAAGAAACATTCATCGAGTTCCGTACGCAATTAATATTGCTCGGGGTATTGCAAAAACATTCGTTTCAATCCGAAAAGCCCAAGAATCTTCCAGAGAGTTTTCAAAACTCGTCGTGATTTATAGATATTATTTCCCTATAGTATTTCGTAGTTTCGTTAAAATCGTTCTCCTCGATGCAAAATTGCCAGACGTAAACACACGGACACGGGTTTCAATGTGTACGAAAGTGGGGGAGAGATCTTACGAGCGGAGTACAATAGAAGTAGGCGTGACTTCGCTCGGTTGTGGAATTTCCGATGTCCCTCTATCGCTCTCTCGTTCGCACCCGTGGCGATATACAGGGTGGTTCAGGTTAATCGTCATTAATTCTCAAGGAAGATTAGACGAACGACCATTTTACCTTATATTTTCTTATTTGTCCCGATTAGCTGAATAATTTTTATATAAACGAAAATTTTGAGTTCCATTTAAAAAAACTACAATGATTTTTGTATCTCATAAACGACGAATTTTTTTCAAAATGCATTGCATGCGATGCATGCCGCCCTCGAAACCAAATGACTTTTACTCGAAAGATTTTTTCGTCAAGTGATCAATAACGAAAATAAACCAATTCTTTCTCGCCGCTCTCGCTTTCACGGTCAGAGATGCGTTGTGCAGGGTTACTGACCAGAGCTGACCAGCAGCCGACCAACCGGCTGCACTCACAATCAGTATGTCAGTAGGTAGGCGGCCCGGCGAATTCAAAATTGTACAGGAGGGAGACTATACGAAATATCGCAGTCGGATAAATTGCAATCCGATTGGCGCCTAGGAATTCTTCATTGTCGGGATTTCCAAAAACTTTGTCATGGGCTACGATTATGCAACGGAATCTGAGAGAAAGATATATCGAGCCAACCGTCGAGATTTTGTAAGGTTTTGGTCTAATCATTTCGGTGGACTCAAAAGAGCAAATTGGCTAATTGTAAATGCAAAGACAGTGCTGCCTAGCGTTTCGAGTAGCTCCTATTGATTCATCGTTTGAATTTTCACAGTTCGGAGATTCCGATCATTGTTACAGTCCTTTATAGAGGAAGGAGGATATGATTTTGGTAGGTACGCGAGAAGGAGGCGAGTTTGAATACCGAAAAGTATGACCTCTGCGCGATGCTACGCATCGAAGATCAATGCGATTATGGCATTCTTTATTAGAATATCGTACATCGGATAAGAATAATGCGGTACGATTCGTTTCAACGATTTGGAATGTTGGAGAACGCGATGAAACAGTCAGGGAAGTCGCATAATATGCGAGTTAACGCATTCGTAAACTAACAGCAACCGCAAAAGATTTGTTTAAACCTTGATCTTTCCCTTCCTGTTACTCGAAATTATGCATCTTCTACGCGAAGTTACACGAAACGCTCGGCTGCATCGTACCGATGTCGTTGGCAACGATTACAAGCATACACTATGCTTCAAATGTTAAAACTATATCCCTGTAAAGTCAAGAAACATTCATCGAGTTCCGTACGCAATTAAAATTGCTCGGGGTATTGTAGAAACATTCGTTTCAATCCGAAAAGCCCAAGAATATTCCAGAGTTTTCAAAACTCGTCGTGATTTATAGCCCCTATAGTATGTCGTAGAGTTTCGTTAAAATCGTTCTCCTCGATGCAAAATTGCCAGACGTAAAACACGGACACGGGTTTCAATGTGTAAGAAAGTGGGGGAGAGATCGTACGAGCGTAGTACAATAGAAGTAGGCGTGGCTTCGCTCGGCTACGGAATACATTGTGACTATCTACACCGTCTATCGACATCTCTGTCGACTGCACGATGCGCGTATCGTGCCCTCTCGCTCGCTACAGTTTGTGCGCCTTCGAACGGCTCCGGTTTTCCCCAAAACGCCTCTCCGCGAAGGACATTTGCGCGCGCAGCGGCGATTTCGGAGAAGTCTCCCAAGGGTGAATCTAGCCCCGCGCCAATGTCACGTTCCGAAGAAGAACCGCAGTTTCGCCGGTTCCTTCGACGCACACGCACCTTCGGCTTGGCGCGGGGAATCGGACCCTGAATTCGCGGATAAGCGGTATCGACGCGGCAGGAGGATATCGCGCGGATTTATCCCCGGAGAGACAATGAGGCGATCCTGCGGGGAACGAGCGGCTCGGCGTGCCTTGCGAGCCGAGATACCGACGCGGTGAGAAGAACACCTCCTCGTCGGCCATTCTAAGACGGTCTCGGGTTTCAAGAAAATTTCTTCGCGTCGCGTTTTCTTTTTGCGACGGGAGAAGCGTATTCGTCGGTCGTTTCGTCGCATTCGGGTCACGGTGTCGCGTCGAAACTCACGACACGGAGAGACGTAAAATCGCGGAGAGGCGGGCAGTTTCATCGGTAGTCATTTCCACGCGTCGCAAAGTGGCTTCGAAGCTCGTGGCAAGGGAAACGATTTCATTGAAGCGTTGATACGAAGTGGTGCAGAAGATCGCGTGAAAATTTTTCATTTTACTAGAGACAGTGACGGACTTTGTCGCCCTTCGCGTTTATAAAAAATTCTACAACAGTCGGGATGCTGCGGAGAGAACTCCGCACGAAGATGCTGCGTGGGGGATGCAGTAGGCAGAAGCAAAATCGAGAGCTCGTTTCATATCAAGAATGCCAAGACCAATGCTACAGCTGCTGCGGTTGTACACGCGACGAATAACTAACGGTAATAATTATTGCAATTTTTGTCACGTTCAGGGATTTTTTGAGGGATTTCGAAATACGGGTAAATCGTATCGATGTTCGAGAATAAAAGTTTCTATGCATTTTTTCGAGTATCGCAAGGGGAGCGATGCAACGAGCGTGCACTCTGATGTGTTATAAATTAATTTCCATCTTTGAGTGTAAAAATTTCGCTGCTATTTTGAAAATACACGCTCTGCTTGTAGCTGAATATTCGGGGATCCTGGAAAATCTGGAATTTCGTTGAGAAATTTTATATTCCATGGAAAAACGCGACGTGAAGCTTGGAGAATTTTCTAGGCTTACACATAATTCGTTGCTCTACATAATCATGTAATTTCTTTCAGCTATTTCGAACTGAATCGAGATTTTGATTCTTCCGATAAATTCGGCTTTCCCATAATTTTTTTCTTATTGCAGATTCAAAAAATTTAGACAGTTATTTATCCCCTATTTATTTAATTTTTTATTTTCGTATTTATTTAAGCTGCAAAATAACATTTAAGGATGCAGCTGTGGTATCGTGCTGTAAGACTATCTCTCTCACATTCGTTGCATGACTTATAACTGCGAATAATTATTCTTTCGAACGTCTTTCTCTTCGTGCGATATCGAATACGTATATTATTTTAAACTCAATTTAAAAATAGCAATATTTATTTTATGGGAAGACCGCATTGAATAAAATTACATAGAGTACCTCTTCGTACTCTAAAACAGGCCCGGGTTTATTTTTATTCGTTTCATCGTTCAACGCTGAACATTGCGATACTTTGTTTCGAGCGTGTCGTATCTACATCCTGCGATTCGGATTCTGTCGCTGGTGACTTTTTTAAAATGTTATTTTTAACCCTTACAAGCACGGTGGCATATTGAATATGCCACCTAGATTATCATCATAATTCTTTGAACATGATGATGATTACTTTATTTGACTGACCTTATTTCCATAAACATAGTTGCCCTTCAGGTTTTTGGGGTCGTTGATTTCAAATTTGCTATCAGATTTTCAAAATTCAAAATGGCGGATCCAACATGGCGGACCAAATTTGTAAAATTGACTCCGATCATGGTGAAAATTGGTATACATGGATTTTTGGAGTCGCTGATTTCGAATTTGCTATTAGATTTTTAAAAGTTAAGATAGCGGATCCAATATAGCGGACAAAAGTACCGAAGTTAGTACCGAGTCAACTTCGGTACTTGTGTCCGCTATATTGGATCCGCTATCTTGACTTTTAAAAATCTAATAGCAAATTCGAAATCAGTGACCCCAAAAACCCATTTATACCAATTTTCACCATGATCGGAGTCAGTTTTACAAATTTGGTCCGCCATATTGGATCCGCCATTTTGAATTTTGAAAATCTGATAGCAAATTTGAAATCAGCGACCCCAAAAACCTGAAGAGCAACTATGTTTATGAAAATAAGGATATCAAGAAAATGTGTGCTTCAAAGGGTTAAACGAACTAACCAGTGATTAATCAATCCTCATCCTTTCATTAACGAGAGTAGACGCCACCGTAGCTAATGAAGGCATGAGAATTAATTGTTCATTGGTTAGTACGTTCAAAAATAATATTTAAAAAAGGTCACCAGCGACAGAATCCGAGTCGCAGGGTATAGTAGGTATAGTGAGAGAGTGGAGCGCGCCTCATAGCCGAGTCGCATCGATCAACAGGTAACGGCAGCTGTTTAGCTCGCAGCGGTAGGGTATGCTATTTCAGCACGGTCTGGCGTATCGGGTGCGCGCTCTCGTTTCCCGCTCCCTGCTTGCGATTCCCTTTTGCTTTTCCGAGAAAATTGTTGAAGTACATAGAACGACTAGAGACACTGTCGGAAATCCATTTCGAAGACCGGAGAGCTTCGCGAACCGGGAGAACGATCGTGGCGCTCGTGAATCTTTTGAGAAAACTTGCCAAAAATTTTAGAAGTTTCTCGCCACGTTCGTTTCCTCGCGTATTTCAATCAGCCACACCTCGGACTCACAGTTGTTCTGTTCTTTGTGCAGTGGACTTTGGATTACCGTGTTACGTCGGAGCAAGAACGGCGGTGGCTGTAATCGTCATCGGTGAGTGCCCCATTCAGATTTCCTCAAACCGACTTTCGGTACGCGAAATGACGCGCTATACCGAAATCGGTTCGTTGTATATGCCTTTTCTTCGCTCATTCTATCCCTTTCTCTGTGTGGCGCGACGATAACACTTTAGGGGATTTGCAGCGAGACGCGTTTTGGAAAGATACTTTTATACTCAGTTTTTTACATTTTTCTCGTTCGCTATTTGGATAACTGCTGTCGAAAACTCGCTGCAAATATAATTGCGAGGTGGTATCACCGTTCGACGCTCGCGTATTAATTGAACTCGAGAAATCAAAAGTCGATAACTGGTCGAACGGTGAATACTTCTTTGTGTAGATGAATTCGAGAGGATTGTTTGTCAGGGAAATTTGTTCGTTTCGCGGGACGCGTTGTCGATTTGTATTGTTGCTTCTTGAACTGTTGGAAAAATCGCCACAGCCCCCTTAAGAGGGGCTGAAACATGGCGATGGAAAGAAAAGAGCCGATTTGTATTATGGTGCTGGTAGCGGAACCCTTTTCATTTCTTATCATCTGGACTTGAATTTTTCTATAAAATATTGAAGAACTCGATTTGTAGCGGCATTTTGATTGGAGCAGTCTATATTTGCCTTTCATTTCAATGAAATTTGTCTCGTTACATAATTGTAAAATACGCTCTCTTCAATAAAAATCGAGTTTCAAAGAGATACTCAATTATTTTTATATCATCACTCGAAGAAATGTAATAATCGAAAGCTCGTTAACGCTTCTAATATTGATTGCTTTACTTCGTTTTTTCTTACATTTTCATAACTTTCGAATGAACGACGTGTTACTTTTCTCATTTGCCTAGAAAATCCTGATCGCTACCAGTTCTATACGGGCTCTTTGAAAATCGCGGTAGCTTCGTTTCTTGGATTTTTTTCAGGGTCAGATATCTACTTTGCTTATGATTCTTTCAGGGTAACTTCTCAGCTCGTTTTATACCTTCATCCTAAAACTAATAATAGGGACTAAAGTTCAACCGATAAACCCATTAGCAATTGTCCTTCTTTGGACGATCGATAGAGTCACGGTTTAGAGTCCGTAGCTTAAAAAATCCGCGATTCCGTGTATCTCTTTCGCGTCGTATTGCAGCTGCTGCGAGGGGGTGGAGGCGAGATCTCCCCCCTCGACACTGGATCATCACCGAAGATCTACATTAGAGAATGATTGTCGAGACGAATGCATGCATCAGTGCGAATGTCCGAATTTTTTGTATATAGGTACTCTCGCTGATTTTCGCGATTATGGCCATTCGTTTTTTTTAAATATAGCTGATTAGTAGGGTTCGTTGAATCTCAACGCATTTTTTTTGGGCCAATGTATGCTTGAGAGTGTGACCGATCAGAGTCTGCTTCGGGCGGATTGGTCTTTAGTACTTCAAGATCGCGAGAATTTCGTCTCTGTTATTTATTGCTAACGATTTCTCGTAACTCGGTGTTTGAAGATTCCTCCGAACTCGAGCGATCGTCGAGCAATGAAACGTGACGAATTACTCGGACGCACAGGAAGAATCTCATCAGTGAAGAGGACGCCGTTCGTCGCGCCACACTCTTACCGTACGTCGCGTAAAATTTCCGAGGATCTTCTGAAATTTTCCGCCAAGTTCTTGACACTGGGGGATCGTTTCAGAATTGACTCTGGAATTTTTGTGTCGCACGGATCTTCTTGCACTATCCTTCTCTCGTACTGTCGCTTGTCTTTCTCTAGTGGGCTTGCGAGAGTGAATTTTCTATATTTGCTACTTTGACTTCTTTGATTAAATATTACTTAAAGAAAAATTACTTCATTACATTTCGATACGTATTTCATTTTTATTTAAAAGTTCAAGTTATAGCAGACGTTTTTCTTATCGTATTATTAAAAAATATGAAGTTGTAGGTTTGGCTGTGAACCAATGTCGGCAGTTGGGAGGCAAACTGGGATATTCCAGAGCTGCTGAGATTGAATCACAACTGCTTCTAAGAGCAGTCATTTTTATATTTATATTAAATTAAAATTCGAATTTCCTGAAAAATCATACACCGTATTAATTATAATCGAGAATCAAATTTACTTGCTTATTTATGCTGAAAAATTATGGTCGACTTATCCTTTTTAATAAAATTGGCCTCGCAAGCCTGCCAGACATATTCTTTGCATGTGTGTGTAACTGAAAATTAAAATTTGTACCCTAACGTGGTACCGTCGACCAGCGTCGCATTGGGATGCACTTTTCGCTGCAAGTTTAGAAATGCCGCGTTTTTGTCCAAAAGGCAATAATTCTATTTCAATAATTTTTAATATCTAATTGATATATCTTTTTTATCCATTCTGCGACGCCGGTTCGATAAATCGGTGTAAAAGCCGTGTGGGTCATTACTTGTACCAGTTTGCAAGGAACGCCTACTGTATTATCTTATCTGTGAACCATGTCTGAAAACTCCGCAAATTGACGCGCATAGAAACTTCTGTTACTTTGCAGGTCTATTCTATATTCTACGAAAGTCGGTGCGACTCGCAATTTTTGCCTGGCGCCCGTAAAACACATATGAATTATTATAAACTCTAGTCTGAGAAAACCTATGAACAAATTATACCTCTATATTATATGCCGAATATTTATTAGTCGAATCATTATCGACTTACTTAGTTTTATCATGTCACTGACTAATTCATGCAGGGTTTATAGCAAGCCATTTTGATTAAAATTAAATTATTTTTGTCTTTAATTTTTCATATTTTACTTGACATATGAGAATTATTTTTCTACTCCGTACGATTATCTAATTTTCGTCTGAATATAAACTGCATTTTACACCGAAATCCCAAGGAGCACTCGCAAGGATGGCCGTGCTCCAATTTCGACAGTCCTGGAATATCCCTACTTTGCCTCCCGAAAATGTCGATATTAGCGTACGATTTTCCCTGCGAGAATATTTGATTTTTCCTTTTCAAGATAGAATTATAGGCAGCTATCACCCCTGCGATATGTGTATATTTATGAATTTAATTAAGGATAATAATTCATTGTACCTTGAATTGATAATATATGTTGTATACATTAATTGCAGATTTGTTCAGTTAATTGATGTGCTCTTGCTTTATAGGAAGTCTCTTGATCCCATAAGACCACTGATAGTTCAGCTTCTTGTTTCAGCTACAGCTGATTCTACAGTTTCTCAAAATTTCAGATGATACCTTTGTTATAACTATCGAATCTCTGGTTAAAATGTTTAGACTGCTATGCTATAGCATAAATCAATGCTATCTGGATATTCGTTCAATCTTTGAAATGAACAATAATCTTTCAATTCGATTGGAGAAACTCAATTTGGGAAATTTTGAGATCAATACGATATGCTGCAACGATCGAAATCATTTCGAATTCTGCCTCCAACATTATTTAGGTATGTTCAATGTTACCGTAGTTATACGATATTTCGACGAATTGTGTAGAAATTTACGCACATCTGCTCCAGCACGTAGACAACTCGTTCCACCGCGGTGCTTACCAGCTGATGTTTGCTTCTCGATGAAAAAAATTAAATGACAGAAAATCGTTGTAATTTAGTAGGTATAATAAAAACGCATCAATTTTAGTTTCAGATTTTTACTTCGATAAAAACGAGAAGGATTTTATCTCGAGTGCGAGGCAACCGAAAAATCAGTTTAAATGTATCGGACATGAAGGTGTTGTGAATTTATCTGTTTTATTAAGTCGACCCGGAAGGCGGATTGTTAATTGACTCCTTACATGTGTTAGTGGAAGGAGAATCTAGGTCGAGCCGGACACTCTCTCAGGTTGGTGCTCTTGGCGGAGGGTCCTCCGATTTGTTGAGTCCTCCTTCCAGGCCTTCACTATTCATATTTAAGCCAATTTGAGTAAATAAATCTAAGTTTTTGTACGTCCTTTTGGCTTCATTAAGGCATTTTTTGACGTGTGAGCGCGAGTGAGAATATGCAGTGAGTGCCGAAGAGAAGCTAAATTCATTAATATATCATTTTATTAATATTTATAAACAATACCTATATTTAATTAATAAAATTGTATATTAATGAATTTACTTTTCCTATTATTTTTTATCTATTCTAAATTTTAAATGAAAAAATAAATTCATTAATATACAATTTATTAGTATCCATAAACTAAATATATTTAACTAATAAAATTGTATATTAACGAATTAACTTTTTTTTTATTTAAAACACTATACATTAAAAAGTTAAGCGTTAATTTATTAAATTAATGATTATTAAATAATTATTCCTGGTCAACAGCCTCTCTGTCACACACACTAACCGGCCTGGGTTAGGAAAATGTGTGACAGAAAGCCTCGTATACACCCACCGCACATTCTCACTCGCCCTCGTACGATTCCTATGGCGCACGCTCTCATGTCCACCCTGTATGTAACAGGTGCAATGGTATATCCTATACGTATGTACCGTGTGAGGCTAAATTTACTCGCTAGGAAAGGAACTTCAATCACTATTACCTCATTAGTCATGCATTTTTGGCCTATATCGATATAAGGCTTTATTGTAGATTGAAACTTAATCTTCAAAAAAGTATTACACAAATATGTGCCAAAAGTTCATAGGTAATGAGATAAGAGCGATTCAAGTTACTTTCCCGGCGAGTAAGCTTAGTATGCATGTACGGATACGTGTTTGCATGTAGCTACATTCAAATAATTCGTGGGAGCGGAATCGGTGCTTGCGAAAGATACCGAATACCTAGGTATGCACGCGATAGAATCGAAATTGATAGTAGGCCGAGGTCGGGCCTCCGTTATTCGACAATTCTAATTAACGCGTACATACACGCGGCGAAATTCCGCTCGCTCGCCCACGACATCAGCAGCCGCTCGCTCCGCGCCAGGGGCCGCAGGCACGGGGGCAGACGGAGTCGAATATCGTCGCTAGTGCGGCGATGGTGGCGGACAGTGGTGGTGGTGGTGGTGGTGGTTAAGATAAGCGCGGGGGACTGAAGTGCGAACCAGTTCGATTAAATATCCCGAAGAACAGTTTCTTTCAAAGTACGACGGAGGAGCGAAGAGAAGAGAAGAGAAAATGCTCAAGGAATTCTCGCCGGTCACGCAGGCCCTGCTGGGCACGCTGCTAACCTGGAGCCTGACCGCGGCCGGGGCGGCTCTCGTCGTTGTCATTCGGGGAAAACAGGTGAGCATTGATCCGCGAGCGTGAAACTCTTCGAGCCCTTTAAATACGTCAACGCGAGGCACCCTTTCTTGAAATTGGAGCGCGAGGGATTCTCACGCGAGTGGTTGAAGAAATCTGACATAACCTAGAATATCGCAGCCGGCCGCGTCGACGCTGCGCTTCCGCGCTTGTTACAGGCTTCACAGTGTGTCCCCTATTTTCCTTTATTCCCTTGTTTTTTCAAGTTTCCCCTTTTCACCCTAATACTCGCGATTATCCTCTTTTTTTCTCTCTTATAATTCGATAATCTTCCTCTGAAAGCACTTAGGTATTCAGTTTCGTGGTTGAATTTGTCATTTTCATCGTTTCAGATTAGGTAAAACGGGTCAAAATGGTCCATTTTTTTTTGCTAAAATAATATAGCTCCTGCTTTATGTATCTGCATCAATATTTCGTTTGAAATATAACAACCTGGTCGAATTAATGTTTCTTATGCAATAGCGATCTAATTTAGCGTGGCACTTTTATTCAGGGGAACTCTATGCTCATAAATTACCTTATCAGGCTTCGCAGTGTGTCTCCTATTCTTTTAAGTTTCCCCCATTCACCCTAAAGCTCGTGTTTTTCCCTCTTTTCTCCTATACTTTGATATTTTCCCTCTAAAACTACTTATTCAGCTTCTCAATTGAATTTGTCTTTTCATTGTGTCAGATTAGGTGAAACAAGTCATAGCGGTCCATTTTTTTGGTCTAACATAATATAACTTCTATCTTATATACCTGCATCAATAGTTTGTTTAAAATATAATAGCCTGGTTGAATTAATGTTTCCCATCAGGAACTAGATTCGACAAATGTTCTCTTTTCCATAAATTAGGTAGCGATTTTCAGATTTAAATAGTGTAACATAAGATTTATATTTTTATGTTACAAAAATATCCTTCATTCGCTTAATAAATATTGGTATTTCACTATACCATTGAGGCTAAACTCACTTCCCAGGAAAGAAACTTCAATCGCTATTATCTCGTTACCCGTATGCACATGATCAAGTTCTCCTTCAAACTTTTTATCAAACTTACCAACATTATCGACAATTTTGTATGATATTTGTCCACCTGTCAAAATGCTGGAAACTGAGTTAAAAATAGTATTTTTTTGATAATGTCGGTAAATTTAATGGAAAGCTTGGCTGTGTGCATTTTCCCATTATTTATGAACTTTTGACCTATATCGATATAAGACTTTATTGTAAATGAAAATGTAATCTTCAAAAAAGTATTATAGGATGAACGCACACAGTCACACTTTCCATCAAACATTCCATTAAATTTACCAGTGTTACCGATAAACTCCTATTTTTAGTCCAGTTTCCAGTATTTTGATTGGTGGACTAATAATAACATTCAAAATTGTCGATAATATCGGTAAGTTGGACAACAAGTTTGAAGGGTTGATTTGATCCTGTGTGCATGGACATACAAAAATGAGCCAAAAGCTGATAGATAATGAGATAATAGTGATTGATGTTTCTTTCCTGATGAGTAAGCTCAGCCTCACATATGGGATATCTCAAAAGTTGTTATTTTATAAAACCACTACAGGTTTCTAATTTCTGAAAGATCTCCTTTTTTAGTCAAAATTGTCCCCCTTTTTTGCCAAAATTTCTCCTAAAACCTCCTGTTACAAATAGGGGCTGTTAAGCCTGTTATCATTAAGCAAAATGAGACTTTAATTTGTCGCGTTTATGTAGCTTCTGTTTAGCTGACAATCTCGAAGGTCGATAAAAAATTGTTTCGGCTTTCTCTCATTTTCTCACGCCGATCGTCGCACTTCCCTTTGTAGAGCGAGAAAATCGCTTTAAATGCTCTACTTTAGTAGCCGTTGTTTGATAGTGGGCTCCCACATATCGCACGTTCGCTGCAATAGTGTCAATTCTAATTTTGAGTTATGACACTATTGCAGCAAACGTGCAATATATTTACGTGAGTGTAAAGGATTTTTTATTTTATTGATTAACGCGTACTCGCTCGTTCCCCTCGGCGTTATCTCCTATCGGCATAATGTTTATAGTCCGAAGCGTAAATTTCTTATTTGCACATTTAATAAATGAAGGAGGGGAAAGAGTTTTAGTAGAAAAGAAGTACCTATATCGCGAATTTCTGCCAGCTCGATCACAGGGAACGATCTGAATACGATCGTTCGACATTGTCCGTTTCAGTGGCAATGTGCACTTTGTGAAAGTAAAATTGATATAGTCCTTTGTCGCGTGACCTTGCTGCTTTATTAACGATTACTCTCTTCTGGCCGGAGTAAGTTTATTGTCTTTGCCGAGCAGAGAATGTAACCCAGAGCTAACGAGCTTCGCGCTTAACTTTTAGAGTCGATAAATCGACCAGCAGTCAGGTCAGGGCCTCCGAATAGGAAATTTATTGATTTTATTTATAAATTTCACGTCTAAAAAGAAGTCGATTTTAACTGAAATTTCCCCGGACCCTCTAAAGGTTAACAAGCTCATCCGTGTATTCTAACTCTCGAGTACTCTCCTTCATAGATCTTTTATTAGCTTAGAAATAATCGAGCAAGTTTGCTCTTCTTCGTGTCGGTTCTTTTTTCGTTCTGTATTGGAGAAGTACCATAAAATTCGCTTGGAACGAGTAGTCAATTTTCAGTTCCACCTTTGAAAAGCATACGTACTGTGTTAGCAGAGAATCAGCTACGAATTGACATGTTATTTGAGCAAGTGGCTTGAATGTATTTTAAGAAGATTGTCTTATCGTTGGTTCCTACATATCACGAATGAGTGATAATTAATGTCCCTTAATTAATTTAAATCGGCAGCGATATAGTATGCGCAAGTGCGACATCGGCCATTGGGTGAGAGCTGAATTTAATTTCTCCGATTTTCCGAACATCACAGTTTATTTTAAACCTTTTTTTTCTGGTTTAAGCATCGGTTAATACCCTTATCCTATCAACTATTATAGTCTTATCATTAATTGGTGGGATAAATATTGGCGAAATCCCTTTGTAATCCGTGGTCCCACATAAAACACGAAAGATTAACACGTGAATCGCGTACAGGAGAGACTCGCGATGTGGTACACTGAGAGGACTGATTGCTAGTATCAAAAAATGTCTTGAATCAAGAACATATGATCTTACAAGTTGCTAAGAATACAGATTCTTTTAGTCGAAAAGTATGTATCGGATGAGGCTAAACTTACTCGCCAGGAAAGAAGCTCTAATCACTATTATCTCATTATCTATGGGCTTTTAGCTGATATTTATATAATACTTTTTTGAAGATCACATTTTTACCTATAACAGTGTTATATTGACGTAGGTGAAAAGTTCATAAATAATGAGATAATAGTGATTGAAGTTTCATTCCTGGCGAGTAAGTTTAGCCTCATATGGGATTTTTAATTTAAGAGTACTTTCCTTGGAACAAGAAATTCTTTCTACGTAAGAAAGACGATAACTTAAATCTATCGAATATTTTCTTGCACAAATAAAACCATGGCTTGATCTTGGAATTATATCATGTTTTTGATCGAAGAAAACATATTGTTGGGGTGCCAGCAATTATTTCTCTCAGTGTATAATAATCCTTACACTGTATTACAGTTATATCGTTTTCCAGGCAGCACACGAGCCAAAAGATATCTTTAATTTATCTTCAACATCCCTTATATTCCATTCTCAGATGACCTTTAAGCATGAATCATCTTAAAGATGTATTTAAATGCTAAAAATAATTCAAAAGTTGGTCTAAAGACGACTTAAAGACATTTTTTAGCTCTGTGCTATATCCGATTTTTACTTTCGTTTCGATCTTGAAATTTAATGCGCTCTCGTACAAAAACTTACATCCGCCCGTTGAGACATTCAACCCGCTTATTCTCGAGAAATGGTGCTGGATGATTATTCGTCGAATCAGTCGTTCGAGCGAAGTACGATAGAAAGAGCCGCATCATCTCAGCCGAATCGAAAAGGAATGTCCGGTACTTTCTTTCAGAGAAAACTCCTCGATGTCAGCCTCGGATTTGCCGCCGGTGTAATGATAGCCGCCAGCTACTGGTCACTCCTCGCCCCCGCCCTCGAGATGGCCGCGGAGAGCAAATTCTACGGGGATGACGGAAGATACGCATTCTTGCCCGTCGGTGTCGGCTTCCTCGTAGGCGCGGCTTTCGTATACGGAACGGACGTGTTGATATCCTCCCTCGGCATTCAGTCCCCCAATGTGCTTTTAGCTATGCAGTCAGTCGGTACGAAACAAAGGCGCAAAATCCTTGCAAAATTAAAGAGTGACGAGGATCTAGACGCTAACTATGTAATTAGTGATACGCAAAAACGTGGTGGCAAAGTACGCTCGAATGTCGAATCGACCACGATCGATGGTATTTCATTCTTCTTCACTTTTGTATCGACAATCATTTCTGCGGGCTTGACAAATGGGATCAGTTTATGCAACCGTCGACGTATACTCGCCCCTCTTTGCTCCGTCGCGTTCGGCGATCATCTCGCGTCCGGGAATAAGCAATCGACGCTGCGATTCTCTCTTCACCGTCGTTTCTTTACTCCAGGCTTCACAGTGTTTCCCTTTATTCCCCGATTTTTTATGGTTTCTCTTTTTCACCCTAGAACTCGCGATTTTCACCCTTTTCCCCTATAATTTGATATTTTCCCTCTAAAATCACTTGTTATTCAGCTTCTCAGCTTTTCAATTTGCTGTCTTTCAATGAAATTGTCCTTTCATCGTTTCAGATTACTCGAAATGAGTCAAGATGATCAATTTTTTTGTCAAAATAATACAACTCCTACTTTATTTACCAGCATCAATGTTTTGTTTAAAATATAATAATCTAGCGGAATTAAGATTTCTTATCAGAAACTCGATTTGACAAGCGGTCTCTTTTCCTTAAATCAGATTGCGAGATGCTCAGATTTAAGTTACACAGTATGAGATATCAATTTTTAAGTTACAAAAACATTTTTCATTCATTTAGTAAATATTGATGTTTCATTATATATCTTAAAACTGTTTATTTTCTAAAACCGCTATACATATCTAATTTCTTGAAGACCTTTTTTAAACAAAATTATCTCCTTTTTTTTTACCAAAATTTCCCCCATTTCCCCTGAAACGAAATAAATAGGGGCTTTTTGATGCCTGTTACTCGCATCGGTCCGTTGAAGGAAGATGCTGTAACGAGAGTCCTGCAATCGCTTCTGCGCGCAACCGCAGCAGTTTTTTGCTTATTCCAGGACAGATTAAGGCTTTGAAGTGTATTAGAAATGCTCGTTTTACACCTACCGCCGATTAAATGCCACTAACAAAAGTTTTAGCGATAGTTTGTCACCTTTGGGGTTTGAGTCGATCCTTCGGAGTTTGACCAAACGGCATGCGTCCTTGTAACTCAGCGTGGAACTTCGACATCCAGGCTCGGCTTTCGCGAAAACCAAACTAATCTAAATCCGCTCGAACTCTAATCCGCCGTGTTTAAATCGAGATAACAGTGCAGTGAAGTGACCAAAGGATTGTCGACTACCTAATCCGACGACTAAAAAGCTCTTAAGGCCATTCCCCACGTGCGCGTAATGTGCATCCCCGATTAATCGAAACGTAAACAAACCCGGACGCCTGTGATTAATAAATAAACCTGAATAACCGCGCGCGGCGTACCGAGTCTGTGTTGAAGGTTCCACGCGTTCCGAGAAACTGATCTTGTTACTCCTGCCTGCAGACTTACATGTAGAATAGTATGTACTAGTTTCCGGATACCGTTTCGCGTACTCCCGACTTAATCGCAGGCTTCACAGTGTCCCATATTCCCCTTTATTCTTCTATTTTTTTTTAAGATTTCCCTTTTTCATCTTAAACCTCACGATCTTCTTTTTCTTCTATAATTCGATGTGTTTCCCCTAAAAGCACGTATTCATTTATTTAAAAATACTTATCATTCATCTTCCCAGTTGAATTTGTCTTTTAATCATTTGGGATTACGTGAAATAGGTCAAAATGGCCAATTTTTTTTGCTAATATGATATTATGGGGTTCCATTGAAAGCCGCTGTTTCAAAAACATTATGTCGTAATAAAATATGTGAATACCTCAATCGAAGTATTTGCCTTCGGAAGCAATAACTTTTTCCCACTTTTCTGGCAGAAGTGGAATTCCGCGACGAAAAAATTCTCTACTTCTTGAGCTGATCCACTCGCCAACCCAATTTTTCATTCTTGGTAATTACGGAAGTGTGTATCTTCCGAGTCGTGTTGCATCGATCTGAATAAATGATAATAACTCGGGGCCACGCTGGGTGCGGGAGAATTTCCCATTCGAGCTCCATCAATGTTTCTTTCACGGCTCAAGCAACATGAGGCTAAACTTACTCGCCAGGAAAGAAGCTTCAATCACTGTTATCTCATTATTTATGAATGTTTTACCTATATCGATATAAAACTTTATCGTAGATAAAATGTAATCTTCAAAAAAGGTTTATACAAATACGAGCCAAAAGCTGATAGATAATGAGGTAATAATGATTTCAGTTTCTTTCCTGTGGCGAGCAAGTTTAGCCTCGTATGATATATCTTAGAAATTGTTATTTTTTAGAACCACTACACGTTTCTAATTTCGGGGAGATCTCCTTTTTAGTCAAAATTTTCTCCCTTTTTTTTTGCCAAAATTTCCCCTAAAATTAAATAGGGGCTGTGAAGCCTGTAATCGCGACTCGAATTGTGCTCGCATTCGATTGCATGGCGACGTCGCCGACGAGGGGATCCCGATTCCACGCGTTGCCCGCTGTAGTCGGCACGGAAACCTGCCCAGAGAACGGCGTGTCAACTGGCGGCGCGCTCGACGTCGTGGCTTTCAAAAGTCGATTTTTTACAGGCTTCTATGAACAGAACGCCCGTAAAAGGCAGACCGGAAGCGTGCAGAGGCCGCCGCAAGGCGGTGACGTCGAGACGGTCTACGAAGATCCCAGCGACGAGATGAAGAACAATCAGTGGAGGCGGATATTGCTGCTGGTCGTTGCAATCACGGTACGTCAGTCGCGTCGATACGCGTGAGATTTCGATCGAGACGATCGATAATATTTGCAGTTAGGGAATCTATCTATAAATAGAAGGCCTGAAAATGTCGCCTCGCGCTCCGTGCGTTTGCCTACCGCGGATATTTCGCGTAATATGTTTGTAAAATGATAATATCGTCGATACCGTGAATATGGATTGTCGCAAATTGAAGACAACGCGGTGTATCTTTCGTTGTTATGAATTCATTTAATTTCATTCTACGACATTTCTTAAGGAGGTTCCATCGATAATAGAATTAACAGAGCTCTCATATTGAGCTAATTCGGTAAATCGATAGACGTAATTAGTAGGACCCGGTTCGAATAAAATTTTGTGACGATTCATCATCTTGCATAAGAAATATAGAAAAAGATATATAGGTGAGGAATTGTCACGAAACTCGAACTGAGGACCATAAACTTAAGGACAGCGCTAAATTAGTTCCTATTTTTAAAATCCATAGTCGAACTTGACGAAACTCTGTAGATTTAGAGTTTATCGAAAAATACGAAACCTCTTTTTGTAGAATTAATTTAAATATTATTGAAGGTGGTCGATCAGCCCCCCCAAAGTGTACCTACCGCTCAAAAAAAAAACTTTAGTTTAGTTGCTCAGTTTAAACCAAAAAAATTTTATTTAGAAGTTTTTCTTATATTTGATTTTATATTTGATCTTTTATCGTATCTCACTTCGCTTAAAAGTTTGTTTCCAAAAAGAGGAGTATTTCTCGATAAACTGAAAATCTACCGAGTTTGGTCAAGTGCGGCAACGCTTTTTCAAAATGGAAACTAATTTAATGCTGTCCTTGGTTCAGAAATAAAAGAGACCAATGTGCTGCCTGTCATTAATTAATTAATTTTGTATGGCTTATATAAGTTAGCGAATCATCACAAAAATTTAACCGAAAGCTCCAAATACTTATTTTTTTGCCGATCAATCGAGTATGATCAAAATCGTTCTGCTAATTCTATCATCGATAGAAACTCCTTAAAAATTGTGGCCACGTTTTATAAATTAACGACTGTATCTTTGTGCATGTCAGGTACATAACATTCCCGAGGGTCTCGCCGTCGGTGTCGGTTTCGGCGCGGTCGGAAGCAGCGCGTCAGCTACTTTCGAGAATGCAAGGTAAGACGGCATTGCGCTGCTCTATTTCGCAGAAGAATCTCAAATAATGCAACGAAGACGACCGTGCAGATCGTAACTACTCAAGCGAAACACGTGTCTCGGCTTCGCCTCCATCCGTCGTACACGACTCATCGATGCGTCAATATTGCGATTTTAAGAATCGATTTAATCTCCGAAAAATATTTTCTTCCGAGGCGAGATTACAATCAATTCCTCGTGACGACAGAAACGCGAATGACTAATATTGTCAACGCGACTGTCTTTCTTCTACTTGTTCGCCGCCGCGACCTTGGCGATACTTTCAAGAGCTACTTCTCTTCGGAAAAAATGACAGTGTTTGCCAGTGTCTTTAGATAACGCAATCTTGGGCTGCTGTCCGAACGGCGCATAAATATCGCCGTCCACCGCACGATTCGCGATAATCGTTCCTGTAGTTGATATAAGTTTCTTAACAGGAAAATAGTAACGTCGATTGTAACCCTCCGCGCTAGTCTTATCAAATACGACACTCCGAATACGAATCCAGAATCCGAAACTCTTCAAATCCGCCTGAAGCTTCTGCTACCGATTTGTGTACTCTACGAACCCGTAGATCCCTCACACACAGGTCGAGTTTAAAGCCTCGTTCTCATTAGTCAAGTTACTTGACCTCAAGTCGCTTGGATTTCAAGTATAACTTGATTTCAAGTTTGTGTTCATATTTGAGCAAGTAGTTTTAAAGCAAGTAGAAGTTACAATGGCACCGTCTGAAATAGTGTGTGCAGGAGTATCTTTGGTAGCAAGCCTTTTACTTTGCGAATTCGAAAAGATTTACTTTCATCCCCACAGCATTCAATTCTTCCGCACGTTTTCTCGTACTCTCATCCCTAGCATTTCTGTCGCGATATTTCGTCGGGTTACTGCGAGAACCAGATAAGTAACATTTTGGTAGTTTAGCTTTTATAACCAAAGCTGCACTTAATCGAAAAATGCTAATAATGGAGTCATTTTGTTTTTGCAGTAATGCGACGATTTATCCGATCCATTGTTCCATAATGTATCGTACTTATATATTTCCAGAAATTCAATAATATTTTCGTTGTTCCACTTAGCACTCATTTTTCATTTTTATTATGATTTTATTTATACGTTCAATTGCTCACATCTACACAGCGAGTTGTTTTTCAAGTGGTTTCTAGTCAACTAAAAAGTAGAAAGACATCCTACCCCTCGCTTGTGAAACTTGGAAGCAACTTGAAAGAACATTTCAAGTCAAGTAAATAAAACGTTCACATTGGTAAAGTTATTTCAAGTTACTTGAATTCAAGCGACTTGAAGTCAAGTAACTTGACTAATGAGAACGAGGCTTTAGATCGAGTAAATCGAACGAATCGTGCGTCGTTGTGGAACGATAAGAAACAGGCGAATAAGTCGAATACATCGATCGCTCAGTCGGTGCCCAGTAAAAAGTGGAGCGAATCCCGACAGTTTAGATGTGCATTTTATCATCTCCACGATCGTCTATCGATAATCGTTAAGGGTTTCGTTCGATTAGATACTTCCGTACGTCATGATGTTACCTTTTTTATTTAGATTCAAAGCCTTTAATACACCAAGCTCCGATCAATAAGCGAAAAGCGGAGCCCATTCTGAGCGATCGCGTGTCGTGATTCGAATTCGAATATACTTTGTGGTAGTATGTTGGTTTCGCGGTTGCCTTCCAACAGGCGCAGCTGGAGCAACGCTGCGCCTGCGAAAGGCAACCACAAGACTGAGTTATAGCGCGAAGTACGAATCTCAGGCTTCACAGTGTTACCTATTCCCCCTTTTTTTTTAAGTTTATCCTTTCTCACCCTAAAACTCCCCGATTCTCCCCATTTTCAGATGACCCTGCTCTAAATTTTCATTAAAAACTGATAAAAGTAGATAAAAAGATAAATTTAAATACGTAGTATCTACACATCAAATATACGGATATAACATTCTCAATTCTAATATATTCGGATACAATTTTGGTCAGCTTTCTATCAATTTTTGATGAAAAGGGACAAGAACGCATAGTAAACGAATAAGTTTCTCCTTATCTGCTTTTAATGGATATTTTTGGCAGGGACACTTTTATAGTGTATATCTGGAATTGCTGTGTCAAAAGCACATCAGATTCCCATAGAAATAGTCTATAGGAATCTATGGGATTTTTTCAAAAGACCCCTCGTATACACCGAGCACGACTCGCTTTATCGTCTCGCGAGATCTCGAGTCCCCGATATTAATTATTTTTCTCGATATTCGTCTTTCAAGTCCGACGTGTCGGAATTGCGCGATATCGCTCTCATGCTCGCACGCCACGTCGCGAAAGGAGATATGCAATCAGTCGGGAGTAAAAATGGAATTCAAAGAAAGTGTAGGTACGATTTTTTCCTTATTTTTTTTTCGAAACAACTTCGAAACAACACGGCCGCACTGATAGCCGATAACCGTTCGGGATAAGAAGCAGCTTGCTCCGTCGGAGGAGAGATGTCGCTACCGATGACTGCTTCTTTATCGCTACCAACATGAGGAGGGGTGGGGGAAAGGATTCGTGGTAGGAGGTCCCCATGAATGAGTTCCATGGTGGTCGCGGGCGGCCGGAGGCAGAGTTTATTGGCAGCGGTGGCGATGGCGGAGGAGACGTTGGGAAGGGAAGGGGAGGCGGTGGAGGAGAGGGCACGTGTGGCCCTGGAATCCAACGAGCCCTAGGCGCCGCGCATTCCATCCCTCCCCCTCCGTCGCTCACAGGCCTATCTCCGAACTCGCTTTCTTTAGCGCGCATGTAGTTTTTTAACCAACGACCGCGTCTATTACCGAACCGCGACGCGGTCGTAGGTTTTATCGCTCGGCACGGAGATGATGAGCGGGATAACGGGGGCGAGAAGCTCCCATCCGAAGATACGCGCGCCTCTCGATCTTGACGCGGTGGATCGCGCGGGGATTAGACGAAATTCCGAGTTGCGCGGATTTCAGATTTTGCCGCGCGCGACTAGGGATTTTATTCTCTCCCTCCCCGGATAACAATATCCATAAAGCCGTTTTGAAGTTATCCGTACCTACACGGGAGAAAAAATGTGTGGTAAATTTCACGACAAGGCCAATTTCTGGTTATGATGACTACAATTTTAAATAGTAAAAATTCTAGTAAAACTTGTAGAAGTTGCAAGTGTTTACTGTAATTTTTACTGAAATTGTAGTTATCGTAACAATATATTGGCCTTGTGTGTGTCCCGTATTTTACCACAAACTTCGTAAATATTGCAATTTATTTTTTTCCGTGAGGTAAGTCCAACACGGTGTTTAGCGGTCAGGGAATTCTGGAAAACCCGGAATTGTCAGGGAATTATGTAGGTCAGGGCAAAGTCGGGGAAATGAAATAATTTTCTCGAATTTTTCGAAACTACTCAAATCTCACAAATAGCTTGACTTCTAGTCTTAAAATTTTTACAAATTTATATAGAAATTAAAAAACAATGTTCCATATGTGTATACCAGGGTTGCCACATATCTGGAAATTCTGGAAAACCGGGAAAAGTCATATTTTTTAGGGCGTGGGAAACCTGGAAAAAAGTCAGGGAATTTTTTTCTCACATTTTGCTAGACCCATGCCTAATGCCTCACTTTTTGTTGATTAAAATTTCACGTTGTCCAAAAGATGACTGTCGGATAACTCGAAACTTCAGTTATCAAAAGTGAGGCATAGACTATTTACGGATGATTAACACTAGAACTACCGCAGGCAGTCAATTTGACTGGTGTCTTCCATTCAACCTCGATTATTTCGTAACCCGTGAGGTTCTTGTCAAAATTGGTACAATACTTTTTTGTAGAGCACATTTCGCTCTACAAAAAAGTTCTATAGCAGTGTGGACGAAAAATCCACGGTTAACGAGATAATCACCCGCCAAAACGACCGTCTTATAAACCGCGTCCATTCGGTAGTTCTAGTGTTAAAAAAGAGAGCTTTCTAACTTGTGTTATCTAGCCCCCATCTCGGTTCTCGCGTGTGAACCCAATTAACGCGGCTTTTTGGACCTTCGCGAATTTAACGTCGATTGCATAACGAGGAGCGATATTGACAACGGTGAAACTCGTCAACTAGTTTCCCCTGCGATCGCGCGAGGCGTTCGCCGCCGCATTCCCGAGCGGCGAAGTAGAGCGAAGGGCCACGAGGGGAACAGCCTGGATGGTATTTATCGTCGCGACGGAGAACGCATCTGGCGAGTACGGGCGCATATGTACATATATGCGCCAGCGTACGAACACCCTTAAGTCCCACGTATGCACTCGCGGCTAGGCGTCGTCAGGTGTTGCGGTAACAATTCGGGAGCGTCGCGGCTCTCCGCTGAAAAGAAGAAATAAGACCGGGGAGCGGTAGTTAGCGCCTCGACCGTGGCGGCCCCCTGGCGCCACCGACGCCCTCCCCCCTTCTCGCATATCCAGCCAAGCGATTCCTGGAAGTGGTCCTCCTCGCCCTCTCCTTCCCGCGCCGCGCTAGGGACTCGTTCGACGCGGAGCGCCCGGGATATCCTCCGCGTTCACACGGCGATGAAAGAGCGGGAGGGGATCGAGATTTTTTCAAGGGGTCAGTTCCCTTTGATTCCCCTGTGAAGCTGCTGTACTTTTTCCTAGGAATTCGAAATTTTCTTACTCTAAAATAAGGAACACTTCGCTCATAAACCATGGGTTTTCTCAGAAAGGAAACCTTTAAATTGGTAGGCGTGATTTTAGTTCTTTTTAAAGAGGATTTTTTTAAATTACTGGTATGAAACTGAAATGTTTAAAAAACTAAGATCATGCGTAGCGATTCGAAGGTCTCCTTCGTGGGAAAAAACATGAGTTGTAAGTGAAATGTTGTTTGATTATGTTTCCATCGTGCACCTAAACGCAATAGTTTAGTTATATTTAGTTGTATTTAGAAATGCTGGTCATTTTTAAATACTACGATGGAAACACTAAATATTGTACCTAGATTTCAACGGAAACGTTTTATAAATGTAGATTAAGAAATGTCGACATTTCTAAATACAGCATTTAGCGTACGATAGAAATGTAGTCTTTATTTCGAAATGAGAGAACTTGGAAAGTCTGAAGAAAAATACGGCGGCTTTATGGAGAAATCAAAGGAAACTAGCCTTTTAACTTTATTATCTCTGTTATTCCAATGTACTATTATCAGCGATCACCTTTGATTTAAATAATTCGATCAGCGAAGAATCTGGCCCTGTGAAAGGGTTAAACAGCTGTAAAGTGTTTCTCACTTCGATACGAGCAACACAACGAAATGAAGCGATACGATTCATAACGCTTCCAGGAATCACATACCCCAATGGACCATTTTCGCACAGATCTAACAAATTCAAACTTATTAAAACTGACATAGTTAGAAACATTTATAATGAATTTCCTTAAATAGAAATATTATGTGTACTACGAACGCGACAACACGAAAGGGTTGAAATAACTATTCCTCTTTCATGCAACTACCCCTTTTTCGATCGACCCTCCACGCTCTACATATCGCTGCTCCGGAAGGACAATGACACGTGTACATTTAGAAATTTTTCAATTAAACCCCTCAATAGTCTTAAAAATAATTGTTAAGACTATTGTGTGAGGGGTTTAATTAAAAAATGTCCACTTGCGTCATTGTTTCTCCGGAGCAGCGATATTATGAAGAAAAAGACGACTCCTCGCGCGGGGAAGAAAAAATCGAGAAACGAGCTCCGCCATCGCGAATTCTCTCTCCCTCTCTCTCTCTCAAGTCCGCGTATCGGCGCGTCGTAAAACGGCGTTAGGTACGAGATTTCAGCCGCGGTCGACACGACAACCCCGCGGTGCAGCCGTGGACCCCTACGGGGAAGCAGGAGGGTCCCACCTCCTCGCGGCTTGTTTGTTTTTTAATTTGATTCAGGAATGTGTGACAGCCTAGAAAGCCCCCCGCACGCACACGCGCGCGCCACCGCTCGAGCGCCCAATGTCGCGGGGCCCTGTGTGCGCCCCCCCCCCTGTACCTGCGCGCGGGCCCTGCGCTCGCTGTTTGCGTGGTGCGTCGGTTGAGCAACCGAACCTAACCTAACTTCAGATGGGCCGCCTCGGTCCGCAGCCTCGGCGTGGCATTCCAACGCATTCAAATGACGCGCCCGACGCTAAAGTTTGGTCCGGCCGCGGCGGCGGGCCATTAAGAATCTCTGGAATGAATGGACCGCGTTTGCCGGCCGCGATAATTAAGAAGTATCGGGAGGATTTAAGGTTTCTCGAGCGTTATACTAAAAACAGTGAGAAATGCTTGAAAATGATTGCATTCGGTAGAGATTGAAGTAAAAAAAAAATTCAGCTAAATTTTCAAGTCTTTTAAGAAGCTCGTTGCCAAGATTTTTGAATGGCAAAATAACACGTGTTCTTGTGGGTTATAACCAATAAACCGCGATATTTCTGCGAAAAATAGTGAAAAAATCCTGAAATTTTTTGGACAGCAAGTTTAATGAACTAAAATCATCTGTACCAATTTTCACGTTCATTAAGAAGCCCGTTATTTTTTTTTTATTAATTGTCCTTTATAAATTTAACCTCTGATAAGTCAATGTGGCAACGTTGCATGACGTACAGATGCATGACCAGATGTTTTGGGCTCCATTTTTGAACTCACAGATACACACATACTGCTGCACGTCAAACATTGTTGCCACATCGCACGAAGAACATACTTTAGAGTGTTGCTGTACTTCAGCGGACTGACTTTTAGCAGGGAAAAAGCCCCTGTACCGCTCGAGAAACCTTAAGGCGGCTCGTGTACGCGGGCTTTCAGTCGTCAAGGGGCACTGGTTTTGCAGCGGTTGTCAATCCGGCGCAGTGTAGCTATCGACGCCGTCCCTTTAAATTTGAGGGGCTCCGAGCTTTAAAAAGATCCTGTCTTACAATAATTACATGCAGAGTTTATTTAGATAATGGACATCGGATGGCGTTAATGAGAATTTAGTTGCATTCTGATTTTCAAATAAAAATGATTTCACTGATGAACTATACTGTTTCTGGTAAGGGAGACCATTAAGTGGTTAGATGTAGTCTTCGTTTTTTTACGGCAAACATATTATAGTTCAGTAATTAATTATTTGTTCGTTCTGTGGAGTGCTGAGGACTTTTCGTGAAGTTATTAAAAAGATGTATTTATTAATAAAACTACACGGAGAAAAATAAATGGCAAATTCAAGTAAATGGTTTTCTTGGCACTTTTCATGTCGATTGTATGCTTGAGTCAAGTAACGTTTGCTTGGACTTGGTCAATTTTCTCAAATCCAAACAAATATTACTTGTCTCAAGTAAACCATTGATGTGAATAGTGCCAAAGAAACCATCTACTTGGCATTGTAACTTATTTTTCTCAGTGTGGGACAACGGATAACAATTTGAATGTCTCCTTTATCGGAAAAATCCTGGTGTATCAGCGAAACATTCTTTTTCTGTGGAAATGACAATAGATCTAAAATGTTGAATCCTTGGGGAGATTTTATCGGTGATCAAGAAACTCGGTAGAGTTTCGTGCCAAATACGTTTGCGCGAAGCTCGCTGCAGAGTATATTTACAGAGAAATATTCACTGCAACAGATAATGAAACATTAACATCTTCATTTTTATTGAATGAACAGAACGACTTTGATCAAATTCGGTAAATCGGCAGATGTAAGCGTTCCTTCGGTTAAATTTTTGTGACGATTCACTATCACGCATAAGAAATACAAAATGAATTAATTAATGCCCATTTAACGTAGAATCTTATGAAAGGCAGCGATTAATCTCTTTTATTTCTGAATCGATAGATATATATAAGTGTTAGAACTCTTCGGTTAAATTTGTGTGATGATTTATTACTTTGTATAAGAAATGCAAAATAAATAATCAATGCTCCCTTAATATAGAATTTCATGAAAAGCAGCAAATCTCTTATATCTGATCTCTTTTATTTATGCATCGATAAATATAAGCATTTTAGGATCCTTTCAGTTAAATTTCTGCAATGTTTCCTTATCTATACATATTCATTTTATACTTCCCATACAATTCGGCGTAACGTCACAAAAACTCAACGGCACCGTCCCGATAATAAATCGCATCCATCGATTTACCAAATTTCATCAAAATCTCCCCACCAATTCCACCGTCGATAGAACCGTCACAAGTTCGCCGCAACTTTATCAGAAACACAAGAGAGAATCCCTCTCCCCGAGACTCCCATCACCTACAAGTAAAACGCCGCGGCGGAGGGACGGAGAAACAAAAAAAAAATGCGCTCGCGGCTTGGCAACATCGGCCCGCGATACGGGTTATCATTCCCTCGTTACTCGCACGACGAACGGTCGGAGGAAGAGGGGCGCGGAGGAGGAGGAGGAGGAGGAGGTGCGCGTAGCGACTCTCCGTAGTTTATCGCGTCAGCTGCTTCCTTCCCCTCCTCCCGTCCCGCGATCGTTCGTGTCGCCTCCCACCCATCCTCCGTCTATCCGCATTGTAGTGCCGGACGCAAAGAAGCCTCGTCCAATTTTTCCAGCGAGAAGGAAATCCCGAGATTTTTTGCCCGGCCTCGAAATACACAGTGTGTGTACAGCGGGCGACGCGTGCTTCGCGGGTTGCCTAGCGTCAGGCGCCTGCGAAAGGGCAACCCCCCCCCCCAACGTATTTAGGCCACTATCTCTATTTCGTCTTATTTAAAGCGCCTCGCCTCCACGCTCTATCTGCTCGTCGGCATTCGCATTGTCTCGACACCGCCGCGCTCCTTTCGTTTCCTATCCGGGGTGGGGGGAGGGGGGGGGGGGATGGGCGAGCGCACAAGAAAGGTGGCAGCCGACCATTCCCGAAATCCACCCTGAAATCGGCGTGTCATCCGGTTTTTATCGCTAGGAAGTGAAACTATCGTCGCGCGCGGCGATCCGAGCCGCGGCCTCTCTGGTATTCAGGTGTCGCGCTTTATCGTTTATCTCGCTCGCCTCGGATTCCTAATCACGAAGAACGGAGACGGAGCTTTTTTTTTTGGCGTTTGGCGGTGAACGAGACGCCTTTTCTTCATCTACCGGTTGAGCAGGCGCGTCGTTCGGGTCGTCTCGACGATTCCGATCGTGTCGGTTAGATTTTCCAAAATTGTCGGGCTTCTCTCGGACCTTTTTAAGGTAGTTTCAAACGAATTTAAGTGGGAGAAGCACCGTGTCGTAATATTACGGGATTGTCTCGTTATCCGCGCACTTTGGGGCAATTTTGGCAAGGAGCTGTTTTGTAGAGCGGAATGTAATCTTCGAAAAAGTGTTCGTCCAATTTCGCTGAAAAGTCCGCCGATCGCGAGATAATCGACATCGAATGAGAGGCCTCTGCGGCGAAATACATCCGGTACCGTTCCCGTTCTCCATTTTCGCGTCCATTTCTCGACGCGATATCGCTGTTTAGAGACTTCTTTACGGACCAAAGTATAGTCCTTGCGAAAGCGTGTCCCTCGGCGAGCGTAATAGCTCCGCTCCGTTTCATATCCGGTGCGATCCTCTCGCGTCGCGAAGGCGGGAGGATCGGAAACCTCCCCCCGTTCGGGTATTCCTCGCTTCCTTAACGTCTCGTTGCACCGACAAATTATAACTCGCGCGGGCGAGGAAGAGGCCTTCGGAGAGCCGTTTCCCCGGTTATGAATGAATCGGCGCGCGCGGCCTGGTAGATAACCTCGACCGATACGAGGTCTCGGCCGGTACACATGGACGATGCATATATACACGTATACGCGCGCGGCACTACTAACCACATACCGAGGCTCGGCATCGCGCAACCGCGCGAATGGCAACGCTCTCGTTAGCCCGTTCCGCGGAGAATAGGCGAGCGAGGTGAAATTATAGACGCTTTATGAACTGCTGCGATATTTTTATCAGCGAGGACGAGGTCCGTGATTTTTGTTGAAATTCTTGAAAAGTATCATCTCGCGGTAAAACCGGAACATTTGATTTGTCGCGATACGTTTTCTGGTGTAAAAGTGGGATGCACGTCACCGGTTTCCGTTTAACTTTGAACGCGATTTTCTCGAAACGCAGTAGAGATAGTTGAAAAATGGAAGTAACGTTTTTTGTAGAAAAAACCCAGACGATTCTTTTTCATTAAAACTTTTTTCCAATATCTCTAGTCGTTTTTGAGATAATTGACTTCAAACACCCACTTCGTGATCGAGGCATTTATCCTACTTTGAAAGCGATTCTCTCGAAACGTAGTAGACATAGACGAAAAATGAAGAGTAGCTTTTTCGTAGGAAAAACGTAGACGATCCGTTTTCATTGAGACTTTTTTCCAATATCTCTAATCGTTTTTGAGATAATCGATCTCGAATCACTACTTCGCGACCGAGGCGTTTATCTCACTTTGAAGACGATTATCTCGAAATGCAGTGGAGATGGATGAAAAATGAAGAGTAGCTTTTTCGTAGCAAAAGTATAGACGATCTTTTTTTATTTAAACATTTTTTCGGTATCTCTAATCGTTTCTGAGATAATCGATTTCGAACCGCCACTTCGCGATCGAGGCATTCATCCTATTTTTATCCTATGTATAAACTCTCATCCGCCGCTTCCCCTCTCGGCTTCATTCATGCCACGGGACTTCCCCTTCGCGCGTCACCGCGTACCGAACGTTATCGCGTCGCATTGCCTCGATAACGTTATCGCGCGTACGTATACTCGTGTAACTCCCGTTATATCGGACTTCCTTTTCTCTCGGTCAGTTAGGCTCGCGCGCGAGCTTCCTCCACGAGTAGAGGGAGGGAAGGAAGGAAGTCTACGATGGAGGAGGTATCTACAAATTAGGGATCGCTTCCCCCTTCGCGTAGGTGCCTATGTACGGGGTGATTTAAAATCGGGAAACTTTCCTGCGAGATTTTTACAGTGTATATAACGTACTCGTACTCGACAATATCGCTCGCATTATTTTTGCGAGTAAAACTAGCCAATCAGACCTCGACATTAATTGACGCTAGAATCGCCGTCGTTAAAAACCCGCTGAATAACACCAGGTCGCATTTTACAAGCGACGAAGACTATAAGAGGTATATTCCATTTTTTCTCGACGTACGGCCACGCCCACCTAACGACGCTCCTCGATCACGAGTCGCCCTGTATATAATCGCGACATATATAGGTATACACGCGACGATCGGACCTCGCTTCCTGCCGGGAGATTGGACGGGCCGAGGCTGATGAAGGCGTGAATGAGAGACGCGGACGTCTGACGGAACGGCTCCGTGCCCGTACGTGCCACGTACTTACGTACGCGTCACGCTCCCGACTTGTAGATGCATCGCGCGATCGACCTAACGATCTGGCCGGGCGATCATACGCCGGGAATAAGAATTGACCGTCATTTTTCTCGCGTGACTCTCGCTCCGACGTCATCGCGCGCGGCACGGATTTTCCGCGATTCTACTTTACAGGGAGTGTTACGAATAATTGAGTACTCGTCGATTTATGTCGCGCGATCCCGTCCGTAAATTGTGACCACTGTCAGGGAAGACCTGGAAAAATTGGAAAACAGTCGTCATTTTAAATCGGGGAAAATTCGTAAATTAAAATTTCGAAATTCCATCGTGGCGAATTTATGCTTAGAATTAATAGACATTTTTCCGATTTTTATTTTCCCGTGACTCTGAAAGTTTATCGGGGAAATGTGAGGGGATTCTTTATCGGAATCGGAATCAGTGACCAGCCTGCAATGAAACGACTTCCAAGAGGAGATATCAGTTTTTTCTAAAATATACAGAACTAATACGCTTTATACCTCGCAATACATAATTCGCTCTCGCAATGACGCGACCGAATAAATTATCGTGAAGCATAAAAATGCGTCGCCCCGTACGCGTGCGAAATGCATCGATTATTCCTTACGCAACACGAGAGAGGAAGAGAGAGAAAACGTTTAATCACACCAAGGACCGAAGGTCCTCTGCGCCGCGATGCAAAGGGTGGCAAGGAAAAATAGAAGCATCAAAAATAACACAAGACAAGGAGCAATACACTTGGAAAAAAAAGTAGCCAACGAAGTAATTTTGTTGAGTCAATTTGATGACCTAAAAAACTATTTGTCGGATTATCCAAATGTTTGGCTCTGCCATCAGAGTTTTCGCGAAATCGACCAAAGAATTTTGCGATTCGAAAAAAACGTTTAATGGGCTCGTATTCATTCAAAATATTTTATTAGCCCAACCACAAGAGTTCTTGCAGTGTAGCACCCCCTAGAGTCTAGAGAACGCAGATTATAAAAATAAAATAAAATACCATTGTATTTTATTTCCTTTTATATTGTTCTTTTCTCTTCTCTTTTTTCGTTCTTTGTTTTTCCCTCTAATTTCAGTCGATGTGCTTTGATGTTATTATATCGTTACTTCATCTTATTTTACTTTGTTTTATTTAATGACTAAAATTAGAACAAAAAAAAAACGAAACCAACCAAGCCCTCCAAAGCTCTCAGTATCAATGCCGTCCGCCGCGGTAAAAAACAAAGAAATCCAACCAAAGCCGGATGCACCGCCCGATGCACCTACGGCGCCGATGATTTTCCTCGCCGTTGCGGTGAGGCCGCGCCGCGTTAAAAGCCGCCTCACGGAAATAGAACTCGCGTAATGAACCGAGTACGCGCGGAATGTCCTTTCCACCGCGCTGCGAGGGGACCGGGGCGGGGCCCGAGTTCCGGTCGGCGCGAAAGAATCATGAATGAACGCTTAATAGTTCTGCGTGGATAATTGCAGCGAGCGCGAGCTCGCGCTCCGCTGCAGTCGCTGCCAGGGACTGTCGCGGGGGGTGAGAAGGGAGACGGGGATAGTTGAGAGAGAGAGAGGGACAGACGGCAAGCGGGAGAGGCTGGGAGAGAACAGACGCGCGCGGCGGGCAGGAGAGAAAGGTGAGACGGGGTACTGCGGCGGCTGGAGGGGGGAGAGGCCAGCGCCGGTGAAGTGCAGCGGAGAGATTTGCGCTCCCCGCCGGTGTGCGCTCGGAGTAAAACGCTTCAAGGAGATCTGGTATATACTGAGTCATATTCCGAGCTATGCGGATTTTTCGCGCGGAATCTGGGTCCGACGTTTCTTCGCGCCGTTCTCCTCCTTTTTTTTTTGTCCCCTCCGCCGTATTTCTCTCCCCACCGCCGTACCTTTCGAGTCCAGCGGCGGCGCGATCGTTTACGCCGTACTCCCGCGAATTCCGTCCTCGCGACGACCTCGTTTCGAGTACCGTTTTCCCTGAAGAGACGCCGGGTACACATACAGGGGCGTACCTATTTCGCCTCCTTCGGAAAACCGAACCCACCACCGCGCGCGTCCCGCCGAAACAAGAGAGCTCCGTTCGTAACGGTATTTTTGTCAATGAGGCGAGGGTGGCGGCTATTATTGTTTATGAATGACGGCACGTATATAGTGGCGCGGTACGGAAGGGGGGGGGGGGGGAGCACTCGTGACGTGCGAACGGTCGACGGCATCCGATCTCCGAATTCCGGTCGTTTGCGTGGTCTACCGGAGGAGAGTAAACACGCGCGCGCGCGAGCGGCTCGCTCAAAACCTGCCGATTCGTCACAGGGCGATGGGAGTGGGCCGATGACTCTTGCAGGGTTCATCTCGGCTGACGTAACGCGAACTTCGCGCCGTCGAAACCGGAGGTGTTCGGGGGCGTGGGAAGCGCGTCGACGGGTTGCCTGCTCGCAGGGGCGATGCAATTTTGCTCCGGGCGCTCTGCGGTGCGCGCACGTATTTCGGTTTCGCGCGGTTTCCTTCCCTCGTAGGCGCGGCGTTGGCGAGTTGACGTTGCGCCCGACGATGGGCAGCCACGCAGACTCGTAGCTACGGTCAGGTGCAGAGCGTATCACCTGTGCAAAGACTGTACATCTGGGATGAAAGTAAGATAGATGCTCCAGTTTCTGTTTAACACGTTCGTCGCCGCGTCAACCAAATATGGGTGACGCTCTTCTTGTTCGAGATATGATTTTCAGTTGGATTTTTATAAGGAATTTAATGGGATAAGCACTGAAATATAAATATAGAATATATATACAACATAAAAGTATTAAAAATATATACATTTTGCTATTCCCGCTTATCTTTCTATTTACATCCTAGCGCGCCGATAGTCGACAACGCCCGGGCCTACTCGAGTTGCGTCGTTGTTATTCCCGCTTGTATTTCTGTTTACGTTCTAGCGTGTTGACAGTCAGATTTGGGCCCTGCGAGAAACTTAACCGAATCGCGCTGGGCGACGAACGTGTTAACTTTGCGCGCGATTATCTCGAAAGGCGGTGGAATTATGTGAAAAATGTACAGAAGCTTTTTCGTAGCGATGGCATGAATGATCCTTTTTTATTTAAACATTTTTCCGACATCTTCAATCGTTTTTGAGATAATCGATTTCAAACCTCCGCTTCGCGACCGAGGCGCTTATCCCACTTTCAACGCGATTATCTCGAAATGCAGTGGAGATAGGTGAAAAATGAAGAGTAGCTTTTTCGTAGTAAAAACACGGACAATCCTCTCTTACTTAAACTTTTTTCCGATATCTCTAATCGTTTTTGAGATAAACAATTTCGAACCTCTCCGCTTCGCGACCGAGGCGGTTATTCCACTTTGAACGCGATTATCTCGAAACGCAGTGGAGATAAACGAAAAATGTAGATTAACCCTTTCACGGCAGAAACACAGACGATCCTTTTTGATTTAAACTTTTTTCCGATATCTTCAATCGTTTTCAAGACAATCGATTTCGAACCACCAATTCACGACTGAGACGTCTATTCCACTTTGAACGCGATTATCTCGAAACGCAGTGGAGATGGGTGAAAAATGAAGAGTAGCTTTTTCGCAGTAAAAACCTAGACGAACCCTTTTCGCTTAAACTTTTTTCCGCTATCTCTAATCGTTTCCGAAATAATCGATTTTCAACTCTCTCTTCGACCGAGGCATCCATCCCACTCTTACCCCATACGTGGATACGATCTCTGAAGGGAGCGGAGAGCGGGTTTCGGCTCCCTACCCGGCCAAATACACGGTCCTAAAGGCGCGGGCGGCATACCTCTCTACACGAGTTCGCGGCCGGCGCGAGGATCCGATTCGTATACAACCGCGGGAGGACCGCGATGGCTCGGCGCAGGTGAAGGGAGCGGGGAGCGCGTGTAAAAAGAGAGGAACCACGGGGCCCTGCCCCTACGGTGAAGCGCGTAGACGAGGTGGTGCTATGTTAAACACGGCGCCGGACAAAGCTGTGCCGACGAAACCATCTCATTTCGGCGCTATCCTCTCTCGCGTCCGCCTTATTATATACCGGCCCTCTCCCTCCCACCCTCCCTACCCTCAGCCCCGTTCCACCCGTCCGTCGTATTGCAATAGCGCGCGTACAACGGGTTGCCCGTCGTCAGGCGCGCCCGCCTCGCGGGAGAAAACTCCACGAAAACCCAGGGGATGATGAGGGGATGCAAAGGAGCGCGCGCCTAAACAGCGAAGGAAGCCGGGACGCTTGCGGACGCCGCGCGCGTACGAGCGATCGGGATAACGCGCCGCGGTGTAACGAGGCGGCGGAGGGTGGCGGAGAGGCGACCGGGGATGTGCCGGGCTATAGATGTGGGCTACGAGATACGCGGAGGAATGTCAGCCGATGGCGATCGCTGCGAACGACTCGCAAACGCGAACAAGTAGCGCCTCCCGGTCGCGATTTTCCTTCTCCCTCCCAGGCGGTGGCTGCCGGTTCTCTTCGAGGAGTTGAAAGGGGAGAGCAAAATGTCGCGCGCCGATAAAACGTCGATAAACATCTTCCCGATGCCGCGGCGTTCGTCGCTTGCACTTTATGATCGTTCGAGCGGAGCGCGCGCGCGCACGAACGGTGAGAAATTCTGAGAACCGGACTCGCGCGCGCGAGACGACGTTCTCTCTAAGCCAGTGACATTCCACGCCGATACTTTTCTCGTATCGTGTTTCGCGCTTACGCTCAAAGTCCGCGCGCGCGCGCGCGCGCGTATCCCAATGCGCAAGCGTCTCGTCGCGTCGGCAACAGGCGATCGCGCGTCCTTCCCCGGATCGAAAATCGAAGACGTCGCCCGGGCGCCGCGGTCGATATTCGATACGGTTGACCGCGCGGACCGATTGGTAAAACCCTACGGGGCGCCGTAGAATCGTGAAATCGATAAGCAGCCGGGATAGTTTTACGCGAGGTTACGCCCCTTTCTACATAACGCGCGAATCGAAGCGCTTCAGTTCTGCGTTTTCATACTGCTTTTTGATACCAGGAGCTACGTTTTTTACGATACCAGCAACAACGCTTTGCGCGTGCTTTTCGTGATCACATAGGTTTGTATGCCGAGTGATTCTTAGGACGAAGGTTATTGGCCATGTGGCGTTTTGCAGACTGTAGGTTGTATACAAATTGTGTTGGAAGCATCAAACGAACACAAAAGTGTCGTAAAATTGCTAATGATTTGTTGCCAAAACACGAATTCCATAAGGAATTTATCGGAAAATCACGGTAAATATTGTAGAACCATAATAAAATATCGTAATATCACAAGATGCATCGTAGATTCCCAATCGTTTTTTGAATTTCACAATTACGATAGTTTTGTAAATTTAATTCCCCGATGTGTTGGAAACTTTTAACAACTTCTAACAGTGCACGCTATTCGTTCGAGAACGCAGCATGTTTGGCTGCGATGGCGTGCAGTGTCCGGCAAATCCTCTGAAAGAAGATCCGTAGTGTCGAATTCAGACGATCAGACACACCAGGGATCTTCTTTTGGAACGACTGGTGGACCCTGCTGGCACATCATCACCAACAATCATCGAGATGCAGGCCGTGTCCGACAGTGTCTGATCACCTATAGTCTCCAAAGGACTACGCAGCATATCGTCCAATGACCTCCATCCTCAGAATCCCTCTGTACTTTGAATGAGAATAAGCATTGTCCCACAGAGCCATCTGATGGTTTAACCAATATATTTCTTATTTTTCCATTTCCCATGATCTCTCCGACCCTGTCTTCGCTACATCATTAGATCATTACGAATACAGCATCTTCAACTGCATTCCAAATTACGAGCATCAGAAGTTCCTGATTCGTTTTCTTGGGTTTCAATTTCTTTTAAATATTTCCAGATCGTGATCTTTTATTGGAAATGATGATAGGGAGACTTGAACCATTAGATGATTGAAATGGCTCTTTTGGCTTCCAATTGTATGAAGGCCCTTACTTCCTGAAAATGACCTTTCATACTTTCGAGATAGCGAATATATCTATATGAAATCTACCAATAAGATTCACGGAAAAGTAGCTTTCACTTGTCGTGAACATCGGCCGATAATGAGAATGTTGAAAAGGGTCTTAAGTGACGCATCCTTTTTACGAACGGATAAGAAGTCTGGCGTTGCTGCAGCAACGGAGAAAAGGAAAGACGACTGCTGCGTTATTCACCGGAAATGGACTGCGAATCGCGCGCATCGCTGGCGAAGCGTGTCCAACGGCGCGTGGAGTCACTCACGTCGAGGAGGAGAACCTAGCGAAGCGAGCCTAGACTTCACTATCGTCGTCAGATCTTCACGAGCCGCGGATATCGCGAAGACAAGATGCACTAAAGGAGTGGGCGGACAGGCGAACGAAACGCTTAGCCGAGTATTTCACGGCGGTGATGCACCGGCACCGCTTGCAACGCTGCATCGCGCAGTGGCGAATAAAATGCCTAGAATGCGGCGGCATTACGCATGCGCGCCGCGTCCCTTACTCGGAACGGCCAGAGCCGTTATGTCTGTCGACGACGACGACGACGGCGGCGGCGGGGACGTCCTCGTGCCTCGTCTGTCCGAAGGAATGGAACGGGAATTCGTTACTTCAGAGAACAGGATTTTATGGCTCAACGAGATAATTTGATAAACGCGTTTGTACACTGAGAAAAATAACTTGGTTAAAATGACAAAACGTATTTGGTTAAGGATCCTGTCCTGGTTGGATTTTTTACGTCTAGGATGTGAAACAAACTTGAAAGTTTTAAAATTAGTCGTAGAAAATGTATTACGAGAAACTACAACTTACTAAGAATTTCATTGCCCCTGCGGTAAATCGTAGTTAGTGGTAAATATTCTTTGAAGGTAATAGAAATGGTTTATAGATTTGCGTAATTTTTTTTCCGCCACTTTTACATGTAGAGTCTATCTGGATAATGAGCATCAGATGGTGATGTGAATTATTTCACTGATGAACTATGGTGTTTCCCGTAAAGGAGATTATCAAATTGTTACACGTGGTCTTCGTTTTTCACGGTAAACTATTGCAGTCCAGTAATTAATGACTTGTCCATTCCTAGAAGTGCTAGAGACTTTTCGTGAAGTTATGCTTTTATCAAAGGAACATTTATTGACAAAATCAAGATTATGCGTGACAATTTGAAGGTTTCCTTTATCAGCAAAACCATGGCTTATCAGCGAAACATTCTTTATCTGGAAATGAGAAGGGATCTGAAATTTTAGGAAAAGCATGGCGGCTTCCTTAGCGAATCCAACCAACAAAAATATTTAGTTGTTCTAACTAAATATCTAGTTATCCTAACCAGAAGATAGTCAGTTTAACAAAAAAAACTAGTGGATCCACATTTCACCAAACTGGTTCGATCGACCAGGTTATTTTTCTCAGTGCAGGAACGACGGAAACGTCGATGCAATGAAACACGCGGCACGGAGAGACGACGAAACAAAAATACGACTCGACGAGGGAGCTGAGCACCTACGTAGCTGGAACGTCGCTTCTCCCAGCGCGACGACAAGGCCGGGTGACGACCTCGCGGAGACAACGGTGCGAAGTTCTCTCCCAGCCGACGCGAGAGGCGATCGAACGCGACGCGGAGAAAGGACGGCATGTGCGGCGATGGATCGTCGCTAGGACGAAAAAAAAGTCCGCTGCATTCGCGTAAACGCTTTCGCGTTCTTTCGAGGAACACGTCAGAGGGAAGAAATTCGGGAGGAAGATCACGTCCGAAAGATATTCGAAGCGTTTGAGTCGACAGTACGAGCTCCTCCCCCGCAACGAGGGCTCCGAAAGAAGCGCCGTGGTACCGGGACCAACCCGAAGGAGAACGACACGGAGGAGCCGCGTACTCGAGGAGTCGGCGAAGGCGATCGAGGGAGAAGAAAGAGGAGGAGGAGGAGGAGGAGGCGGCGGTGGCGGTGGTGGCGGAGGAGGAGGAGCGGCGAGGAGGCGGGAGGGAGAGAGGGGGCTAAGGAATGCATGGGAACGAGGCGCAAGCGGGCCGACCGCGATTTGCCCGTCCCGCATTCCTCCAACGCCGAGGCAAGCTCCGAGTCCCGGGGCCACCAGCCACGGCTAACGCCGTAAAACCATAAGACCGTAGGATCAACCCCGCGCCATCTACGCTACGCGCTGTATTGCGCGCGCGACGCGAGATCTCGGGCTCTTGCGCTACCCGAGGGCGAGAACCTTGACCCGCCGTTTCGAGGCGTGTCCGATGACCGATAGGAGAGCGCGACCGACCGGATCCGCTCCGCGGATCGCTATTCAAACGCGTCTCGTCCCGAGACGCGCCTCGATCAGCTGTTCGCGCGCGGCGACGCCATCTTCCTCGCCGGGAACGGCGCGCCGCCTGCCGGCCGCCGACGGCTCCTCGTCGTTTCGAGGCGAACTGTACCCGCGCCGCGCGTCGTACGTACGTGTGTACCGCACGTATATAGATAGGTAGCGAGGGAGGGGAGGTGCCCGACGCCTCTGCGCTTCTCGATCGCCGTGCCGCCGCGATTTGCGTAAGCGTCGCTTTCCGCTACTTTCTATCGGACCGCCTCTCCGTGTGTACGCACACGAGGCGCGCGCGCGCGCGCGTGCGGCGAGATTTTTTGCCGGGAGAAATCTCCTCGGGTTTTGGCCCGAGAGACGACTCGACGCCCCTGTCGATTTTCGAGGTGTACCGCGGCAGCCGCTCTCCTTTCCTCTCCGCCGCTGCACCGTAGCGCGCGGCCAGCTCCTCGTTGAGGATGCGTTATCGCGTTTCTCCGCAGGACCGCGAGGAGCGAATTTTTCGAAAACCGGCGAATCGCGCGACGCCGACCTTTCGCCGTTCCGAAAGTGTCGACTATCCGTCGATACTTTCTCCCGGATCCTGGCTTCTCTCTCTCTCTCTCTTTCTCTATCTAGAGCAAAAGCCTGGGAAGTTCGCGCGGCGTTCTAAACGCCGATTTTATACGACGCGTGCCGCGTTGCGTGGTGCGCCTCGTGAATCGTCGTTGGCTCGTCCCTGGTGTGAAACGCGCCGCGCCGCGGCATCGATGTGACGCAATTTCGCTACTCGCTTCTCGTAATTAGCCTCGAATTGTCGCGCGTTTCTTTCTTACGACCATGTCGGACGATTGCGATCGGAGGTTGAAACTACGTGATCGCTACGCAAAAGTCTCACCAACCTTTGCGTACACGCACTGTTAAAAAATCTGTATTTTTAATATACTTTTATATATGAAGCGTTTTTCCAATACTCGCTGAAAAACAAATTCGGTAAATCAATTAAACATTCAGTTGAATAGTTGCAATTAAATATTTAATAGCTCAAATAATATTCACGTGTTTCAAGGCAATTTTTTTTTTTCAATTTTCTAACATATTTTCTTAACAAATTAATTTTTGTTAAGAAAGCAGTGAAGCTGTGGCTTTCAATGCAATCCCCTAATATATAATTATGAAAATTAACATACTTTCTTACAAACCTGTCCTTATAAATTCCAAAATAAAGTACAGATATTAATGTTTGTAATCAACGTATCGGATAAAAGCTTATTAGCTATATTAAGTTTAGTACAGAACTTCCATTTGGCCACTTGTTTGAATCAAGTCAGTAGAAAATCACGTTTATTTCCAAAAGACATTAAAAAAGTAATGATTTTTAACCTCCCGCCAAATAATTTCACGATTCTTTTCCGCCGCTAAAACGCATCAGCAATATTCGCACGAGTTCTCAGTGTTGCGACGATCATGCTATCAGAGAGAGCGCCCGGATTCTATAATTTATTATGACGCGTAACAAGGCAGTCGATATTATTGCGCGTGCTTCCATCGAGACAACGCCTTCGATCCGACGACTTCTCCTTCTCCGCATCCGTCGTAGGAAGAAGAAAAAAAAAAGGTCCGTAAGAGGAATTCGATCCGTTCCGCGAAGAGGAGGAAACGGACTGGATGGACGTTTTCGGGGGACCCATACGGAAGAGAGACGGATAGGAGCGAAAGCGGTGAGGAGGCGGAGGACCGCTCTCCCCCCACCCCCACGACTACACCAGGAGAGCCGACTTTCTATGCCCCCGTCGTTTGTTCGCGCAAGACGACGACGACGACGGTGTCCCGGCTGTGTGTCTGGTGTCGCTAGACGAGCGAGCGAGAGCGGCCCTGACCGTGGAAAGCCAGAAAGAACTCGGGAGGAAGAAGAAGACGACGACGACGACGACGACGACGCGCGAGTGGGGAGGACTGTCGATACCCCGGCCCGCCGGGGAGGGGCGGGAGAAGCGGAGAGTCATTCTCGGAACCCGGGTGACCTCCCCCTGGTGCCTGGTACAACTTGGCGGGCCCCGGCGCGAGTTAACTGTACATCCGCTTATGTACCGCGACTCGCTGGAATGCGACGCCGCGCCGCGGACGCGTCGCGCGATCGCGTCATTCATTCACCCGCCAACGTCGCTCCCGTCGTCGTAATCGTAATCGTCGTCGATGTGCACGCCCGGGCGCGTGCGTCGATCGACGGCTGTGTCGGGTTTCGATCAGGACGGCTATTCTATAACTGAGTGAAAGCCTGTTCCCGTGAGAAGTGGGCGGAGTTCACTGGAAAAGTAAGGAGACTCCTAGTCGCTATTCTCTAACTGCGGGAGTACGAAAATCGGGTGAACGTAGTTCCCGGGAGAATCGGTCTGCTCGGTCGGTCTGGTCGGGACGGCGATTCTAACCTATGTATCTACTTCTGTGACAGTGTGCCGCAGTTTACAGTTGATTAATTTGCGTGTTCCAACAAACGATACACAGTAGTCCGGCAATCTAAGCAAACGCGGTCATGAGTATATTAATGACTTACATAACTGATTTGTGCGATGTAAATTTGTGTCTTAGTTATAAAAAGATATACTCTTGTATATAAGAACTTTTTCCAGAGGTGGTAATAGGAAAAGTAGTTGGAAAAAATAATTTAACAAAAAGCACATTTCCCTAATGCTTACAATAAAAGTCAAAAGCAGCTTAATAATTAAAAAAGATATAGGTATTATACTGGTACCTAGTATTATTCCAAAATATGCATCCTTGAAAACGTACACTTATAAAACGTACCTGAAAC
Organism: Xiphydria camelus; assembly: GCA_963678675.1. NCBI lineage: Eukaryota > Metazoa > Arthropoda > Insecta > Hymenoptera > Xiphydriidae > Xiphydria > Xiphydria camelus. Next base: position 2,051,842 of record OY783197.1, read on the forward strand.
CAAGCAAATTGTTTTAAATAGAGAAAACTGATTTCGTAACAATAAGACTGCGACACCGTAAAAATTAAATACATTAAAATATGGGACAAGAATGGCATGTAAAATGTTATATAATAATCAAGGGCATGCTTCAAACTATAACTTAAACCAAAAAATGTACGTATCTGAACTTAGCATCATAGTAAACAGTTATGAATTAATATGGACTTTTGACCTATTTCAGAACCACTGTGCGATGGTCGGAATTCTGATTAACGATCCTTAGTAATTAGTATCACCGCGATATACAGGGTGTAACAGAGTAAGTGTTACAACGTGAAACTGTAGATTCCTTATGAAAGAAGAAAAAGATTTTTCCTCTTACAAAAATGTTCTGCAGGCTGTCGTTTTCGATATAAGGTAAAACAGGGTGAGTTGGCGAATGGAGTTGGCCCCTCGTTTCTATGGAAAGAAATGGAAACGAGGGGCCGACTTCATTCGCCAACTCACCCCGTTTTACCTTATTTAAACCACGAACTACTTGTTATTAGGGGTCAACACTCAAATCTGATAAAAATAGTTCGAGGTTTAAAGAAAAACGATTTTTTTTTCAAAACTTTGACATCCTGTATATCAAAAACGAAAGCACGCAGAACATTTTTGTAAGAGGAAAAATCTTTTTCTTTTTTCACAAGGAATCTACAGTTTCACGTTGTAACACTTACTCTGTTACACCCTGTATATAACTCGTTCACCAAAGCCCGTATAACCTTCAAGGGTTACTTTATTTTATAGCGGTAAATTCGAATATTCTATACTAATTTAGGACTGCTATTCTAACGAGAAATAATGAGCGGAGAAACTGTTAATTTATAACCTACCGTCAAGTATTAACCATCCTGTCTAATTCAAAGCGCATTTAGTTTATTCTCTCTTAACTCTGCTATCGGTCGCTGTTCCGTCTTGCGATAAACGGAATTCGACACAATGCTTCGAACCGTTTAATAGTATCACAGTCAGAAATACCTCGCAAATCTATAGCTACTCTCGGATCGGAATCTACGAAACGGAACGGGGTATTTTTCGGCGAATCTAGGCTGCACGTGCGCTCGCAGTCCCGCACCATGCTCGGGAAGGGGTAATTACCGACCGCATCAGAAGAAGCCATTTCCCACAATACCTATTGTAATAGATACCGCTATACTTAGAATAATAAATCAGCTTTGTAAAGGGAAGACAAGACGAATCTAATAGATGGCCGGTCGGATTAACTTAATACCTGGCTTATCCAGGTACAAAGAATCGAACCGTCATTCGATGCAACATAACTCCTTTTATGCCCAGGGACGAGCAACGACGTCCTTGCCCACTCGAAAAATACAGTGGGGTAAAAAGTATTCATACACCACGGTGAGGTACCGTTGAACTATGATTCACTTGCAAATAATTGAAATAAATTAATATCTATATTGGCATCAAAATATAGCTTGTACTGTCACCTTTCAAATTATATATATTTTATTGAAGAAAAAATATCGGGCTTCTGTCGGTAGCTGAGCTGCGTCAAAGGAGTTTCCAGCACGAGCGATCGTGTGTTTCTCCAGAATATGGATCAAAGTACCTCAAGTACTGCTATGGACATGCCACAGCTGGTTATTTCAACTATTCCTAGTTGTTGCATATATATCGATGGCGAGAAAGATTTTTCTTCTTTCATAAGGAATCTACAGTTTCACGTTGTAACACTTACTCTGTTACACCCTGTATATCGCAGTGATACTAATTACTAAGGATCGTTAATCAGAATTCCGACCATCGCACAGTGGTTCTGAAATAGGTCAAAAGTCCATAATATTCATAACTGCTTACTATGATGCTAAGTTCAGATACGTACATTTTTTGGTTTAAGTTATAGTTTGAAGCATGCCCTTGATTATTATATAACATTTTACATGCCATTCTTGTCCTATTTTAATGTATTGAATTTTTACGGTTTCGCAGTCTTATTGTTACGAAATCAATTTTCTCTATTTAAAACAATTTGCTTGGTTTCAGGTACGTTTTATAAGTGTACGTTTTCAAGGATGCATATTTTGGAATAATACTAGGTACCAGTATAATACCTATATCTTTTTTAATTATTAAGCTGCTTTTGACTTTTATTGTAAGCATTAGGGAAATGTGCTTTTTGTTAAATTATTTTTTCCAACTACTTTTCCTATTACCACCTCTGGAAAAAGTTCTTATATATAAGTATGTTTTTGAATTATTTTATATCATTTAATAATGAATGTTTCAGTTTAATATATTTTTTTATTATGTTCCATTTACGTTATCATAGTAGAATAAATATATGGTTAATTTTTGGTCTTTTATTTTAACAGTATATCTTTATAACTAAGACATAAATTTACATCGCACAAATCAGTTATGTAACTCATTAATATACTCATGATCGCGTTTGCTTAGATCGCCGGACCACTGTGTATCGTTTGTTGGAACACGCAAATTAACAAACTGTAAACTGCGGCACGCTGGCGCAGAAGTAGGTAGGCTAGAGTCGCCGTTCTCCCGGGGAGCAGGCTGCTTCTCACGGTCTTGACCAGTAGAAGTAAGTTCACCCGTTTTCGTGCGATGGGAGCGCTTCCGCAGTTACAGAATAGTGATTCCTTCACTCTCCTTGCTTTTTCAGTGAACATCGCCCGCTCCTCACTTAGAGAATAGCTGTTTAGGTACACGTTTCAACGGTCGGGCATGAGCTGGGCGAGGGAAGGTCTCACCCGTGGAACGGTCACTTCCCAGGTACGCTCACTCTCCCCGGAATTACAGAATAGCCGTCCAGGGAGCGCGCGTCTTGATTTGGAGGCTGGCGAATGGACCAGTTGCGAATGAAGCTGTTGGTCGTTCCGCGCGAAATTGGCGAAGCTGTAATGCGCGGCTTTCTTTTCGCGGAGTAACTTTGTAAGATAACGTTTTAGCCTTTGGGGTGTTATTTTAACGTATTTTTGCAATTTTTATTTTTATTTTGTTTAATTTTAACACGTCCCTGTTTATGTGCAAACAGTACAAAATTGTATTTTAGCGTAACAGTTTTTAATGAAATAGCTCAAATCAATGTACATACTCGTGTACACCAGGTCTGAAAGGGTTAAGGGGGAAGTCTCATGTGGAAAGCCTATAAATTCATAAACTTCGAATATACTTTGTTACATATTTTAAGTACTAAAAAACGTTTGTTCCATTATACGAAACCTTATTCATTCATTTCGGGAGTCTATCTTAAATCAATCTTTTGGAAACTTCGAGTATAATTTATTACATATTTCAAGTACTATGAAACATTTGTCCGATTATACGAAACCTTATAATATTAGAGTTATAAAGACTTATATCCCCTATCTGATCCTACAAGAAGAAAGGGTTTGCTGCTTTCATCTGAAATGAAAAATTCAAAATAGAAACACTCTAACCCAGAAGTATACTCTCAGCATGAACCAACTTTTAAGTTGAAAAATGAAAAATTGAAGAAATAGTGAGCTTTCAAAGAAAAATCCTTTTTTTCTCTAATAAATAATGCCAAAATACAATCGTTTTTTGTTGAAATATTTATATAAAAAAGGGCTTATTCCTTGAAGAAGATTTAAAAATATATCTATGTATACAGTGAGAAAACAGTTTACTTATGGTTAACACACATATACTTGATTATTGCGAACGAAATATTTGCTTGGCTTACAAAAACATAACCACGAAAAATCCATGGCATTTTCCAGAATGAACAAATCATTAATAACTGGAGTACAGCAGTTTACCGTGAAAAACCGAGATCACATCGAGGAAAACGTTTATTTACAACGAATAAAAGTTTGTTTGAATATGGCGAAATAAACATTTAATTGGATGAAATAAATATTCGCTGATTATTACGACGATATTTATTTGGTAGAATTAGATCCTTTGAGGAAACCATTTGAATGAAATAAAGATTTTAATAATTATTCATATATAGGTATATTTTTGTTTTTATGAAATACTTATTTCGCCATATTTTAAATTATATTTATCAATTATTAATAAATGTAACGTGTGAGTATTTGATGGTCTCCTTTACCGGAAATACCATAGTTCGTCAGGGAAATCATTTTTATTTAGAAACGAGAATGCATCTAAATTCTCACTGACATCACCTCATGTTCACCAACTATAATCGGACGGAATCCTTAAAAAAAAGCGAGGGGGAAATCGTGAAAAGAAGCGCCGGAAGTCGATTCCGGGGAGTGCGCCTTGGTTTTTACTCTTTCTCGTTTCGACGCGACGAGAACTGCGCCGATCAGCGTGCGTAGCAGCCTCGTATCGAGCATTGCCCTTTAATTCAAGCGAAATTGCATTTCCGCGTGGCGATTTTACCTCGACGGCTCGTTTCTCATTGAAATTCCGCGTCGCGCTCGAAACGCGAGAAATCGCGCAGATACGTGGATCCCCGATACGTCGATCGCTCTCGTTGGCGTAGAGGAGCGACGGCGCGGATCGCCGTAGGAGACAAGTAGTCCGGATCGACGTGCGGTCGTACGCGTCTCCCGACTCTTTCTTCTCCGCTCGTATACCAGCCGCCAACTTCGACCTACAGCCATTAACGTCCGGCCACCGTATACGCGCGGCGATCGCTTCGCTTCGTTCATTCACCTGCTCCCTCCCTCCCCTCTTTCCCTCCACGCCGCCTCGTCCGTGAGGCGCGAGCCCCGTCGCTCCTCTCGGGCGAGGGGTCTCTCTCGCCGCGCGGTATACCTACCTGGCTAGATCTCGGGCGAGCTCCACTCGCGATCTACGAGGTCGCGCGATCGAAATGTCGTCGATCCTTCCCTTTTTTTTTTATGAAGAGAGAGAGAGAGAGAGAGAAAGAGAGAAGGTATGTGCTATGCATATATACATATATATATTAAGATCTCTACGCTCATTCACACTCGTCCGGCTGCAGCCTCCGACGAGCGGTCCATCCGCATCAGACGCGATGATAAAGAGATGCAAATTAGGAAGGTAACGAAAGTATTCGGTTCGATGATTCTTACTTTATTTTTCGAGCAAATTGATTTTGGACTTGAAGAATTCCTGCGATCTTTGTTCAGTTTTTATAGCGAATTGATAAAATATAGGGAAAATAAAGGGAAAAATGACAAAATTATGACACGAAATAAAGTAAGGGATGGAAGAATTTCAGGTTGAAAAATTCCTCCGATTCTTATTTTATTTTTATAGCGAAATGATAAGATACAGTGAACACATAAAATGAAACATGAGGTTACAGCGAAAAGTGAAATAAGGATTGAAGGAATTTTAAACAATTCCTCCGATTCTTATTTTACTTTTACAGTGAACTGATAAAATATAGCGAAAATAAAATGCTGTATGATAAAATTACAGCGAAAAATAAAATGAGGATGAGGATAAAAAATGCCTTCGATCGTTTGCCCCTCGCTTCCGTTATTTTCCACAGCAGCTAAAGAAAAGCTGCATACACTTCCCTCCCCCAAATCATCTCGAACCAATTCATCTCTTCCCGCGCTCAATCGTCGACTCGATTCGTCCGTTGCAGGAACCTCGCGATCGGGATCGGCATCCAGAACTTCCCGGAGGGCCTGGCGGTGGCGCTGCCGCTGCAGGCGGCGGGATTCAGCACCCTGAAGAGCTTCTGGTACGGCCAGCTCTCGGGGATGGTGGAGCCGATCGCCGGGGTCCTCGGGGCGATCTGCATCTCCGTGGCGAAGCCGGCCCTGCCGTACGCCCTCTCGTTCGCCGCCGGCGCCATGATCTACGTCGTCGTCGACGACATCGTCCCCGAGGCGCATCAGAGGTACATATAGGCGTGACTTTTTTTTGTTGTTTTGTTTCGTCTCTCCCAGGCGCAACTGCACATTCGGCGTCGAGAGCTCTACAAAAGGTCTACCTGCGCCATGCGTGGCCGTATGCGCCGCGCGTCGGCGAACTCGAAACGTAAATACTTCCAGAAATAGCCGCCTCGCCCGTTTTAACGGCGACGTCGGGTCACGACCGCGGGCAGGAAAGAGCCTCGTTCCCCCGGCTGATTCCGGCTTTTTACTCTCTCCCCCCCCCCTTCCCCTCTTTCTCTCTCGCTTTTTAACTACCGTCTCCTCAAACCGCACCGGCGGCGGCGGTGTCCGCGCACTTGCACCCGTTTCCGTCTCGCGTTTCACCCTCCGTTGTATATTCAAATCGAATTAAGATCGGAAGCCGCGTCGCGGAGAGCCGGAAGGGCGGAAGAGGCCTTTTCCCACAGGCACAATGCCCTTTTATTTCGGGACCCTCGCCGTCTCCCTCTCCTTCGTCACCCTGTTCAACGCTTCTCGCTTTTTCTCACTTTTCCTCTCTCTCTCTATCTCTCGCACTCTCTCTTCGCCATGGTGGTGTACCATCGCTAAATCGAATTCTACGCCTGCAAATTGCAGTGTGTTTTACGTGTAGAAAAAGCAACGATCTTCTCAAACTTTTGTTTCTCGCCGAGCGATGTTCGGCCCCGATTATCTCGTCACCCGTGGACTTTTCGGCAAAGTTGCCTGGACACTTTTTTTTACGTCATATTCCGTTCTACAAAAAAGCTCCCCGGCGACGTGGGCGAAAAGTGCGTAGATAACGAGATAATCAAGTTTTTCCCTCGACGAATGTCGTCGTCGTTTAGTTCCGGAAATCTCATCTCCTGTAGACTTTTGAGCAAAGTTGCCTAGATGTTTTCTTTAGATCCCGTTCCGCTCTACAAAAAGTTCTTAGATGACATGGGCGATAAGTGCGTAGATAACGAGATAATCGAGTTTTTCCCTCGACAATTTTACAATGCCGCGCGGCGCATCGTCATTGTAATCGACTCCTTTGTATGTTGCGCGCGATCTCAGCGGTTTACACGCTTCCCGGGACGTTGCTGGTTGCGGCGAGGGGCGAAGGGGGACACCCCTGAGATTCTCTCCCGCCGCACGCTCCCTCGGGAACTCGGCACAAGTGAAAACCAATCCCCCCGCCTCGCCTTCCGGGAAACCGGCTGCCAGGCGCGGGGGTAGCGCGCGAAAACGCTTCGCTTTTCGTCCTCCCAAAATCGAGTCGACCGTCTGTGAGACTGTCTTATCTTCAATTTTACGCTCCGTAGCCCTTTTGGCAAATTTGTGGGATTTAAAACGCGCGAAAATATTCGGTAGGCCCCTCCTTCCCACCACTCACCGTGGCAGCGAGGGGCCATCTTTCCAATTCAACCCCGTTCTCGCTCACGATGTACCGCATGTCTTTAGACTTCGGGAACAAGACTCCGCTAAAATTTACGTCGATCTACGACGCCCCCGCGTCGGTATCACCCCTCCGAGAAGGGTGGGAAAAAACTGAGAAATGTCGCGCTCGACTTCCGGTCGCCCGCGAGTAATCATTTCCCCGCTCGAATTTTCGGAATTCTCGCCACCTCTCGCTTCCGAGAATCTTATACATCCCTGTGAGAGAGAAAAGAGGGATTTGCATCTTCCGCGAAGAGAAAAAAAAAAAGAAGGGAGAACCTTTCGGCCTATTCGGCTTTTCAACTCGACAGCCCGGCGCCCCCTCCCACCCTCTCACGCTCTCTTTCCTTCGTCGCGGCCGAAATACCGCGCGTTCAACCCCTCGTCGAGAATCTCTTTCACACCCCGCGCGCGCGACGAGAGCGAGGGAGAGGGCTCTTTTTCTCGGAAGGAAACAGACCCCCACCCCCTGTTGCATCCCCCGTGAAATCCGCGCCAATAGCCGCGAGGGAAAACATCGCGTTCGGGACAGTCATTTTTTCCCTCCCCCGCCGAGACCCGTAAACGCCCATTCGGATTTTCTATACGCGCCACTCGTGTCCGCGGAACCCGATTCTTCCTCTCCTGACCGCCGGTAGAAATCGATTTTCCACAGTGTCGCGCTCCCCCGCCTCTTCCCCCCTCTCCCGTGGCTGAACTCTCGTCCGCATTCTTCGGTCGTTGTGAGTGTGGCTGGGATGTTCTTCGACAGGGATTCGAATTCCTCGCTGTTTCGATGCTCTGTCGTCGGAGCTTTTCTTTACGCCGAAAAAAATAACTTGGTCAATTTCACCGAAATTGGTCCAGTGAAATATGGATTCTCTCTCCATCGGTTTGTTTAACTCTTTGCGGTCTGTGTGTCGACATTCACGTATCGTCATAGAAGTTGATGTGTCGGCCACTCGGAACACAAGTGCCTCTGCCCTCACGCATTCTCCACGCTCGAACTCCGTTGGGATAAACATTCGCTGGAACCCTCGCGACCAAACAAATACTCCGTAATCGCATAAACTGATAAGCTAAACCAGAAAGCGATACATGAAACCTATACTATAGTGGAATCAGTCTATAGACATTGGATATATGGTTTACAAGAAGTTGGGCTTCAGAGAGGGTATGAAAGTTACACCGATCGATAGCTGGAGGTCTCAATATTAACATATCAACATGTATCATCTGTCAATTCCCGGGAAAATTTATAATTAATTAAAAACTATCGAAGTTTTGTGGCCTTAGGCCACTCTAATCATTCATTTCTCCTATATTATTTACTCGACCGCAAAGGGTTAATAGTTAAATTGTCAATGCTCTTCGATAATTTTTTCATTAGAAGGATTCGAATTCCTTCGGGAAACTCGCTTTCGCGCAACATCCCTTTTCCACTATGTCGAGAAATGACCAGCCCTTTCGCAAGCGAGACGCACCGAGCGATAAAAGTACCTACATTTTCCGAAGCGATATCCCCACAAGGAGGTGTTTACCGCTGATGTGATCGTTGAGGCAGAGAACGCCCACCGATACGCAACACTCCATTTGACTCGCGGTTGAAATTGATGGCCGCGTATAATTTACAAAATCAACAAGCCGTGACGTACGGCATATGCATACCGTGCCCCTCCCGCGCCTTTCCCGTCCGCACGCACCGATATCTCCCGCACTCGCACCGCGAAAAGCCTCCTTTTTATCATTTCGCATCGTCGCCATCGCAGTTCGTCACAGACTCGTGAAAACGTAAAGATCGTCGTAGAATCTTCATCCGCGTCGATCTCTCGAGAAAATATGATTTAACGATGCACGGATGGAAAAGTTTCCAGTAACCATTCTCATAATCCATATAGCAAGATTGTGTGTGAATTAATGCGGTATATGTATGACGTTCGGTATCATAAATACACTGAGAAAAGAAAAGATTAAAAATTAATCTGTTAGAAGGATAATCTGAGTTCGAAAGGTAAAGTGGATCGAAAATTATTCTATAAGGAAGGTTAAATTTTATACCCTGGAAGGATAATTTTTCATCTGTTTTACCTTTCGTACTCAGATTATCCTTCTAATAGAATAAAATAATGTTAATCTTTTTTTTTCTCAGTGTATGTCGATATTTACTAAAAGTATTGCTACACTCTCGTTATACTTACAGCAAATATTGACATGTTTATGGTACCGAACGTCGTGTGCTGCAATAATTCAATCATACCACACATGGATCGTGAGAATGGTCACCACAAACTTTTCTATGTGCGGACGTGCCATCAAACCGAACACGTTATTACTGCAGCATTTGTTTTTATTGAGATAAGTATTTCTAAAACTGTCTGAATATGGACAACAGATTTCGGAATAATTGTTTCATTTAATTTTGTCTTGTTTCTATGAAATATTTGCACTATAAATTTAAATATAAAGGTTCAAATAGAGATGCGATCGAAAACTGGGTCCGTGACGATATCATCACACTGAGAAAAATAATTAGGTTAAAATGAAAAAAGGTATTTAATTATTCTAACCAAAAGCCCCCAAGACTTCGGTTAAATCGATCGAATTTTCTTCCCAGTACATGGAAAAGTACCGAAATTTTCCCTGGAAAAATCATGAAAAAAAATATCGTGGAAATTCATTATCCCTGATCGCTAGACACCCTCAAGTGCGATGCACCTTCCAAACTCCCAAGAGATCCCGATAAGCCGCCTCGAAGGGGTCGTACACAGGTTTGGTGCGAGCACACTGATTCAGCGCTCGGCAATTTTTTATCGCGCTCTTTTTCCCAATTGCCCGTCGACAGCGGGAACGGGAAGATTTCCAGCTGGGGCGCCGTCGTCGGGTTTCTGGTAATGATGTCGCTGGACGTGGGACTGGGCTAAAGCGCGCGATGGGGGAGAAAACGGAGTCGTCCCGCACGATCCCAGAAGTCGACCTCTCGCCGCTGCGACGACTCGACTGCGTACCGACGCGGTAGTTTTCCCTGCACACGTCGCCCGGACGATCGACTTCCAGGACTCGAGGCGCGAGCGAGATCGATGGTAAGGCTTGTGTCCGGTAGACGTGCACCGATTCGAAGGGCTCTGCTGTGCGTTGAGCCCGTTACACGACGAAAGGAATCAGAAATAAGACTCCGACTCTGGTTGGAATTTTATTCGTTATTTGATTGATTGAAATCTTTATTTCTCACTTCCTTGATCGTGCAATCGGCTTAACACGTCGTTTCGGAGGTAACGCATTGGATACGTATGTATACCCGTATACGTAAAAAACGTATCGATTTGATTTTATCGATCATTCGATATCTGTAAATTTAACTTTTCATCGTACAAACGACGTTCTACTTGGAAAGTACACGTTGGAAATCGAGAGATTCTTTCATCTTTTCATTGCACGTCTGCACTGGGAAAAATGATTAGGTTAGAATGACAAAAGGCATCTAGTTGGACGTTTTTAATTACTCTAACAAATATACTGGTCGGTTGAACCAAATATTTCGTTATTTTTATCAAATGTTTAGTCGTTCCAATCAAAAATTGGTCGGTTTAACCGAACAAAAAGGGAGGATCTATACCTACTCGTATTTTACTAATGAACGGTTTGGTCATCATCTCCAGGATTTTGGCTAAACTGATCAAGTTATTTTTCTCGGTGGGCGTGTCCGCAATCATTTTCATCTTACAGAGAGGCTACAAGTAGAATATCTGTATTCCTATATAAGCGTAGCGTATATAATTTTGTTTTAATTCTACCTCCTATATAAGTAATTTTGCCAGCCCGATTTCTTCGAATCGTATAGTCGGCGAAAATCCGAAGAGAAAAACCGAGAGGAAAGTATATCAGATACGCGCGTCCGGCGTCCAATGATCGATGATTTAGTAGCGATCCAGATCGAGGAAGCCGAGCGCGCTTCGTTCTTCTCGATCGGTGCACGTCTTCGTTTGTAAAGTGTACAAATAGAGAATATATTTTGATATCCGCGAATCGTGCGAGCTATTAGTCTACGTTCGGGTAATATATCTAATAGCGATACGCGCGTACGCAGAGCAATACGCGGGTAACTAGAGCCTTGTGCGAATTAATTGAGAATCAAAATATATCTACTTCTTGCTGTCCTAATTTGCATGAAATTAACTGTATTATTTAATATCAGTATGATTACCTTTCATCTTAATTATATTTCAATTCTTTCTGGTGTAGGTAAAGTTGACAATTTCTTGCAATAATTGTCTCAGTTTTTCATCACGAAACCACATGTAGATTTTCATGCTACTAATTTGTACAAGAGTAAGTATTTAGAAGGAATCGTTAATTTCGATAAAAGCTCTCATTGAAATTTATAAATCCTCGTACTATAATTGATAGAATTAAAACATTTTTTCCAAATGTAATCTCATCACGAAGGACTGGAAGATAATTAGGAAAAATCTTGTGGACTTTACACCAGAAAGAACTGCAATATTAATCAAGGTGGGAGATGATCATACTAACGATAAGTGATAAATTTCATCTTATGTAAGTCAGGACTGTACGAAACAGAAATGCTTTGATTCCATTAATTTGCACAAGGGTGGACGTACCTATGTACATAGTTTTATTACACATAACTCGGGGGCGTATCTACATCCCCGTACGCCTTTATGTGTCGTACAGATTATTACTCTCCTCCGCGCGGAGTAGTTTCAGGGTATTTCATCCAGTCGATCGGAAAGTTCGTTTCGCTTTTGGTTACTCTCAACGATTTAGACGAGCTTTATCAAACGATAATTAAATATTCAGCTCCAGTCGAAACCGAACTCACCGATCGATCCGTGATAGGATAATTAATCCGATGATCGGTTGCTGTCCGATTCATATAAACTCACAGTTAATAATAAATCACGAGGTGCATGATCCTCTTACCGCGTGCCTTTCGATCTTCTGTAAGTATCACTGAGAAAAAAAAATCAGGTAAAACGACAAAATATATCTAGTTAAACTCGTCTAGTTATTCTAACCAAAATACTGGTCCATTACACCAAATATTTAGTTATTCTAATTAATGAGTGGTGAGTCTGACCAAACAGATTTAGGATTCATATTTCACCAAATAATTTGGTCATCGTCTCCAGGATTTTGGTTAGATTGACCAGGTTATTTTTCTCAGTGAAGAAATAAAACGAGAGTCAATATGAAAATAAGAGATTTTATCGATCGATCGAGGGAAATAATGAGTCGCGAGGCGACCGATCACTGGTGCTATTATCTCGTAGGTGTTAAGACCGACTCCCACTCCCGAAAACCGATAAGACGCTCGAAGCGATCGTATCGGTTTTCGAGTGTGAACTCGGAGTCGCGGTATCAGAAACGAAAGTCGCTCAATTTCGTCGATCGAACCGCACCGCTCGTTCCAGGGTTCTCCGTTGAGCAACGTTCCGCGATTTTTTATCAACGTCCGCGCGACGTCGCAATTTTATCCGGACGAGAAAACGATCTCGTGCAAATATAATTTGCAACGCGGCGTGCCGAGCGTATCAGCTGTGCCGAGATAACGAGATATTTCTCCAAAAAAATTGAAGAAAGAAGAATTTTTAACGTTCCTTATATTTGACGCGAACGAATATTGGAAACAAAGCGTATCTCTTGACGGGGCGAAGAAATTCGAAGATATTTTACGGGACGTTGACCTCGGCGACCTCGACGCGGAGAACGAACGGTGCAATTGTATCAAGGGATGTGACACTGCGCCCTCCCGAAAGCGCGAGTTCGATTTTATAATACGATAACGGGATGACATCCTGCATATGGTGCTATGTAAAGAAAAAAAATGAGAAGGACGGATCCTACGCTTACTCTACGCGCTCAAAGGGTGCGGTTACGGGGTCACAAAGTTTCCACGTTTACACACTCAGAGAAATAATTCGGGGAAATATTTCTTGAACGAAGAAAATATGACGTTCAAATTTGTTTAAATACAGATTCTCTCGGTCAATGAATACGTAGTCTTGATTCAAGAATACTTTCGTCGGAACAAGAAATTCTTCCTGCGTGAAAAGAACAATTCGGTCTTCCGATAATTTTTTTACCGCAGATTTGAAAAATTTGGACATTAATTATTTACCCCGTATTTTTTATCTTCGCCCTTATTTAAGCTGAAAAGTGACATTTTGAAATGCAGCTACCTCATCGTTGCTTGGCATAAGTGCATCTTTTTTGAGGTTTGATTACGTCACAATGTCGTGGAGAGAAACGCATTTATAATTCAGCGATATCAAAATACGTGTGCACAGACTATAAGTCGAATTTTTAAAACAGCCAATTTTTTACGGGAAAACCGAATTACTCGAATCTACCAAATATTTTCTGGCTCCATCTTGGAATTCGGTTTCCTCGCATATAATTTTTTTATCGCAGATTAGCCAAACTTGGACGAAATTATTTCCTCTATTTTTTTTCGTTTTTCATTTTCGCCCTTATTTTAGCTGCAAAAAACGACGTTTCCAAATGCAGCTACGTCATCGTGTCGTAAACCCGTCTTATAAATCTGCGAATAATTATTTTTCCGGACATTTCTTTGTCACTCGATATCGAATACGCGTACCTACAGATTACAGATTAAACTTGAAAACTGAATACTTTTTCTTACGAGAAGACCGAATTATTTACATCGCGCCTCCGATCGAAGAAAACACTTCTTCGTCGCCAGTAATCATTTATCTCGGTGTACTGTGACAAGTCCATCATATCGACCACAAAAGACGACGCGTTTATGTACTTATAGCGATAGCAGCGAGCGCGTTGTACGCAACCACCCACCTGAATAAATGATAAATCGCACGCCCCCGCACAGCTTCCCCTGAAAACCCGATCGAACGGTGAGAGACCACCCCCGCGCGATCGTCCTCCCATCCGATCTCCCTTTCGCGCTCAACCCCCGGCTCTACAGGTGCAGCGCCACCGCCCGGAAATGCACCACGCCACGACAACCCCTCGCGTTGTCACGGCCGCGTTTGCGTAACGATCCCGGCGAAGAGAGAGGAACGCGAGCGGCCAAAGGCATGAATGGAGAGGAGCGAGCGAGACGCTGGCGCGCCGACGACCACGAGGAGGAGGAGGGGGAGGAGGTCCGACGCCGTCTCCTTAGCGCGCGGGGCGGCGAGAGGGAGCGCTGCGAGGTCGAGGAATAGAAAGGTGGGTGCCGCCGAGTAGAGCGAGAGGAGCGCGACGACGACGACGACGACGGGGTTGCGACGCTCGCCGTCGAAGCGGAGCGAGCGAGAAGCGATGACGAAGGAGGGGGGGGGGGGGGAGGTGGATCGTCGTATAGTGGCGGTAATCGGTCTGGTGGAGTTAAGGGCTGGTGGGGTGGAGAGGGGCTGCGTCTGTGTGCGTATAGGAAAGCGCAGAGTGCACGACCGCCGCCGCCGCCGCCTGCAGCAGTCTTCCGATGCGCCTCGCGTTGTTCGCTCGCGCGAGCGCGCGTCGCTGTCGTGGTATTGTCGGCCGCGGTGATAACGGGACACGCTGCATGTGATAGCGAACTGATCGGCAGCTGAGCGGGGTGTCGGGATGACGATTATTCGCGGGGGGGGGGGGGGGGTGACGATGACCGGTTCGTTCGGGGGAGTGATCGTGTGTGATTCGCTCCTTGGAGGCGGAAGTGTACGTTGAATGCGATTATTCGCCCCCCCTCCTTCTCCCTTCGGGTCTCTTTGAGTATCTTCCGGGGTCCGTCATATCAGCTGATTTTTTTTTTTTCGCTGCCGCCCGCGCGAATTATTACTGCGCTGAGAAGAAGATTCTGTCAAATCGATTAAACGTTTCGACGAATATTCGCAATTAAATTGAGAGGGTGGGTATTGAGAGACTGACTGAAGCGGGTTGAGAGAGTCGGAATTTGTTCGTAGGAAAGTGGTGGCCATTTGAGGGATGTTTTTTTTTACGCATAATACTACAAAAGTCCATGCATTGTATTTCCAGAAAAGGCGATAGAAAATTTGAAAGACACGTGTTTGCGTAAGAGTTACTTTCGT
The DNA here is from genome assembly GCA_963678675.1 of Xiphydria camelus. Taxonomy (NCBI): domain Eukaryota; kingdom Metazoa; phylum Arthropoda; class Insecta; order Hymenoptera; family Xiphydriidae; genus Xiphydria; species Xiphydria camelus. The sequence goes on from OY783197.1 coordinate 2,067,116, forward strand.
TTTGTGTCATTCGATCTTTCAGTGGCCGCCCTGTATTTTATCGGGTCAAATAATATTCGCTTGTCCTGAATAAATACTTTCTTAATTAAAGTCGTTTTTATTTGATCGAGGTATTTTTTCGAGGCAAGAAAACATTTTATACGGGCAAAAAATTATTACTTATATATATATATAAGCTAATAAAATATTTTAACGCAACTGTTCAATTGAATGTTTAGGTAACAACATACCTTCTTAGTAAATGTATTTTGTTGAGCCAGGGAAATATTTTATCAGGGAAAATGATTATTATTTGGGTTGGTAAAGTATTTTATCGCGACTATTCGACTGAATATTTGGTTGATTTTAACGGATCTTTTTCTCAGCGTGGAAGCGATTGCGTGCGCGTTAAAAAAAAACTGCGGTGCGGGCCTATATAGACCGCTTTTGACGTTAGATAACTGTGGCACGAGATTGAATGAGGCCGGATGTGGTAGGGTATTTAAAAGTGGGATAGATGCCCCAGTTTCCGTTTGACTTTGAACGCGATTATCTCTAAACGCAGTGGAGATAAACGAAAAGTGTACAATAACTTTTATAGTTAAAATGCACATAAACATTTTTCATTTAAACTTTTCTTCGATATCTGCAATTGATTTCGAGATAATTGACTTTGAATTCACCCTTTAATCAGGGCATCTTTCCCACTTTTACCTTATGTTATACATATGTATATTGCATCACTAATGCCAAAAGGGCGTATAAACTATTATCCCTTTATTCGCTCAAATTTGCCTTAATAGCAATAAAGTTAAAAAAATGGGAAACCTTAAAGCAAAAGAACGTGTAGAATGTAGTCGATACGCCCTTTTGGCATTAATTTTCTTAAAAATCATGGAAACAATGCCATAAATTCGTATCGACCGTATCCCATGTGTCCTTTGTCCTTTAATTTTTCACATTTTTATTTTACCATATTTAGAACTCCTACGTATTTCTATCAGTTGCTACAACAATTTTTTTTTGTAAGTCCTCTTGACTTTTGCAATACTTGAAGGACATACAGTAGCGTGTACGACTTTTTGACATTAGTGACGCGATATATTATTACATAGGGTAGGTCCCCAAGTCGGTGTTAACAATTAGCACCATTACTTTTATCACGTACAATTAGAAGCTTTGAATAATTGACTAGACGTTTATTATAGGCGCCTTTGAAGGGAAGAATTTCGAGAGAACGTAACTCGAATGACGTTTCTTGATGGGGGAAGTCAATTGGACTTGCATTCGAAATGCCAGAGGCAGGTACCGCGTCAAAACACTCGAAATTTCGAAGCCGGAAAAATCTCGACGAGCTTTTTCGATGCGGCAACCAAACGCGCGCGCGCGCGATTTTCGATTCGGGTCGTTGACCGCGCGCACAAGGAGAGTTCCTCCTCTTCCTTCGCGCGGTACCTACGGCCGTGCGTACCCGCATACGCCAGTCTAGAAAGAAAGTCGATGAAAACGTTTTCTGGCGCGCGAACAATGAAAGAGGACCTCGTTATAACGGGATCCTTCGCGGCGCCGCAGGATCCGCCTCGGCGTCTGTAGCCTCTGGAATTTCCGTCCGCGCGCGCGTCATTCTCGGCGACGAGACGGAGAGGAGTTTTTTTTTTCCATTTTCATTAGTTTCCCCGAGTCGAGTTCGCGAACGTTCGAGTCCGTTGCTTCTATTCACGCCGGCGGCTTTAACCCTCTCGAGCCTCCCCCCCCCCCCCCCCCTCCTTCCTGTCGGCCAACGTGCTTCCGACAAAAAGTGATCAACGAACTCAAACGAGAAGCGGAAGTCGTAGGAAGCGCTCAATCGGTACGGCCGCTTCGCGTCCTAGAGATCCCTTCGTACGCGCGTACGCACGCGCGTAGATATGTGGGGTAGAGCCCTGGGCAGTCGTTGCGAGGGACGCGTTAAGGTAGTTCTGTCGTGTAGGACCGTATTCGGTGGGCGTATAAGGTGGCCCGATTAAATTTGATTAAAGAAATTTTTTTTTTTTTTTTCGTAACAATCATAAGTGACAACGTACTGATCGACCTAAAGAAATGAAACATTTTTAGCGTTATTCTTCTGGTAGTTTAGTAATTAGGTATACATATATCGCGTCAACTTACTGTCAAAACCTCCTGAGTCTGGTTTTTGAGACATTGAGGTTCTTCGGCTATTCGTATTCTTAAATGTGTCAGCTTTTTAAAGTCTTCTAAAGTCATACTTTTTGTCGGCGAGATTCTAAAGATTGACAACTTTAAGTTACGTTTTCTCAACCAATCGGTCGTTAATTTACGTGTTTTCATTCAATTGGTCGGTAAGACCCTTTTATTCTTGAATATTAAATTTTTAATTCATTTCAGAAATATAGTAAACATTTTTTTTCATAAATCTGCAGCGTATAGAAGTCATGGAAATGTGAAAATAAATCCCATTCTTTTCTATGCTTACGAGCTCATTTTCAATTTAATTTTTCTTGCGAAAATCGTCGGTAATTTCCCTTCAAATTTGTTTAATAGATCAGCACTAGTTTGGTAAACATTACATCAAAGAATAAAATTTCCTGTAATCTTTCGTCCGGTGATAGAACTACCTACTTAAAGAGAGTAGTTGCAATGAAATACTTTATTAGCTCAAAATAATGTTAATCTCTTCCGAAAAAATACTTTTTGGCTTAAGTAACATATTTCCTTCTTCTGAAGACAAGAGTGAATGTTATTTGAATTGGTAAAATATTGATTTCGGTTCTTTCGTTAATTTTTTCTATTGTAGACTTGAAAAATGTGGACAAAATTATTTAGACCGTATTTTTCTCTCTTCACTCTCGACCTTTCGTAAGCTGGAATATGATATTTGGAAATGCAGCATACGTCACGGTATTGTAAGTCTATCTCTCTCGCACGCTTTTCAATGACGTCATAATGTAGCAGAGAGAAACGCACTTATAATTTTGCTAGCAATTATTTTTCCGGGCATTTTCTTCCTCGCATGAGTATCGAATACGTATAAAGATTACAAATTGAATTCAAAGATATATGAATATTTTTTCACGCGATAACCGAATTGCCACTGTTCGACTAAACGTTTAGCTGGTTTTTTTACCGAATTGTTTCCCCGGCGCAGACTCGCGAAGAACGGAAGTGGCCTCGTTCCGTTTCTTTTTTAAATCCCTCCCATTTTCCTCGACCGCTCGACGTATTTCTCTCTCTCTCTCTCCGATTTCCCCCTCCCCGCCGCCCATCGCCGCGTTTTTCCGATCGGCCGAACGAGCACAGAGAAGGAAGAAAGAGAGAGAGAGAGAGAGAGAGACCGAAGGCGCAGAGCCGCGACCCTGGCGCAAGAAAGTCGATTTTCGAGAATGTATAGCGTTCCACTCGACGTCTCTTCCGCGGCGCGCGCGCGCACGGCGCTCTGGAATGCGAGATGCCGAAAAGAGTGGTGGAAGGGCCCCGTTTTCTTCCCATCGCCACTACGCTACTCCCCGAGTGAGTAACTATACGAGCATACCTGACGTTTCCTTTTTGCTCCCGTTGCTTATCACCGCGGGGCCGTTTTTACGCCCCCTCTCGCCTTGAGAGGAGGGCAGCCGCGTAGGTGCGACTGTTTTTTTTTTTTTGGAAAAAGAAACAAGCGCCGGACGAAATGCGTAGAGCGAAACGTCGGTAGGTGCAACGAGATAATCGTGATTAAGGCGGATGCCCTTTACCCCTCGCGCGTAATTAAGGATGCGACGGTTAAGACGGATATCCGTATAGGGATGCGAGTTGCGTGTGCGCAGAGACGCTCTGGCGTGTGATTCGCTTCTACAGGAAGCGAAAATTAAAAAAACTTTTAACCAATAGAAAATTAAATACCTACTTATATATAAAGTCAATTTAAAAAATGTAAAACGTTTAAACTTATTAGATCAAATTTGATAATTTTTAATCGATGCAAAACTACATATTTGAAATCAACATGAGAAATTTGATAATTTTTATTTTATTAAGAAATAGTTAATTAATCAATTTCAAAATTCGATATTCAAAATCAATCAACTGTCGGGGACCGATTCTATAATCATTATCGCTCCCCGGTGACGACTGATTGTGAGTCGTCTTTCGTCGAGACGAACGCTGACAAAAAACTCGAGTTGGCCCCTCGCGCCCGTTACCCTCCACGACAACGAGGGGCCAACTCGGAGTCCCCGGAATAACGCAGCAGTCGACTCCGCGCCGATAACTTTCATTGAAGCGCGCACGGATACGGTGAGATCGGCCCCGTGTTGGTAGCCGAGCGACCGACCGGCGAGAAGCTTTTAATACTGACGCGATTCTCCTGTAGAGGACAGAGAGAGAGAGAGAGAGAGAGCCTTCGCGCGCGATCGCGCTGGCGTTAAGGAATTTCCTCCGACGAGATTGACCGCGGCGAACCGTCCGCGGTCGTGAAAAAAGCCCGAACTATTTTAACGCTCGCGAAGCAATTGTTTAAACGACCGCGGGCGCCGTTATGCGATCGGTCCGCGCGATCGGCAAGAAACCGATCGGCCCGCTCGAATCGCTTCGTCTCGGCGCCACTTCGGAATTCGAGTATTTTCGGGCGAAATTCTTGGGAACGAGGTTTCCTGCTGGCGACGACGACAGCCCCGCCTCCCTTGCTCTCGCGTTTCTTGCACCGCCGCAGCCTCCGCGTCGATCTTAACGGGGATATTGGCGCGCGGGGAACGATTTTCGGTCGGATCCCAATTAAGAGATTCGAGCCTAAAATCAATTTTAGCGTCGCGCTTTCGAGTGATGAAAAAAAAAAAAAAAAAAGAAGATCGGTACCGGAGGGAAATCGCGGTCTGGAAATCGTACGATCGCCCGTGTATCGGCAGTGGAGGCGCGGAAATCTGTACCTTTGTTTTTAATGAATGCGATCTACGATGTAGGAGGAGGAGGAGGTTCTGATAAATCATTTTTGAATATCGTCAAAAGAGCACCGAAAAGAATAGTAATTATGTGTCACTTGATAATAGCGCGTCATTTATTGCTCTATATATAAATAGGAAAAATTGAAATAAAGTAAATTTCATCAGGATAAGTGGTGGGGATTAAACGTCCTAGTTGAAGAATAAGTTCAAAATCGATTATCTCGAAATCAACTGCAGTTATCGAAGAAAAGTTTAAATGAAAAATGTTTCTCTATATTTTTATCGTAAAAAAGATACTCTACACTTTTCGCATATGTCCGCTGCTTTTTGAGATAATCGCGCTTAAAGTTAAACCGAAACTGCACTGAGAAAAATAATTGGATTGACGTGACAAAGCGCATCTCGTTAAATGCGTTTAGTTATTCTAATCAAAATACTGGCCAGTTGTAGCAAATATTTAGTTATTCCCACTAAAAATAGGACAGTTTAAACAAACCAATGGAGAGAGAGAGGGGATCCATATTTTACCATACAATTTGCTCATAGTTTCCAAGATTTTGGTCGAATTGACCGAATTAATATATTTTTCTCAACGAGCCTTTCGATTTTTCCCCGTTCCTACCGGTCGAAAAATCGACCACTCTGTATAGCTCTCGTGGAATTTACGCGCGAGCGCGATTTAGTTTCAGGATTGCGCAACCGGCGGCTGCACATTCCGGGGACTTTCTTCTCTCACGAATTTTCACTCGGTGGAATGCGAAAGGGTCGTCAACCGGGTGGCCCTTTCACGTCTCTCTCTTCCCCCCCTCTCTCTTTCTCTCTCTCTCTCTCTCTCTCTCTCTGCCCCGTATCTGACGTCACTCGTTGCTCCTTTTCTTTCCTTTGCCGCTTACAGACCAGCGCGTTTCACGGTTCTCGTTCGCGTTTCTTTCCCGGGTCGCGACATATTCGGATGGATAATTCCATCGCTTGCCTCGGCGAGAGTCACTAACAATAAGTACTATAGCCGTCTCGCATTCGTGTATGGATAACTGCACGAGTGATACGCCTCTGTGCTCAGCTGTAAACGAAATTCACAGTTGCCTCTTCCTTCAGGCGCGGCGTTACGAATTATCGCGCCTAGTGGAAGGCAACCCGTTTACACGTAATTCGATCTCTGAATGTGAGAAAAAAATATTCATATTTTAAAATTCATTTTATAATCTGCGCACACATTAAATCTTACACGAAAAAGAAAGTATCTGAAACAATTATTATTCGAAAAGTTATAGTTAGCTTAAATGAGGTCGAAAAGGAGAAATGAAAAAACACGGGGTAAATAATTTTGCACGTATTTTTCAAATCTGCGATTAAAACAAATTGCTCAAACTACGAATTAAAGAACGCACCGCCCTGTAGATTATAGAGGCACATACACACACGCTTACGTAAAGATTGCACGCGCGACATCGAAATTGATCTATCCACACGCCAAGTCCAATTTCGCGCAACGAATATCTCACGGATGAAAAGCGTCGAATCGAGTCTGTCTGAGATATCCTTTTGTTTGTCGCGTCGCACCCTATCAACGCGCGGTGAATATAGGTGACATTGCTCTTGGGATGCCTATGTTTACTTCACGGTTTTTCTTGCCGCTGCACTTGCACCAAAAGTAGCAAAGTACACGGGAAAAAAAAAAACGATATTACAGTCTTGGCAAAACTAGGTTTTGCTGCATGGAGAAAAACGTGCTGAGTATCCAGATTCTGGCGTTTTATGTGATCCACTGTGTGGTACTGGAGTGACAACTTGAATTTGTGCAAAGCATTGCCATGCAAAGTAGTATTTCATTCCCCTCGTATGGCAAAAAGTAGTACAATATCGTATATTTTAGAATAATTTGGTATTTTTTGCAATACAACCAATGAACATAATATGGAGAAAAATGAGAAATAGTACTTTCTCTCTTCCATATTATTATGCAAGTTTACCGTATTGCAAAAAATGCTAAATTGTTTTAAAATATGTTGTATTAAGTATACCAATTTTTGGTATAGATACGAGAGGAATGTGAAATGCTATTTTGTATGGCAATATTTTGCAAAAAAAACTCGGCTTTTCACTTCAGTACCACACAGTCGGTAACTTGATACCAGAATCTGAGTACTCAGAGTGCCAGAATCTGGATACTCATTGCTCTTCATTTCAAATCCATTTTTCTCCGTGTGAGAACTTTTTGCTACCGTGACAAGAGTATCACCCGTGGTAGCAAAAGATATGCCCAACAGCATATAGTAATAATATTTGCTGGGAGAATACACATTGTGGTCGAAAACAAATTTACTGTGATTGTGCAGTTACACTGGCCATCATTGGACGTGTCTTTTGCTGCCACAGATGATATTTTGGTCATGACTGCAAAACGTTCTCGGCAAAACTTAGTTTCGCTAGGACTGCAAAATCATTTTTTTCCCTGCAGGGGAAAGTAGTTTATATTTTGAACAAAAAATAGCCTCGGCATTTAATTTTATCGAGTCACTTTAAGGGTTACGTGTGATACGTATGTACGCTTGGCCGAGAGAGAGAGAGAGAGAGAGCACTCGCGCGTATAGAAATAGTAGCGGCGGAACAGCACCGGAAGCGAAGGAGTTCCGCCCAGGCCCGGGTGCCTCGGGGGGGTCAGCGCCCTTTCGCATCCAAGAACACGCGCGCGCTATATATAGACGCGCGATTTTTCACGCCACGCGATTCCCTCGCGTTGCGCCTCCGTATATAGCGTAGCTCTATTCGTCCACGCACAGTCCCCACCCCCTCAATTCCCCGATTACCGGCGAAATCCTGAAATTATTCGGGCGCCGAGGACGTTGCCAATCGGTAGGCACGGGACAAATGTAAGGAAACTCTTCCCGCTTAGTCTGACTGCTATGTATCGGCATGAGAAGCGAGACGCGTATGCACTGTAAAAAAAATGTGTTTTAAACTCAATATAATTGTACATAAAGCTTTTATCCAGTAGATACATTGATTATAAAAATTAATCATCTCCGACATGAAATTTGTAAAGACAATTTTATAAGGAAATATATTAACTTCCACATTTTATGTAAAAGTATAATAAAAATACAAACCTTTTTACAGTGCGAAAATGCCGATGCGTGATTCTCGTTTACACTGTATAAAAATGTATATTAAACTCAATATATTATAATTATGTAAAAAGCTTTCATCCAATAAGAGTTGATTATGAAAATTAATGTGCGACGTTATGAAATTGATCAGGACAATTTCGTAAGGCAGTCTATTAATTTTCGCAATGATATACCTACGCATTGAAAAAAAAGCTTTTTACAAGAGCATATTAAAAAAATACTAATTTGTTGGCAGTGTAAAAACACCAATGCCTAATTTGCGATTGCACTGTATACAAATTTGTATTAAACTGAATTATTGTATATAAAACTTTTATCCGATGTGTTGATTATGAAAATTAACACACTTCGTTATGAAATCCATAAGGAAATCTATTAATTTTCATAGTGACATATCAATTTGAAAAAAGCTTCACATCAAAATATATCGGAAATACAAATATTTTACAGTGCAGAAACGTCAGTGCGCAATTCCTGGAATTTTCAATCGCGTGAATCTCGGCAACTATTTAGCTCGCCGTTACGCGATTAGCGCGAATAAACCGTCCGGCGTGTGCGTATAGTCAATTCGCAAAAAGATCCGCTTTTCCATCGCGCTCGGCGAGAGACGCCAGAAGATTTCGCCGCGCGGCGCCGGCGTAAAACGCGCGACTTTATGAATGAAACCACCTACCGACCGCGCCGTACACGACGACGAAGCTAGTAGTACTCGCGTTTACTCGGCCGTTTTACGGAGGAAGGAAGTGGCGGTCGGAGAGTCATTGTCCCGTACCGACGCGGCGGCCGCGCGGGGCCCGCGCGGACAGTACTTCCCCGGCAGGATGCCGCGGCGCTCGAGGAAGTGTAACTCTCCGTCTGGCCCGTCTACAGGGTGCCTCTAATCGCATCGGCGCGTCATGTATAATTCATCGTTTAATTAGGATCGGCGGCCGGCGATCGCGCGCCGCGGCCAAATTGGGGGCAATTTTCATTTATCAAAACGCGAGAGCCGGCCAATTAAGGGGAGGAAAATTTACGGCAGCGGATCTCTTGACGAGGCTCGATCGATTGGCGCGCGATGGAAAAATCCTCGCGGAACGGAGACGGGAGGTAGACGATCAAATGTACAACGCCTCGCCTCGACGGGACGAGGCTGCAGGGATGCTGAGATGGACCGCCCAACTCTGTGTTCTATTTCCAAATCCACTTCTATTCTCTATCTTCGCGCGCCGACGTCGCCTAGCGACCATTTTATTCGTCTGCGATATTTTGAGACGTCCCTCTCTCCCTCTCTCTCTCCCTCCCGAAATGTGGCGCGTATATGCATATATACATAGTTAACGTACGATTGAGCGCGTTTCTATGGAATGCGTGCGGGAGATTGAGTAATAGGCACGTCTAAACCGAGAGAACAGTTTATTAACAATTAATAAATGTAATTTTAGATACGGCGAATATTCGTTAGAACAAGAAAATATATGTCAACTATTAAAATGTTTATTTCATTCAAACTATTGCCTCAAAAAGTAGGTATTTAATTGTGTCAAATAAATGACATAATAGTTAATAAAAATTTACTTGATTCATTAAAATGTTTATTTCGCCATATTCAAACGAATATTTATCAACTACAAATAAATCGTTTTCTCGGTGTACATATCCAGATAGACTTGTTTGATCGTCACGACGTTTATACAGACTGCAATAATTAATTATTCTAAAGTCTACGTTTATTTTGTTGCATGAGCTTAGTAAAATGATTATTCGCCGAAAAATTGTTAAATCTACATTACAATAGGTATATGATTCAAATTAATCGCTGGATCTATTGTAGCAAAATATTTATGAAAAATTTTGCATATATTTGTTAGCATTTATTTGTTAATACAAACAAATGCTAAACATTTATTCAATATATGAAAAAATTTTCATGAATATGTCTGGTTAAATATATAGATCCTTCATTTGTTTAGTTAAACTGGCCACTTTTTAGTTAGAATTTACTAAACATTTGATCAGAATAACTTGGTTCAACTGACCGGTATTATGGTCAGAATAACTAAACGCATTTTACTAATATGTAGGTGTACAACTTTACTTCTGTCGTTTTTCGCTATTTATTACATTAAGAAAACAGCGGAAGCAAAGTTGTATGCCTAATAGATGCGTTTGTCTTTTTAACCTAATTATTTTTCTCAGTGCAATTTCTGTTTAACTTTGACCGCGATTATCTCGAAACGTAGCGGAGTTATGCGAAAAGTGTAGAGTATCTTTTTTATAGTAAAACTGCAGAGAAACATTTTCCATTTAAACTTTTCTTCAATATCTGCAGCCGTTTTCGAGATAATCGATTTTGAACTCATTCTTCAACTGGAACGTTTATCCCGCTTTTACCCTAATGAAATTTACTATATTTCGGTTTTTCCCATTTTCATAGTAATATACGATGCGCTGTTATATCGTTAAATAACATTTCGAGCTTTTAATTGCAGCGGTGTAATTTTCACTGTAAAGCTGAATCCCATTCTTCTCCGTGATACGAGGCATAATTGCCTCTGTATGTCCTACCTCATTCAGCGCGTCCCGGAAGTGTCCAATATTCCGTTTCAATATCCGTGGTAGTAGCCAGTGTATAGAGAAAGAGAGGGCTTGTGTTTTTTGTCAAATCAAGGAAACTCTCGGATAAGCATCTATATAGACGTTTGGCGTGTCCGATATCTACATCGACGCTAAACGACGGGGATATAAGCCGTTCCATGAGCGTCGGATACTCGAGAGGAATCGTATATCGCCCTCCTCCCGCGGACGCGAGTTATACGGGTATCTCTGGCCGCGTCCACGTGTCCACGATAGGATCGATACGCGACACGTGTCTATCGATGTTCTTATATCCGAGGCGTCCGACCTACATTTTTAGCTGTCGAAGCTATACATAGTTGGATTTCTCGCGACGTCTCCTTCCGCTTTGTGCGATTTTCAGCGGTGTGGGGGAGAGAGCAGCGGGGCTAAGTGGAACGCCGAGTCTGACCTGGATGATCGTCGTGGCGAATATATAGGTAAGGGCTGTTGATGATCCGCGAATACGTTCCCCGTTTCACCCTTATACGCGATATGGGGTAAATGTGGGAAGCGCCAGTCGAAATCGATTATCTCGAAAACGATTAGAGTTATGGAAAAAGTGCTTAGGCAAAAAATGTTCGCCTATGTTTTTGCCGTAAAAAAGCTTCCTTTCGTTTTGCGCGTATCTCCACTGCGTTCCGAGATAAACGACTTCGAATTGGGGCAGTTATCCTATTTTTACCTCGTAACTCTGGAAATCGATTATTATACACATGGACCGGGAATAAAGGGATGCTGCGCTTTCGATAAGTGCTACTCAAAAGGCAATTCGTAATACTCGCCGATTGATTACATCACTTAGAGCTGTATTTTATAGGTATAAAGAAGGGCCCGATTAAATCAGTTTAAGAAAAATATTTTTTATTCATAACTGATAACATACTGATCAATCTAAAAAAAAATTTGTTTAGCATTATTCTTCAATTCTTCCGTTCAGAGGATGCACACATGGCAGTTATACTTTATTAAACGAGATTCTCAAGATTTACAACTTTACGTTTTCTCATTCAATTGGTTGATAAGGCCCTTTTGTTTCGTAATATTAAACTTTTAAACGTTTCAGAAATACGTCAAACAGTTTTTATCATACATTTTCAGTATAAATGATTAATTAAATCATTGTTTATAATTCATAATTATGCATTCCTATTAGATAATTAGATATGAATAACCTTTTGATACTACCATACAGTCATATTATTGATCTACTTTTGTGGTTGGTCGAACAATGATGCATGGCTATTATAAACTGCAATCTCGTTGTTACCATAAATATGCAACAAAAGTTATTTCGACTGCATTCATAATCTGTCTGACCAGAAATATTTTGCTAGAAACCAGGAATAGTCAACCTTGCGATTACGGTTGATCTTACTATCCACTTTTCTCTCAATGTGTCAACTAATACATAAGAGCTCACTTTCAATTAAATTTTTCTCGTGAATATCGTCGATAAATCAATACTGGTTTCATAAACATTATATCAAGAAATGAAAACTCTCTGCAATCTTTCATTGACAGAACCACCTTAATGTACCAAGCAACACACTTTAATCAATATAACGTCACTCTCACTGAATGCATTCATTAGTCTTTGTCAAAACGACATCAAACGTCTTCAGAACTGACAAACTAATGAAGCTTTATCATTATTTTGTCATTTCTGAAGGACGTTTGTTGTCGTTTTGCCAAAAACCAATGACGTCATTTAGAGGGTGACATTATTTCGACCAAAGTGTATCTATTGCTTGGGTAGGAAAGAAGCAGGGCAGAGCGAGATACCCGAGTTGGCACCCGATCGCCGTAGCATTCAACGGAAAGCAGGGGCCAACTCGAGTGGCCCGTTCACTCGGCTATCCTCCCACGATGAATCGAAAAGGTGACGATTTTTCACCTCGAATCTCGGTGCCGATCGGTAAAAAATATCGAATCTAATTCGATCGGGAATACCCATACGGATCGAACCGCCGGCGAAGTTGACGTTCGCCAGAAGTACCCGCGCCGCCGCCGGTATAATCGCGTTCGATTCGGCAATTAGCACGCGTTATAGCGTACGCATTAAACGCACTGGTGGGGCATCCACGCGATCGTCACGTGGTCCGGCTTGCGCGTGTGGCGGGATACACGCGTTGACGTCCGTCAACGTGTTTCCTACATTAGAGGTGTGTCGAAAAGTCATTCGCCCGCAATGTGGGTGTGTGCACGCGCGTATGTGCGCGCGAGTATCGAACAAAGAGAGAGAGAGAGAGATAAATTGCGCTCCGCATATTACACCGAGAAAATTTATTTACTGACAGTTAATAAATGTAATTTCAAATATTTATTTTATTTCGTTAACGTTAGAAAGTGTATGATAATTATTGGAATGTTTATTTCGTTCAAAACGTTGCCCTGAATTATTTAATCGTGTCGAATAAATAAATATTTTAATAGTTATCGGTTTGGCCCGACGAAATATTTATTTAGTCACTCGAGCAAACATTTATTAGCGACAAATAAGCTATTTTATTGGTACAGTGAACTGAATTTTGGGAACTTTCCTCCCTTTTTGGTCGGCAGCTGCTAAATTTTGTTCACATTTTTTTTCCGCTTCCCGGGATCAAAATTCGATCTGGGTGTATTTTTATACGCATATGATTATCCGTCTCCCATCGCAATACATTCGGATAATAATTACGCTAAGAAGACAGTTTATTTGCAATTCATAAATATTAGCTTAAATATGACAAAATACACATTTTGTTGGGCCAAGTGAATATTCGTTAATTATCACGATATTTATTTGACACGATTAAACGTTTCGAAGTAACTTTTTCAGTGAAATAAACATTCCGACGGTTAATGTATTATTCTCGTCCCAACGAAATTATTCATTTCGCCATATCCAACGATACGTTTATTAATTTTTAATAAATGTCATTTCGAATACAGCGAACTAAATATTTCGTTAAGGCGAGAAAATATATGTTGATTATTAATTCCAACGGTTAACATACTATTCTCGTCTCAACGAAATTATTCATTTCGCCATATCCAACGATACGTTTATTAATTTTTAATAAATGTCATTTCGAATACAGCGAACTAAATATTTCGTTAAGACGAGAAAATATATGTTGATTATTAAAATGCTTGTTCCACACATTGAAATGATTAAATCTTCAAAAGATTGACTCGCACCAAACAAATATCATAATAATTATCGAATACTTAGTCCAATAAAACGTTTATTTTGCTATATTCCACCAAACCTTTGCAACCTACGCAAATAAACTATTTCTTCCTTGCGAAAAGCATTAGTCGCGAGATCTACGGAACCCCGATGAAAACTTTTTCGGCGGCCTGCAGCGAAGAAAGATACGAACGCGCGTATGTAGAAGTTCCCGCGCGCCCGTTGTCCGTATAGATACGCGCTATCAATAATTCATGAAGTTTTCATGGCCAGACTTTTTGGCAGATTCGTCTCGACATTGACTTTAGGCAAATCGTCGAATTTCGTTGACCCACGAATCTACTCGCGTAAGCGCTCGGCGCTCCTGCAGACGATACTATCTCGCGCGCGCGCGCGCGCGCGCTCGCATTTCGATATGCATCTGGATTTCTAGACCGCGGGCCCGCTCCTCCGCCCACTCACTGTGCGTGTCGATCGGCGCGCGCCTCAACTTATTCGCGCGTTTCTTTTCGAGAATCTCCGCTCAGCTGCGCGCTGCTGCATTTAATCGCGCGCACGGTAAATGCGGAGTTTTTGATTGCATTTGATTGTCGGGGGAAATCTCACGGAGCTGCGTCTCTCGGCTGGAATTTTTCTATGCCGTCATTTGGGGGCTGTTTTTTTGCTGTTTAAATTCAAAGAAATATTTTCTTGCGAATAGGGGATTCAAGTTCGGTTTGAATTATTCGACGATTCGCGCGGCCGTCAAATGTGCGACGACAAATTTTCCGGCTACATTATCTTCTTTTCACTTTTATACGAGTTCGATAATTTTTCTAGTCGCTAATTAAGTCCGGAAAAATTCACCTTACTTACATATGTCACCGTCTTCGTACAGATTACGAACTGAACTTAAAAATATGAATATTTTTTGTGCAAAGACCGAATTAAATTGTAAAAAAGTTCTCACTTCCGTTCAAATATACGACGATGAATTTTCTGGAAATCTCTTTTCTGCTTTCATTCGAGTTCGATAATTTTTTTAATTGGTAATTATATCGGAAACAAACTTTTCTCACTTCTGTTCGCATTATCCGACGACTCAGTCATCTATATATGAGACGACAAATTTTCCAGTTATTTCCTCTCTTTCTACGAATTCGATAATCCTTTTAACTGCTGATCAGACCTTGAAAAAATGTGCGCCGTCAATTTTGCACATTGCTGCGATACCGCCCTTATCAAAAGTACAAAGCTGGCGTCCCTCTCGTTTTCCAAAAAATAATAATTTTGCCCAAATTCGTCGTTGCTTAATTCTTTTTTTTTTCGATTCGATTAAAAGGTATATTCATACGTTGGAAATAAACACACATATGTATTATACGCCCGTGCTTTTCGCGGCGACGATGATATCGTTCGATCGACGAAAACATTTTCTTCTCGGTGCGTTTCACTCGCGTGTTACGTCCGTAAGAAAAGTAAACGTCCCACCGCGCGATATTTCCGTTTCTCACGCGGTACGCGTAAGCGTTCTATTCGCCAAACCGAGCGTTACGGCTAAATCACGAGCGAGGAGAAGGTCTTGCCGGAGTTTTTCCTATGCATAAAAATATAGCGAAACCGGCTCGTTGCGGAGAATGCGCGTCGGCATTGTAGATATGATAATTATTATCGTACGCCGCATGCGACATGGATATCGATAGTAGACGACGCGTGCATTTTTTATGATAAATCAATTTTGACAATTCGCCATAGCTTCGAATTTCGCTCGCTTTTCTTTATCGAATCTGATTTCTTAATGCGTTATCTCGCAGATTTTGCAGTGCAGCACTATTTGATTAGTCCCGTAAAACCTCTGCAATTTTACCAAGACGAACGCGTGACGGGATTTACTTTGTCACATAGGTATTCGAATTTTCTATGGGGCTGTAAAGAAACTTTCATTCCACGTCGTGACTCTTTCTATAAAACGAATTCAGAATTAAAAGTAAAGTTGCCTCCCTCGTAACGAGATGCAGTTTGCGGTAGTTGCACCGAGAAGACAGTTTATTAATAGTTAATATATTTAATTTTAAATACGGCGATATAAGTATTTTGTCAGGACAAGAAAATATATGTTAATTATTACATTACGATGTTTATTTCATTCAAATGGTTGCCTCGAAGGTTCAAATTATGCCAAATAAATATCGCCATAGTCAATGAATATTTATCCGGTTCTGTAAAATGTTTATTTCGCCACATTTAAACAAATGTTTATTAACTGCAAATAAATTGTTTTCTCGGGGTGCATTTATCTTACTAGCATTCTTCTTTCCTTCTCGCTAATTTTTCAGTTTGGTACAATTGCACGCTTTTGTCACATTTTTTTGTCTTTTAGCATTTCATTAGTTCTTCGCTCAAAGTTTCCTGCTCCGCAAAACTTTGCCATCCATGAAATAGCAAAGTTCCGCGTCATTTTTTTTTCTTATTTTTTTCGCGCTCCTAGATGCAAGCAAATGTTTTTTTTTTCAGTTTTCATCAGAGTCTATGCACATTCAATCGCTGTTTAATCCTGCAATTTTCACGACGCGTTTCCACGATCTCAGCAATTTTATACTCTGAGAAAAAAATTAGTAGATTCGACTAAATTGGTGATCACGGACGGCGGAACGCTGATTTAGTTACTCGAATTAAATAATTCGGTGACAATGATTAACAGCTGTTTGGCAAAAGTAAGTTATAGTTAATTCTAGTAAATTATTAATCAAAGTTAATAAATCTGCGTTCTCTGCCCGTGATCACTAATTTAGTCAAATTTACAACAATTTTCTTCTCAATGTAAACCAATATTAATCGGAAATATCATCACGTGTTGATCCAGTCTCACGGCGCTTTATGCTGTAAATAAATTATATTCAACTTAATATGATTGCATTTAAAGCTTTTATCCAATATGTTGATTATGAAAATGAATATATGTACTTTGTGAGAAAATCTATAAGGACGATTTCAGAATGAAATATATCAACTCTCTTAATTATACATTCATTTGAAAAAAGTTTTATTTAAAAGCAGGTAGGTTAAAAATGCAAATATTTTGCAATGTAGAAATGTCGGCGCGCGATTGTACAACAATTTGTGTCAAACTGAATAGAATGGTATGATATATAAAGTTTTTATCCAATATGTGTTGATTATGAAAATTAATATATTTTGTTATGAAATTTATAAGGACAATTTCATAATGAAATATATCAACTTTCCTAATTGTACATTAATTTAGCAAAAGTTTTAGGTACATAAAACTACATTAAAAATACAAATGTTTTACAGTCTAGAAATGTCGGCGCACGATTCACGTATACTTACACTATATACAAATTTGTATTAAACCGAATATAATTGTATGCAAAGCTTTCATCTAATAAATTGATTGAGAAAATTAATATACTCCGTTATAAAATTTATGAAAACAAGTTCATAAGGAAATATATAATTAATTATCATAATTATATACACATTGGAAAAAAGTTTTATGTAATATTTTATATTCAAAATACAACTTTTTTTTACAGTATACGATATCGCTTCATAATCGCCGCGATAATTGCTTATTTTTTACCGGGAGAAAAGAACAGTCTTTAGACCCGACACAATGTACATCCCGCGACTCGCGCGGCCCCCGATTTAGCTACACACTCAAATTAACAATTGTTTTATTCGATCGATCGATCCCGGATCGCTTCCTTTTCGCGTTGTTTGCCCAAAAATAACCGCGATATCTATTTCCAAGACGCATACGAGGGTCGAAACGGATAAAGTCGCGCGCAGAGCAAACAATGTTAATTCTCATTACCGATCCTTCTCGCTCGATCTACATAATTATGTGCAAACGATACCCACGTGATTAATTTTTCCCGCAAATTCTTATTTCAAATTCCCAGCATTCGGATTGCTTCTGAAAGTGAAGCCAGTTTTCATCGATCCGCGGCAACTAATCCGTAAATTTCGAGCCGCGATCGAGCGAGCGCAACATTGTATGTCAGCCGCGGCCGTCCAACGGCCGCAACAATGCAGATAAACACGAAACGGTCGAAACCGCCCTTCGAATACCCGACGAAATGACGAAGAGCAACAATTGCCGCCACAAATAAACGATTATTTCCATCGGACGACTTCTTACACAGCTCCCCGCGCACCCGACGCCCTCCACCGTTGTTTGCAAACGCGCCGCGCCCGCAGCGTCGTCTCTCCGCGGTGTTTTTCAACGGAAACAACCCAATGATCCTCACCTTTAGAATTTACTCGGTCGGCGCTGGATTCGGGCGCCACGAATATCGCGCTTTCCCGCGCTTCCACCCCCGCGAACGAATTTTCCGACCGCCCGCCAATAGCGCTTATTCGGCCGCGCCGCGCGCGACTTTTCCCCCGCGCGTAGAATAATTTCCCGGCGAAAATTCCGGAATTTTTCGCGAGCGTTGCGTTTCGCCGAATTTTCCGACGACAGGGGTGCGATAAAAAATCACAATTCGCCCTTCCGCCCCGCCGTCGCGCCCTCCGCCGTCGGCGCGTTTTTCGCGAGCGGCGCGCGAGCGAGAACGACGAAATTTTTCGCACTTTTTAGAATTTCGGAGGCACTCTCAATCTCGAGAAGTATTATCGGATCTCAAAAAAATTATTTCCCATCGATTTCGGCCTTTCCGAAGGCTCTGGACCGAATTGCGCCGCGCGCGCGCGCGCGTCGCCCGTCGCGCCGCGCTCGACGGAACGAGGGATGCTCACTGGAGAAATCGAAAAAGTTCGCGATTTTCCGTTCCTTCCCCCGAATTTAGCCCGAAAACACCCCGGCGCGGCGTCTCGCGCGCGCGCGCGCGTCGCGCCGCTCCAAAGCTCGACGAAAATTGCTCGCGCGATTTATCGAGTCCATCCTTCGACGAATTTCCGCGTTCCCAGCCGCTTTTCCGCGCCGTTTAGCCTCGCATTTGACCGCAAAGTCGCACGTCCGCGCGACACGTCGCGCGAAGGCCACCGCGTGGAATTGCGCGTCACTCCCAGCGGCGGCGGCGGCGGCGGCGGCGGCGGCGGCGGCGGCCCCCCTCCCGCGCGCGCGCGCGCGCCCAAAATCGCGATCGTTCCCGGGAAAATCGGCGCCGCGCGACGCTGGAAAAACTCACGACACCCTGAAAAATCGAGAAATCCCGTCCGCCGCCGAATTCCGCGCGGCTTTTCGCGGCGCCGCGCGTCCGCGGCCGGCCTTTTCTCGCCCGTGGTCGTCGCCCGGAATCGCGGCCATTTTGCGCGGCCGCGATTCGCGCGAGCGCCGCGTGGCGCCGCCTCGGTCCGCGAAAATTTTTTCGCGACATTTCCCGGCGCCCGCCGCAACGCCGCGCGAAAACGCGCCGCGCGCGCGCCCTCCGACGCTTTTCGCAACCCCCGGCAACCCCCTGCGCGCGTGATTTTCGCGTTATTCGACGCCGAAGCGCCGTCCGTGCCCTTCGCCCCACCCCGCCCCGCCGTGCCGCGCCGCGCCGCGCCGCCACCGCCGCCGCCGCGTCGCGCAAAGTCGCGAAGGTGCGGGCCGCAGAGAGGGGGACCCGCGCGCGGACGTCTCGCCTAGTCAGTCCTCGCCCGCCAGCCGGCCGTCGTTGCGAAGGTGCGGGCGTCGACAGTTTGCGCGCACCTTTCCGCCCGCGGATTTCATCAATCGCGCGCGGCTCTCGCGGTATCGCGTCGCCGCGATTCTCCCTCGTCGAGCGCGCGCGACAAGGGGTGCGGCGGAGTTGACCGTACGGCTTTTGTGCTTTTGTGCGCGGCAGACGAAGACGGCGGGTCCGTTCTGCGCGGCGCCTGAGACGCCATACTTTCGGCAAATCGTCTTCCGGTCGCCGATGGTACGGGACTTCTGCGTCTTTATCGCGATGGAGAAGACGGCGCGGATGGGACGGGGATCGGTTACGGTGCGAGAAGACGTGCGGATGGAGCAGAGATTTGACGCGTCGTCGCCGAGGTATGTGCCGCAAGGTCGCGAGGCTTCCACGCGCGCGGAAGGACGAACCGTTTAGTTTGTATCTCGTTTGGCTCGCGAGCGGAGATCGACGGGAGTTGAGTTCGAAAAGATCTGATTTTTGTAGAGGGAAAACTGTGGTGGTTTTGACTTGATCAGTGATCACGGGCCGGGGGGAATGCAGATGCACGCTGTGAAGTTTTTATCGTACAGGTTTAGCGATTAAAATTAGTATACGCGCGATTGAAGCAATTTGATCGACCGCAACTTTGATTTAAATTTAGCACAAAATCATCATAAACGTAATAAAATTGAAGAATCTTTCCAGCGAAAATTGTAAAATTCAATTCATCGAAAATTATAAATAATTTATAATGATTCGTATTATCTACAGTGCTTGATTTACAATTTTATAATATATTTCTACAGAAAAAATGTATAGCGAATTTACATGTCCTTTTAACGGTGTTAGTTGCTCAACTAATAATTTGCTAGAATCAATTACAAACAGTAAACTCATTAATAGCAAATTATTTAATTCAAATGACTAACGTGCCGGTGACCGCCAATTTAAGACAAATCTAATTTTCTTCTCAGTGTGTAATATTGCCGAGATCAGATCGAATGGACTAATCTGTGGTAGATCACCCTCGCGGATCGTAGACATCGTCGTGAAAATTGCAGCTTTAAATAGCGATCGAATGTGTCTAAAGAAACTCTATATGAAAATCGAAGAAACACTTGCTCGCATCTAGGAGTGCGAAAAAAAATGAAAAAAAAAAGCTGATGCGAAGCGTTCGTGTATGGGTTTTCCCCGGATATGTATTTCCTCTCCTGCACAAGAGATACAGGGTGTCCACAGCGACCGTGGAAATCGTGGAAGTCATGGAAATATTAATTTTTTTTAACATCAAAATATCATGGAACTATGGAACAAATGATTGATTTAACCTTAGAACGGTACACACATATTTTTACCCTTGTAAAATGGTACACACGGGTCACTGGTATACTTGATCCACTAAAATATTTATTTCGCCATATTCAAACAAATAAACTGTTTTCTCGGTGTGGGATCGGTTTCTGTGCAAGGATATCAGCTGTGTATTTGCTATACAATACAATCTAGAACATCATAATGAAAGTAGTATAGTCAACAGCTGATATACTTTCATAGGAAACGCTTTCGTATATTTCTCTCAGTGTATGCAGTTATATCTATGGCGTTATTCTGCATGGAACTGTGTAAGCTCTATGAGACACTACATTCCATAAAGCCACATAAGAAAACTGTAATTTTACAGAATGTAACATCTCTTAGACTTTACAGTTTCATGCGGAATAGTGCCATTATTTTAGAGAGAGGTAGATAGATATTTATTTTCTAGAGAGATAAAGAGAGAGAGAGAAAAAAGAAGAGGGGGTCGTCCCGCGAGCGCCGGAAGTGATGTCGCGCGCGAGCGAGGAATCGTATCGGGGGGGGGGATGGAGACCACGTCCGACGGAAGCGATACGAATCGGCGCGAGGAGACCGCCGCCGTCGTCGTCGTCGTCATCGCTCCTCGACACCGCGGTCGATAGAAAGTTCCGCGGAGTAGAGGCTCGACTCGCGAACTTTCGAAAACCGAATCGCGCGCGATACCTACCACGCAAGCGATTCGGAATTAATAAATGCTCGCCATCCGACGGCGCAACGAGCAGAGGCTTTCAGAGCCGCGAATTTTCGTTGTTCAGTTCCCCGTCGAGCGCAACTTTGTTTCGGTCCGTCTGCAAGAATGTTCAGCTTTCCGTTGAAGAGCTTCCCGTCGTTTCTTTCCTGCGCCGCGTGCGTTTCGCGTCTCCCCGATGCGGCGAGGGCGAGTCGAATCGGAAGTGTGGTAATGGGTACCAAGTGCTCGCTCGAATTACCGCACGTACGATACACCGTGTGCTCGCGCGCGCGGCCGACCACGTCTGACTATGTATTGCCGGGTAGAGAGAGGGGAGCGCGCGCGCGCGTTCTCTCGGTTATTCCCGTTCGAAATCTTTGAATGACTCGATAAGAGCAAAGACCAAGACTCTTGCCCCCGATATCATCCGCGTGAAAAATTTTTATGGCGGGGCCCCGCGCGCCTCGCAGCCCCCCGTTTCCCTCCGTGATATCACGCGCCGCTTTCACGCGCGCGCGAGCGTGGATGTATTTCGGCGTTTTGCGCGCGCAACTGCACGACGCGACGGCGGTCCGGATAGACGTTTTCACCCTTTCGCTGTGTACACTGCTAAAAGGATTTGTAATAAATTTGCCATACATTTTCTATGCGGAAATATTGTACGATTGCAAGTCGAGCGTAATAATGTGAATCAGTGAATTACTTGTAATTTTCGAAGAGTTTTGAATTTTGCAATTTTTGCTGGAAGGGTGTTTCAATTCAGGTACATTTTGAGTGGTTTTGTGGTAAATTTAAATCAAATTTGTCGGACATTTTATTGTTCAAATCATGTATAGTAATTTTAATGGATACATTTATATTGTAAAAACTTCGTAAAAATAACAAGTTTATTACAAAAACTGTACACTATTACACGTTGTTAAAAGTTTCTAACATCTTTGTGGATTACCTAAGTTTGCAAAACTAATTGTGAAATTTGAAAACAATTGGGAATTTACGATAAATATTGTGATTTCGCGATATCTTATTGTGATTCTACAATATTCATTGTGATTTTCCTATACATACCTTATGGAATCTGTTTTCATATAAAATTGATAGTACTTTTACCACACTTTTGTGTTTGTTAAATGCTTCCAATACAATTTGTCAATTCAAAAAATAGACATTTTTAACACTGTACTCTCCGGGTCCTTTTTCAATCGGAAGCGTGTTCGTTGACCTTTTCGGCTGCGTAATCGCGCGCGAGCGTTATCGACGAATTTCACTTCTGTCTCATGCGTCTTCTTCTTTCTCCTCTTCTTCCTTGTATTGGGGTATCACAAATTCGCGGTAGCCTCGATTGTGACGAACTAAACAAGTAAATATTCGTTAACTGTTACGATATTTGTTTGGCACGATTTGATCCTTTGTGAGACAACTATTTAAATTAAAGATACATTTTAATAATTAACATGTATTTTCTTGTCTTGACAAAATTGTTTGCCATATTTGAAATTACATTTATTAATTATTACTAAACTGTATTCGTGTACGCACGAAACGCATATACGGGGCTCTGGCTTCTTTGTCGCGGGATGTAAATGAGAGTCACCCCTCGCCGAAGGTCGTCTGTACATACATATACCTACACGTGTCGCACCGATTTCTTCGTCGCGCGAAGAGAAATAAATGATATGCGCAATTTAGTTTCCAAAGCCAGATTCGAATATCAACGGCATTTCTGTGGAAATTGATCGACGAATTTATTCGAATTCGTGTTATCGTCTACGCCATTGTCTCCCTTGTTTAATTCCAAAACAGGTAACATTCGTGATCAATGGCTTCTGGAAGTCAGTTTTTTTTTTTCGAAAATCAAGTCACTGCAAGCTTCCGTCCTCACGGGGTTAATTATTACAACGATCCCGTCTAGCATTGTTGACCGTGGTAAATTGATATGTTTACTTATCGTTTAACGACAATTCGGAAATATCTACCGGGCGACGGTTGACTTCACAGTTTGATAATACCTAAATTCCTCGACCGATAAATAACGTTTCTTCGTTCGATTTCCTCCATCTATTTGTTTAAATTGATAATTTTTTGGTTAGAATAACTAAATATTTTTGATTCAGTCGACCACTGTCCTGGTTAGAAAATGAAACGCGTTTAACTAGATGCATTTTTTTTTTCATTTTAACCTAATAATTCGTCTCACCTATTAAATTCTATATTGTAAAAAATGTTGTATTAAATTTAACACAATCTTATGCAAAGCTTTGGCCCAATACGTTTATCGTGAAAATTAATATACGTCATTACGAACGTATGAGGGTCTGCACCGCGAGTTGGTGTACCGATCTGAGCAAACGAAATAATTCAGTCGCTCTGATCATCGATTCGTCCGAATGAAATTAATGATTCGCGGTAATGAAACATCGTTTGATCGAACCACCGTTAATTATCACATACAAGGCAATTATTCGATCGAAATGCTAGATATTTGAATAATTCCGCGTCCAAGGACGGTTAATCGAAATTCGACATTCGGGGGGAAAATAGTTCAATAAAGAAAGGCGCACTACAATTGGCGCGAGAACTGAGTCTATATTTGTTGGAACGATTTAACCCTTTTTTTAGATTAAAAGTGACCGAGAGAGAGAGAGAGAGAGAGAGAAAGAAAGACGACGACGATCGTTACGTTAGCCTAAAATTTTCGCGGCGCCCGCGGAACGCCCGCGAATGATTGGCGGCCGTCCAAGCGCTGCCGCGGCTATTCTCGGCGATTCTACTCGCGTGAAAAAAGCCGCGCGAGACGACGACGCGCGCGGCTCCGTTTAAATGTCGCGCGGATTCGATCCCTTATCGCCGTACGCGGGAAATTCGCGATAACGCCGCGTTTATTTCCGCGCGTAGTCGCGTCGCACGGGACCTTTAAAAATGTCGGCGCGCGCCGCGACTCCGCGCCGCGGTTACGTAATTAGGCCCGGCGGAGAGGTGTACACGCGTAGGTATGTAGATTGGGGCGGTCCTCGCGTCGATGACCTCTTCGCGAGGCGTCGAAAAGAGCGCATCTCTGTGTGCGGCGCGGCGATGCGAAAAAAGGAATGGATTTCGGTTCGCTCCTCGTTTTGTGCGAGGACGATTCGATTTTGTCTTATCGCTGATAAAGTATCGTGGTCTGTCTTTCCTTTTTTCCATGCCGAGAAAACGGTTTATTTGTAGTTAATAAATGTTCGTTTGAATATAGCGAAATAAATATTTTATTGGATCAAGTAAATATTCGTTAACTGTTACATATATATTTTAATATTTATTTGGCATAATTAGAGCCTTTTCGAGGCAATCGTTTAAATGGAATGAACATTTTAACACCTAATTAACATATTATATTTTTTTGGCCCAACGAAATGTTAATTTCGCCGTATTTAAAATTACATTTATTGTGACTATTCTCGGCGCAATTCCGATTTATCGAACTTCGCCTGGGAAAGGAAAGAAAGAAATCGATTTTTCGCGGAAACGTCAATAAAATTTCAGCCTCTACATCTCCACTCCAATTTCCGTATATCGAGAGAACAGTTTATTTGTGGTTAGTAAATGTTTGAATATGGCAAAATAAACATTTTATCGGAACAAGTAAATATTCGTTAACCATTACAATATTTATTTGGCATAATTAGATCCTTTTTGAGGCAACCATTTGAGCGAAATATACGTGAATTATTAAAATACGACAAAGTACTACAGTATATCATAATATTTAGAATATATTACAATATTATATTTAAATTTACATTTATTATAACTATTAAGAAACTGTTTTCTCCGTTTGGGAAAAGAAAATCGACGAACCGTGAAAATGGTACATTTTTTATCCGCAAAAGTATCCCAATTATTTTCGTCAAAGTGCTCACGATAAAAAAAACCGCGGCGCGGCACGCATCCCGCGGCGAGCCGCGGGCGCGCGCAACAGGTATCCGGAGCGACGTCGCGCGTTGCAGTACACGCGTGCGCACGTGACCCGCGGTATGCGCTGCCCTCCTCCGCCGGTCGTATCGTTGCGGCGCGCTATCATCCAATGCGCGCGCGCAGAAAATAACCGCAGGACCGAGACTCGTCGCGCGGAGCGAGCGCAAAGTCGGGAGAATCATCGTGCAACTTTGTATCGTCTCTGTTAAAAACGTGGGAGGAAAGTTAAGTCTTCTCTTACGTACGCTGAACAAAATTGTATTGAACTTGATATAATTATTGCACGTAAAGCTTTTATCCAATACGTTGATTATGAAAATTGATGTACTTTATTGTGAAATTTATAAAGACAATTTCATAAAGAAGCATATTAATTTTTATACACTGAGAAACAATATGCTTGGTCGAAATAAACGTCTTTTTTTAGATAGTCTTAAGAGCACATTTATTCAATTCGAAATAATACCGATTCAATCCAAATAATATTCATATTCATTCTGATGGAATAAAATGTGCTCTTAGGACAATTCAAAAACACGTTTATTTAGATTAAGTAGATTTTTTCTCGGTGTAATTGCACACTGACTTCGCGGAAACTCGAATTGGACAACGTACGCTTAACAAAATTTATATCCTGAGCATAATTTTATATAAAACTTTTCTGACACGTGTAATTACGGAAATTAATATACTTGTGAAATTGTCCTTATGACTCTTATCATGGGGTATATTAATTTTCATAATTACATATGTATTGGAAAATAGCTCTGTGTAATAGTATCTGTATATTAAAGATACAATTTTTTTACAGTGTATGTTGTTTCATTGGAATTCCTGCGAAGCCAGTGTGCATTCCATTCGGCGTCGTCGTTTTCTCGCTACACTCCCTTCTCCTCCCCCTCTACCGCGATCCCCGTATCAATCGCGGTCGTGGGTATGCAGCGGCGGCGACGCGCGTTGCATAATGCTCGTACGTGGAAATCGTCGGAATCCGGAGAAGATCGATCGCGGTTTTTCCTCGCAAAGCTACGTTTACGATACAGAAGGGGAAATGTTTTAATTCCAACTACAAAGTTACATTTTGTCCCTTGATTTCAACTGTAGCTGAATTTTACATTAAAAAATTGATAGAAAAGAGAAATAGACGAGAGAAAAATTTGCTTGATCAACGTAAACGTGTCTTTGTACATTTGTTCGATTGGAATGAGTATCGATTGGACGAATATAAATACCATTGATCCAATTGTAGGTATATTATTTAAATCAAATCGATATTCATTCTGATTGAATAAGTGTATTCTTAGGACTATATCCAAAAGAAAAAAAAAACACATTTATTTCGATGAAACAAATTTTTCCCTCAATTTATATCCTACTGATATTATGACTTTTCAATTGACGGATTTCAGAGAAGCGACAAATATTTCCGAGATAAATGTCAGGAAGGCGATGACAGAGAATTCGAAAAATTTCAGAAAATCTCAAAATTGTCTTCAGTCTATTTAAAGAGTAATAATTCCCAACCGTATATCTCGATTTGCGCGAGCGCGCTGAGAAAAATTCGTCGCGCTCGTGCCGGCGGCGCGCAGTCGGACCCGGGACGACGCACGATGCTGCTAAACAGGGCCTTATATGGCGCAAATATCCTCCCGGGGCACTCCGCTCCTCTTCCCCGGCGCGTTATTTCGATAGGGATAGCCGCGCGCGCGCGCGCGAGACTCGCTCTTACGGTGCGCGAGGAATGCGGTGCTCCGCGCGGTGCACCCTCTTCCTTTTCTCTACGTGCCTCTCCTTCTCTCGTTCCTCCTCCCACTTCGCCTCGCCGCTCCCGCACTCTCCTCTTTTCTTTATTTCTCCCTTTATGTGCTCGATCCCGCGAGAAATCCGATTTCTCCGCGATTTTCAAGTTCTCTACGTGTCGTGCAAAATTTAATTCATTCCTCGAGAAATTGATTAAATTATTACCGTGGCCCCGTAGAATTATATAGGTTTCTCTCCGATTATTAATGTCAATAAATGTTAACCGTGTGTCAAAAATTAATGTAGATGTTCAATTAATACGAGAAATCAGTTGATTTTAACGTACAGAAACGGCTGATTCGATTCGAACGTAAAGTTTTCAATATTTCGTTTAAAACGAACATACAAAATATTAAATCGATGCGAAAAAATCAGTCGATTTTAATGTACAACATTTTGGCTGCATCGATTCCAACTGTGCGTAAAGTATATATGACTCGTCAATAAAAGAAAAAAATAATTTCCCAGCTTCCCCCTTCCTATTCCCACGAGTATCCGCGCGTCACGACGCACGGTGCACCCATGAGAACGGGAAACGGGAAGCTGCGGCGGAACGTTCGTCGGGGGTTCCCTCGACGAACCCCGCCAATTTGCGAGTAATTACGGCACTGCCCCCCACCACCATCGCGCGGAGGACCTCCTCGCCGCGGAGGTGGCTTCGATCCCGAGCAAGTGACGTCACGGGAGGTTTAACTGTACAACACGCATCTCCCCTCCCGCCCCCGCCTAGAAAAACCACGCGCGGTTAAGCACCGCTCGCCGTGCCTAGACGCGCGGCGCGCGTTGGCTCTTTAAACTTTAAAAGCCAACGAGACGGCCGCGAAACTATTGACCCCCCGCCACCGCCGCCGTCGCCCCCGCCGCCGCCGCGGGGCCGACTCTCGCATCCGTCGTCGCGCACCTCGCCTCTTGTACGACTCAAATTTCATTTTCGCGCTTGGCCTTCCCCTCCCCCTTCTTCCTCAAGAACCGAACAGAATTGCGGCGCGGAGTGCAGTTTTCACAGTGTATCTCCTATTTTCCTTTGTTCCCTTTTTTTTAATCGTCCCCTTCTCACGCTAAAACTCGCGACTTTCCCCTGTAACTCGATATTTTCCTTTAAAACCACCTGTTATTCAACTTCTCGGTTGGCTGTGTCTTTTCATCGTTTCGAATCACGTGAAAAGGGTCAAAATGATTTATTTTCAAAATGAAATAAACAGGGGCTGCGAAGCCTGGGAACGTAATTTCGCGATTATGCAAAGCGATTATCGCGGAATGCGGCCGGCCGCTTCCGTCGCGGTGATGTCACCCGTCGCGAGCATCCGGCGCACGATTTCGCGCCGATTTTCCCCCGCGGCGCGGAGAAATCGCCGGGAGGAAAAAATACCTTCCTCCCTGCGCGGGAAACGGCCGACCGATTTCGATTTCTCCCCGTTTTCGCTCCGCCGCCGCCGACCGCGGGCGAAGTGGAAACCGTGAAGCGGCGCGAGAGGGGGAAAAGAACGTTCCGCTCGTCTCGGGCGGCGCGCGAGCGCCGCACCGCTGATGGTATAATATTAGAATATCCTTGGAATCTAATTGGTGCGTATACCGTCGAGAGGTATTCGCTCGTCGGACGTGTGTGTGTACCTCCTCAGAGGGGGTGCAGTGGGCACACAGCGCGACACTTCCGCGTGGCGCGCCTCCGCCGAGATTCCGGACGATCGCGCTAATCGAACGCGCGCCAGAAATACCCCGACGATCGTCGCCCCGACCCGTTTAGTTCTTTTTTCCGGGTCCGACTCGAAGGGGGTTGGCGGGGCACGTGCGCGCGCAAGAGGAAAGTCCCCCTCGCGCTCAGGCCGGTTTTGAAATCGGCTACGTTTTATTGTCTCGTTGCGACAGAATATTAGCGCAAATTTAGGTCGCGTCCCACAAATACCAGCGCGCGTTCCGTGTGGCCAGACCGCGTCGCCGACGTCCGTCTCTCTCTCTCTCTCTCTCTCTCTCTCTCTCTCTCTCTCTCTCTCTCTCTCTCTCTCTCTCTCTCTCTCTCTCTCTCCCTTCGCGCGCATACACCCGTTATCGAAACACACGCGTACCGACGGTGGCGCGGCCGTACGAGCGGCTTCGGAGACGCGTCGGTGTGTATAGGACGCGTGCGTTCGCACGCGGTTCGTAGTAAGAGCTGTCCGGCTCGTCGGAGTTATACCTGGTATATGTACGAGCATAGTAGCGGCGTTCGAGAGAGGTGGGCCTTTAAAAAATTAGCAAGGTACGGTCCGCGCGTGGGTTCGTTCAACTTCGGCTGTCTCTCGCCGTTCACGGACGGACTCACTCACACGGGGATCGCGCGGGCGGTCTCCCCGCCCTCGTCCCTCCCTCGCCGCGCGCTCACTCTTTCTCTTTTTTCGACTACCTCCGGACTGTCTCTGTCCCCCTGTATCCGCAAGCGACTCTCTTTTCCCTCTCTCTCTCTCTCTCTCCCTCTTGCGCGCGCGCGCCCGCTTTCCGCGTCTCTCTCCGCGACGCCGCACGCGCGCGAACAGTACAGCTCCTTCGCTGCACGACACACTCGCGCGAGCGATTAGGAGAGACGGTGCGTCTCGCGAATGATTTTCGGCGGCTGAGTGGTGTGCGGCGCACGTGGCCCCCCTCCCCCGCCGTCCTGTCAGCCGCGGAGCACTCTCCGGTATAATACTCTCGACTTCCTCTCGCGCGCCGCGCGCGATTGCGAAAATCTATCGCCGCCGCGCGGTATCACGGATGCGCGGAGGAGTTCTCTCTCTCTCCGTTGTGCGATCCGGCGGCGGCGGTGGTGCGCGCGATTCGTCGAATCGAGTCGAATTCATCGGGAACGCGGCGGAGGTCACGGAATCCCGGTGCCGGTTTCCGGTTTGCCTCTTGCGCGACTGGAATCCGAACGACGCCTCTTCCGGTTCCTTCGGGTGGACAACCGCCACACGGCTACACGTGGACGTGGACCGCTCACATCTTCAGCCCCTGCATACCTAACCGTGCTAGCTCTATCCGTCGTACAATCACTAACCTGCCCTCACCGCTTTTGAAGCCGATCGGGTCGCGGCTCGCGAGCGAACCGACCGACGGCTGGTCGGGAAGAGAGGTATCTCTAGTCGCGATATAGCTCTGCGCGACGCGAAGCAGCGTGGGAACTCCTCCGAGGCGCAGCGGCGCTCAACTCCTCTCACCACCCGGCAGGGAGTGCCGGATTCTTCGGCGGGAGGACATTTCGTGGAGGGAACGTTTTTCGGGAGTGTTTTTAGGGCTTTAGTACGGCCCCACTGGCGAACATAATGGAAAAGTGAAGAATAGTGGGGAGGACGGGTGACCGGAAATGTTGGGGGTGTAATGACCAAAAAAAAAAAAAAATGATTTTTGTATACGAGTTTATTGAGAGTTTACGAATGATAATTTCGAATCGCGAGTCACCAGCGTGTTTCCGATCGCTCCATTTTCGATGCACGAAGTGCAAGGTCAATGAACGAAGATGCGTTCTATCGTGGAGACTTCGAAGGGCCTCCCATTCTCTTACACTTACATCCGCCTCACCGGAAGTCGTCGTACTCGCCACCCTTCATCCCCCTCGCTCGTACTTCTCGCTTTTTCTCTCTCGTTCCTCATGGCGTTTTATTTGCGAGACTCGACGAGAACGTTTTATATCACGCGGCGGTTCCCTCGCGTGGGTTTTTACAGACATCCTCCGTTCCAACGTCGCTATCGGGGGTGCGGGTGTTTTACATACAGGACGTACACGGGTGTATATCCCCACCACCGCACGCGCTTCCGACGAAATGTTTCTCGCGCTCGTTTTCGTTGCATCTCTCGATGTGAAATGCGTCACAGATCTATGTATCGGGTGAACTTTAGCATATAGGCTGTTAAAAGGATTTGTAAATTTGCTATGTATTTTCTGCAAGAAAGTATTATAAAATTGCAAATCAAGCACTGTAATGTGAATCACCAGGGATTATTTGTAATTTTCGAGTTTTGAATTTTACAGTTTTTGATGGAAAGATACTTCAATTTTTTGGTATATTTAAAGTGGTTTTATGGTAAAATTAAAATTTTAATGGATAAACTTGTATGATAAAAACATCGTAAAAGTCACATGAAGTTTACTGTAAATAATTTCACAGTGTACGTCTGTGTATTAACGATTGCATGATTGAAGGGGCAAGTAGATAAGTGCGTTTGTTTTTTAGACCTGTTGTAAAGGTATTTGTCCCTTCGAACGTGCAACTATTAATACATAGACATATGCTGAGGTTCACTTTGTATATAGAATGTACAGCTCTGTTGATTTTTTAATGTATAGTCGAATCCTCATTAGTCGGTTTCCCAACTAGTTTTTTTTAAATTGAAAAATTATTTACCCTGAATTCTCTTATTTTTGATTTTCGGCCTTACTTAAGCTGGAAAGCGATATCTAAAAATGCAGCTACATATGTCATCGTCCCGTATTGATCGTTCGGTGTAAGGGCGTCTCTCCGGCTTTTCTCTGACGTCACAATCATGCAGAGAGAAAGATGCTTATACACAGAGAAAAAGAATTAGTTGGATCTACTAATAATTACTTGCGGAGTTGCGAGTAATTATTTATTTACCTCAATTTGAACTTTTTTTTTATATTAATTTGATATTCTTGTAATCACGTGCTGTTCCAGTAAGGAAGAAACGTTTAACCGATACATTAAAAGATTTCATTGATATAAATAAATAATTACTTGCGACCCCCTCAAGTAATTTTCAGTAGATCCAACTAATTTTTTTCTCTGTGTAGCTTTGCGAATAATTATTGTTTCGAATATTTTCTCTTTTGCACGATATCGAATGTGTATACGGATTGCGAATTCAATTTAAAAACTAAATATATTTTTTTACGCAGACAGAATTCGATAAAATCCATCATGGCTGAACTCTTTTTGAATACGCCCGTCTCGTATTATATAGCGATGCACCGCGCGCGCGCGCGAGACTGCACGGCCCGCAACGACGCGACGCGCGTTTGGTACGTACCCGCGTACGTGCGCGAGTGTGCGTGAGAGATCCCTCTCCATTCAGGACTCGCGCCATGAATGAACCACACAGACTCCGTTCCACCCGCGGATACCTTTTTCCCACACGACGTACCGACGCGTCCGCTTTGCGGCGCGTTGGAAATTCGAGGGAATCGACTCTCAGCGAAATACGAATGATACCTAATCCCGCGACTGAAATCGATTAAATCGATGGGATCGATACTCGGCAGGAATCTTAATTTTTATTCGAATCAAGTAAATTTTCTCTCTTTTATAACAAGGGAGCTCGAGTTTAATAACTGTCGTTCTGGTGAGACAATATGTGTGAGTAATTGACGTGTAAGGCATCGTAAGTCATTTCTATAATCGATTGTTATTAATTAATCGAGGGGTGAGCAATTGTTAACGTCGAGCTTTTACGTAAAACTCGAAGAATTTATCTTGGTGAACGGCATTTTTTTTCTACGCGGAGGAAAAAATTTCATTAGACCTACTAAAAATTAGTTGCAAGGTCGCAAATAATTGTCTACTTACATGATTTAAATTTGTTTATACACCGATTAAATGTTTTTCTTACAATTATATGTAATAGCATGTAATTGCAAGGACAGAATATTTAATTAATATGGAAAAAGGTTTAATTTATGTAAATAAATAATTATTTACGACCCCGCAAGTGATTTTTAGTAGATCTAATTAATTTTGTTCTCTGTACGTCTTACTCTTGATGGTATCGATCGTTTTATAAGGACATTGTTTAAATAATGATAGAAATTGACAAAATGAAAATATTAAAGAGAACCGAATTGCGGTATTGCCTCCCCCCCAAAAAAGAATGTTTTTTAATCCTAAGCTGTAAAAAAATGTCCATTATACTTAATATAATTCACACAAAGCTTCTATCCAATACGTGATTATGAAAATTAATAAATTCCGTTATAAAGTTATATTCAATTTAATATAAAATTGTACGAATAAAGTTCTACGAATGTATTTAATACAAATTTTACAAGAGAGTATATTAATTTTCATAATCACACGTATCGAATAAAAGTTTCATATACAGTTATTACAAATTTTCCTTATAATTCATCGCAAAGGGTTGCACATCGGTCGATTGAAATCGCCGTTTTTAACGTCTCTATACGATCGATAGAGACGAGCCCCGTTCCCTTCGGTCGTACGCGCTTCCGGTCTCGACGTCATCTCTCGCCCCTCATCTCTATACGTTTCTCTCTCTCTCTCTCTTTCTTTCTTCTCCCTTTCATCGGATTCTCGCTCTCGTCGTATAAAGCGGCGCATAAACGAAACCGCGCGTGAGATTCTGCTCGCGCGTACGTATAGCTACAGCGCTGCTCTCTCACGTGCACCACATTTACACTCGTGCGTTTGCTCGAGAAACCAGTGGGGCGGGGGTGGGCCGGATGAGCTCTAGACAGTTTAAAGGCCCCGCGGTCAATCGTCCCGCGCGCGCGCGCGGAGGTTCGGGAAGTATATTCTATCATCGAGAGAGAAAGAGAAAGAGCTCTCTCGATTTGACTTCGTCTTCTAAAAGACCTGCGTGTGTGTAAATTTTAGCCATGATTATTGCTCCACACTAAAAAAAATGTGTAGACATTTTTAATATACTTTTATACAGTTTTTTTTTAACACATGAAAATTAATATATTCATAAAATTGTTTTTATAAATTTCATAACGGAGTATATTAATTTTCATTATCAACGTATGCGATAAAAGCATTTATACAATCTTATTAAATATACAGATTTCTTTAAAGTGTAAGGATATCCGCGTGCGCCTGACTCTCTACTGGTGCACGTTTTTAAAAAGCGGTGTGTTTAAATTTTACCCATTTTCAAATTTGTATCTTTGATATACTTTTTTCCAATAGGTACATATATAATTATGAAAATTAATATATTTCCTCGTGAAATGGTCCTTATACATTTCATAACAGGGTATATTAATTTTCGTAATCAACTCTATGAGATAAAAGCTTGATATACCATTAAATCAGGTCTGATACAAATCGGTTTTAAAGAGTAGGGTTAACCCCTCCGCTACGGTCCACCCTATAATTCGCGAGCAGCGATTCGAATCGAACCGTCCGAGAGTGAGACGAGCGCCGAGAAACCAGACGGAGGGAGGGAGCGCGCACGGTGCGACGGATAATGCGTTTACGTCAGAGGCCACCACCTGCGGCGCGCGCGGTGTCCTTCCGTTGCGCAAACAGTCGTAACTCGTATACGCGTAGAGCTACCTAGTCGAACGACGCCTCGCTCGGTGTGTACCTACGCGCGTACCCGCGGGAGGATCAATGCGGTAGGGAGGAAGAGAGGGGTAATACAAGAACCGGGTTACACGCCGTCGCGTCTTCCCTTCGTCCTCCGCCGCTGCGCTCGCGCTTATGCAACGGCGCGCGCGCTATGTGCTCGTTATTGCCTTATTATTGCGACTAGGCTCGCGGCACCCCGGCGTGCCTCAGAGCCCGGAGTAGCTCTCCGTACGAACAGAACCGGCGCTTGTTATTGCCCGCGAGTATTTGCACTGTCGCCGGAGCAGCAGCTGGTATCGCCGCGCGATTGCTGCAGCTAAGCGCTGCGCGGCGGTGCCCGGCGAGTTGCGTGCACTGCGGGAAAAAAATTTGTATCTCTCGAGTATATAATTGCGCGTCAAGCTGTTATCCCGCGCGACATACGTGTAAATTGCGAAAGTTAATTATGCCCTTGTGTGAAACTTGTATTAAATATTTGCTGAACTTTATGCATAGTTATGTTGAATTGAACGGAAACTTCATGATGCGGTGTGTTAATTTTTCCATCCACGTACGGGTTAAAGATTCGTATAGAATTATACAAATATAATGTATAATTCTATATGAATCTAATTATATTCTAAATATTGTACAGAATTATATTGTTTATACCAATTTTTTTTGAGTTAAATATTTGCTGAACTTTATACATAGTTATGTTAAATTAATTGGAAATTTCATAATGAAGTACATTAATTTTCGTAATCACGTATTGGGCGAAAGATTTGTATAAAGCTATATTAAATTTGTTACAAACTTTTTTTTATTAGCGCTTGCTCGTTCAGAAAATTGGAGAAAATAGTTGCTGAAAGTTTTAGTGAATTTCCTTCATTTCGATAAATAGAATTAACAATCAAAGACATGATTTGAAATGAAATAAACTAATGCTTTTGTTCCCAATACATTTTCGGATTGGAACTATTAATCATTAATAATGGAAAATAAATATGAACTCGCCTGAAATAGATAATATTCGATTAAACAC
Organism: Xiphydria camelus; assembly: GCA_963678675.1. Taxonomy (NCBI): domain Eukaryota; kingdom Metazoa; phylum Arthropoda; class Insecta; order Hymenoptera; family Xiphydriidae; genus Xiphydria; species Xiphydria camelus. The sequence continues at coordinate 2,102,572 of OY783197.1, forward strand.
TAAACTTCAAACAATCCGCATATCTTATCATTTCAATTAATGTGCTCAGTTGTTTCAAATACAAAATACTCGAGTCAATTCAGTTTCTGGTCAAATAAACGCACGTGTCAGTCAAATTTAATCACATTTTAGCTCAGTTCACGACCCGAGCTTTTCCAAACCTCAAAGCTTCCCAATATTGCGCCACAGGGAAAAATAAAAAACGACGCGACGACGATACGAGTAAATTTTGCCGAAAATAGAAAAACTAAGTCAACGAGAGCTTTTGAGCCGGAAAACGCGGAACGGTCGCCCGTATCGCGATTTCGTAACGGCAATTTTTTCTCGTTCCCTCCATATCAGGGTCGACTGAATGGAGGCGTCGGAATTCTTATCGGGCACGGCAGCAGCCCCGTTACGTCATTCCGACCGTACACACCGCCGCGACAGCAGGAGTCGGTCCCGCGCGCGGTGGGCGACAGTACTTTTGCCGCTGCTGGTGGTATCGCCGGAGAGAGAGAGAGAGAGAGAGAATGTCGGCGCTATCGTCCGCAGGAGTGATTGTGTCGTGTTGACAGGGGGCTCTTTAAACCCATGCATCGAGCGCGTGTTCCCGGTCTGAGCCGCGCCGCCACTGCCGCATGGGACTCCATGCATCTCTCTCTTTCTCTCTTTTGCTGCGCGGCCCGCTCCCGCATGAAAAAATATACGCGCAAAAAATATTATGTAACTATGTTTCTGAATTCTATGGCAAGTAGATTAGAAATATATTTTTGTTGTCCGTCTTTTATACGTAAGTGAATAAGGGAAGCGAATATGTCGAAATATATTTGATTTAAAATTAATTTAACTTAACACGTTGACTGTCCCATGAGTCACATATGATTCATACAGAAATGTCGCTGTACGTCCATGAGACATATGTGATTCATTTGCCATTGCCTTATGCATGGCGATTTAATTTTTGGACGTCCTGGGATGGAAAAAATTTCCTTATGGGGACTGTCAACGTGTTGACTTTCACTAGGTAGTGGGAGGAGTACAGAAACGTACGCGTACAGTACGCGACGCTTCCTCGGTACAGGGATGCAAGGCAATTAAGGCCAGGTTCTGCTGGATTTTTTTCAAAAAATCGAATTTTTTTTTATTGCATATTTTGCTCAAAAATACTCCTAGAAATGTTTTAAAATTGGTCCCGAAGGCCTGCGAGGCGAGGAAAGCCGTGGGCAAGCGGTGTGAGTCACGCGCGCCGAGGCAAATCTTGACCGCTCGAGCCCTTCGCACAAAGGCAGCTGCTGCAAGCCGCCGAGCCGACTCATATTGCTCTCTACCCCTCCAACTTTCTAAATTTTTCTCTCTCATTCATTTCTAAAGTGTCCTGCACAGTTTAGTCTGCCTGGAGTCCTTGTAGGCATCAGATTTTACGTTGGTAAATTTATTTTCGTGCGCGCTTGAAATCATCATGTCAGACCGGAAAAAAGGAAGAGACTTTGACTATAAACCGAGAAAAAAGTTGTTTCATGGCAATCAATACACCTCAGATAGTAATACTCAAAGTACCAGTGCTGCTGCTAAAAAACTCGAAGAAACAGATGCACAATTTGAACCGACTGTCTATCCATCTGTAGCTTACGTAATCGTTCAGTGGTCTTTATTTTTATCATTGCAGCAGAGAGTTATTTGTGCAAACTGTCATAAAAAACCCGATTTTGGAAAGAGTAATTCGAAAGGACTTGGTTTTGAATTACAAATGAATTGTGATTGTGAGAAAAGTGAAGCAATCCCTTCCTGTTCAAAAATAAGTAGCGGTTATGAAATAAACCGAAGGATGGTTTATGTATTTCGCTTACTAGGAATTGGCTTTTATGGATTGTTAAATTTTTGTGGACTGATGGACATTTCAGTGAGTGCTTTGAGTTTAGACGGTTATTATAAGTGCTTACAGCATGTTGACATTGCAATAAAAGCCGTCAGTGAAGTAGTTTTTAGAAAAGCCGTCAAAGAAGAGAAAGAAAGAAATAAAGAAAAAGGATTTCCTGAAAATCGGCTTACTGTCTCGGGTGATGGGTCTTGGCCTAAAAGAGGTTATACAGCTCTCCTTGGTATTGTGAGTTTGATTGGCAAATATTCAAATAAAGTCGTAGATGTTGTCGTCAAGTCAAAAATTTGCCAAGCATGCCGCAATTATTCGAAACAGTTTCCCGAAAATACACCAGAGTTCGATGCTTGGTTTACTGAGCATTGTGAAGCAGGGAATTGTACGCGAGATCACGATGGAAGTGCCGGTCTCATAGAAGTCGAAGGAGTGAAAGAAATGTTCTTGAGGTCTGTGGAGCAATACGATGTTATGTATGAGTATTACATCGGCGACGGCGATAGCAAGACTTTCAGACATCTCGAAGATTGTGAACCGTACGGTGATGTTCTGAAAGTAAAGAAAAAAGCGTGTGTTTTACATGTAGGCAAGAGCATTTATAAACGCGGCAAGGAAGCAAAAAAAGGCCTTGCAAAAGTAAAGAGAGCTCTGAAAGCACAGGAAACAAAACAGGCATTACAAAGAGGTGAAGTAGTACCAAAAAAAAAGAGGACTAAAAAATCAGACCAACCTCCAGTACAATCTTTAAAATTCACCGAAGCTCAACTTTCAAAATTATCGACCTATTTCAAAAAAGCTGTGCTTGCCCATCCCGACTCTGTGACAGACATGAAAAAAGCAATTCTCGCTTCACTTTTTCACAAGTGCTCCACCGACGCTAGACCGCAGCACGAGTATTGTCCAGCCGGAGCGGATTCCTGGTGCGATTTTCAAAAGGCAGCAGCTACAGGTCAATCGCAGAATTTCAAACATCCTCCGGCTTTTGATCAAGAAGTACAAGAACTTTTACAACCCATTTACGAAGATTTGACTGACGAAAAGCTGCTCGAGAGGTGTTTAGGGGCTAATACTCAAAATAATAACGAAAGTTATAATTCTTGTGTATGGAACATAGCCCCTAAACACAAGTTTGTTGGAAAACAAACACTGGAAATTGCGGCTCTTAGTGCTGCTTGCATATTCAATGAAGGATTCCTAGCAATATTGAAAGTTATGGAAGTAATGGGCATCAAAATTGGTCCGCAAGCTAGGCAGTACGCTGATAAGGTCAACGAGAAGCGTGTTGATCGGGCCGAGTTTGAAGCCTCTGAAGCGTCCAAGGAGCAGCGAACTGCGGCTAGAAATGCAAGAAGCCTGGAAAATGATGCCTACGAAGATCGAGAAGGAGTTGTGTACGAAGCTGGAATGGATATGTAAGTGAAAACCACTTTTTTTTACGATTTTTCACAAAAAAAACTTTAAACTGCTTTTTCTCGAAACCACGTTTTTTCAACTGGTCGGAAAGTTTTTTCAAAAACTATTCCATTTATCGACTTGATTCAAACGGCATTTTGCTTCTTAGATGTCTCTCTATCGTATTGACCACAATCAGATATATCGATTGTTTTTTAAAAAAGTTATAAACAATTGTAAGTGCATAAAATAGGTCGAAAAATTCATAAGTCCGCCATTTTGTTGTTTTTCGGTGAAAAAATCTCAGAGTGGTCAATACGATAACCAATTCCATCTAGATTAAGAATCTCTTTTGTTTTTTGCTTTCAGATGATTGGTTCTCGAGAAATCTTTCCAACCACCAAATAATTGGACAATTTTCAGCCGCCATTTTGGGAGCCGCCATTTTGAAAAAAAATTCAAAAATATTTTTTTTTAGTAGTTAAATATGTGTACTTTCACCTGTACAAAGTTTTGATTTTTAATATTTCTTGTACAATTAATACTAATTATTTCAAAAATGAGCGTAATCCAGCAGAACCTGGCCTTAAGGACAGAGTCCTCGTCACGTGCGGGACTCGGGAGAAAAAGCCCAAAATTACGGGTATATACTCGTAAAAAAACGGCTCGAGAACATCACAGTTCCGGTTGGCAGTTAGGGATAGGGAGAACAAAAGACGGTACAGAGATGCAAGGATATTAGGGACCGAGAACTCGAAATTGCGGGCATTAAAAAACGCCCGAGAAAAAGCGGTAGACTGTCCTTGGTAACACCCCGACTTTCCCTGTCCAGATGCTTACACCCGACATTCCTTGTCTAGGTGCTTACACCGTCTAACAATAATTAACACTTAAACGAAGGTAGAGATGAAAGTAATTGAGTTTGGAAAAATGAAGGGTTTCTTTCGAAAACAGCATTTGTCAAAAAAAAATTAATTTTTGTAGTACTGATAGCAATGCCTGCTCTTTCATTATATCTAACCGTATACGATTTATTTCTCCCAAAAACCGAACTAATACTAATATAGGTAGTTTTCTAACTATTGCCGAGAAACTCGCTTTTTATATCATAAATTCTTAGGAAGATAAGTGGTTTTTTGTTGTCCTCGAAAATTTCATTCTTTTGACTAAATGCTGTTTTCGAAAGAAACCCTTCAAATATTCGGAAATGGAGATATCGTTATTATATAGATTTTGTTTTATCAGGGCGTGCGCGTCCGTGGCACTACTGCCACCCTAATAAAATGTACGAGAAAACCCGGAGACTCTGAGACGAGCACCTTAATGAAACGCTCCACATATGTACGCAATGTACAGTCGCATCGCCCGAGGTAAATACACGCGGGCGACGACGGGGCGACTATCCGGTCTAGTCGCCGCTCGCGCGCGAGAGGTATTTAGAAAGAGGAGCGCGCGCGCGAGAGAGAAAAAAAAGGGAAGCACAGATGCCGATCCCTGCGCGTGGGATCGAGAGGCCCCGAGCGGCGCGCGCGCACGCGAGAGAGAGAGAGAGAGAGAGTAGGAAGCGAAGCGTGTTGTCACGGGGGAACAGTAATTCCGTTAGGTTTTCTGTCGGACCGGTAGACCGTGTACGCCGCCAGACGCGTAGCGCGGCCCGGTCCCCGGTAATGAATGGATTAAACAACGTGACGTCACAGGATGGATTATATAATCGGACGTAGGAAGGAAGCGCGCTTCCTTCTGCATCACCTATGCGCGCACGTGTATAGGTGTCCGTTTGTTATACTTCCTCCTTTTTTTGCTACGACGCGCCAGGAGCGAAGCGAAAATGCGCGCGAGACGACGAGCGCCGCGCGGCGCGGTCTGGGAGGCGTCTGCGGGTCGACGCCCGGCCCCCGGAATAGAAGCGCCGCGACGCTCGCGACTTGTGTCACCGGCGACGTAATACCCGAGCGCCGGATTCTGATGTGTCTGGCGCCCGACGCGAATTCGGTATTTGCGTAAAGAAATATTCATGTTTCTAAATTTGATCTGTAATCGGTAAAGGTGGACAAAAAAAATGTTTACAATTTTAGCAAAATTATTGGCTTTGCTGAGAACATTTTGCTGTTTCGAGAAAAGTTACATCTACGGCGGCAAAATGTATCTCCGATGATAGAAGGTGTAACTGCAGTCGCGGTGAAATTTTGTGCGGTGAAAATATTTTTATCATTCGCGACGTATCTTTTGCTGCTGCAAATAACATTTTTCCGGCGGTAGCAAGATTTTCTCAGCGAAACCTAGTTTTGCTGAGACTGTGGAATAATTGTTTGTTGTCCGTGTACGTGTTCGATATTACGCGAAGAAGAAAACATTCGGAAAAATCGTTATTCGCAGAGCTGCAAGCGCGTTTCTCTCTGCGAGATTGCAATGTCATCGAAAAGCCAGAGAGACGCATTTATACCGAGCAACGAGTGCGAGAGAAATAGTCTCTTGTGGGACGATGACGTAGCTGCATTTCAAAATATCGTTTCCCAGCTCAGATAAGGCGGAAAATGAAAAATGAACAAATACGCGGTAAATAATGTTTCGAGTTTGGAATGAAAAAAATTAGCGACAAGATCGAATTATCGGTCCGTACACTGAGAACAAATTTAATCTTTCATCTAAATTTATCTAATTTTCATAATCACGTATCGGATGAAAGCTTTATATACAATTGTATTAAATTTAATACAATTTTTTTTACAGTGTGCTCTTAACACTATTCAAAAACGCTGTTACTCCGATCAAGCAAATTGTTCCTTCAGTGCGTGCAATAACGCTATTTTTCTCTCGATTTTTTTCAGGCCACCAAACCGATCCAATTTCCCGGACTCGAAACGCCATCGCGTCTCTTCCTCCTCCGCTCTTCCGGATCGACCAAGCATAGGTATGTCCTGCGTACAAACTCCACGCGCTCGCTTGTACCGGTCCTGGCGGTCCTCTTTCTCTCTGTCTCTCTTTTGAGGGGAGGGGGGGGGCAGGTGAGGACTTTCCGCGCACGAGAGAAGGCAAAGGGCAGCTGCGCCGACGAAACGGAAGGTCGTGGTGAAGGGGACGACGAGGAGTTTGCCGCTTCGCTAGGCGAACCTCGATATAACGGAGAGAGGGAGACAGAGCGAGAGGTAACAGTAGGCCCTCTCTTTCGAGGAGCAGATGTCTCGCACGAGACACGTGCCCGTGCGTCTCTCGGCAGCCCCTTACCTTACCTTGCGGGAGAGTTACACGGCCAGGGAGGGAGAGAGAGAGACCAGGTGCGCTCGTTACCTGGAGGCGGTAACGATCTGCGGGGTCCACGACTTCTTTTTTTTTTTTTTCTTGTAACGGGGTCGTCTTTCAAAATCGCACACCGGGGGAAATCGAGACGATTCGCGTGTCTCGATAGGTACTTGGACGGGATCGCGTCGGCTGATTTTCTCGTTTTATTTACGCGATTATGCAATCTGTTCGACTGGTAATCGGGGATGTTTTTCAACACTGAGGAAAAAGCATTGGAATACTAATAATTCGGTTAAAATGGCGAGGCGCGTTTAGTTATTCTAACTAAAATATTGGTCAGTTGATTATGTAGTTATTCTAACCAAATGTTTAGTAATCCTTACCAAAAATAGGTTAAATTATCCAAACAGATGGAGAGGATCCATATTTCACCACACGGTTTGGTTATGGTCTCCAGGATTTCGGTTTGATCGACCAGGTTGTTTTTCTCAGTGAAGCTAATCCTTTCAGCGGGTTCGCAGCGATTAGACGAATTTTCCTCTGTATTTATCGAGGCGGTATTCCGAGGGGTGAATTAAATTTGGCCACGTGACACACTCCCCTGCACACACCCCCGGCCGACGCCTACCTCACTACACTCTGCACCGTCGACTCGGAAGCAACAGGTGTGCGGCGCGCGAGAAAGCCGTCGCCCCTGAGATAAGGCGCGACGGAGAGAGATTCCCATCGCGGCGAGATAAGGGGCTAATTGAAATAATTCGAGGGATCGACGGTCGACGACCTCGCGTCGCTGAACGCCGCGTTGAAATTTCGAGAATTTTTTCTCAGCTCTCTCGAAACTTTCCACATTGACATCTGCACTATACAAAAATTTGTGTCAAACTTAACAGTAATATATTTCCTCGTATTGTGCCTTTCGGGTTTTTACAACAGTTCGATGTATTAAACTTTATATAATTTTATATAAAGCTTTTTTATTCGAAACGTTGTTTGCACTGTGAAGAAAAAATCACTCGATTTAACTAAATTCTTAGATTACGGGCGGCCAACTAAATATGCAGGATGAGGCATTTAAATTGAGAGATAAGAATATCCTTAAAATAGGTAACATATTTTTGGAAAACAGTTTCTTACAGGTAGAAGTTATTTGCTTTAAAGCGGGAAAGAAACTGCGTGTTTTTTTTAATTTAGTAGACATCTTCAAGGCCGTTTTAGGGACAATTTTTTTTCCTTTAAATGGAGAAAAATTTGAAATAATAAAAAACCTGTGGGACAAATATTCTTTTTTTTACGTATACATTAAAAATTGGTTTAAAAGAATTTAGGTTACTATTTGAAGAATAAACGTTAACGTTAAAATGGCTTTGAAAACGTCTACCAAATGAAAAATAAAACATGCAATTCTCTTTCCCTCTCTGAAGCAGACTGAACTGTTTTCAAAAAGACTTTTCTCTGAAACGCGCATTATTCTACAGATATTCCTGTCTCTCAATTTAAAGTGTCTCACTCTGTATACTTATTCGAACAAATATTTAGCTGCAGCACAGCTGAGTATCGAGTTACTGCAGCTGAATTTTAGTCACTTCAACTACAGAATCGTTAAGATAACTCTATATTTAATTAATCGTCCGTAACCAGAGAATTTAGCCATATCAAACTAAATTCAGTTATATCGTAACAATAAATTGGTCTCGTCCCGCATTTTACCACAAACTATGTAGATGTTGTAATTAATAATTTGTTTCCGTCTGTTAATTTTCACAATCACACGCGTATCTGAGAAAGAAGCTTTATATAAAAGTATATTAAAAATACGAATTCGTTTACAATGCAATTCTTCAGTTTTTCGGATTGCCCCCCCCCCCTTCCGCGATTACACACACGCGAATATTCCACCCGCCTGAGAACCCCTGCGCGCCGTGCGACTTTTTGAGTCGCCTTGGTCCCACGCCGACTCCTCTACACCGCCTCGTAGATATACCCACGTATACGCGTGCGTACACATACGCGCCGCGGCGTATGCGGCACGTGTACGGTACACCGTCGGCTCTCGGTGCGGCGTATAGAGGTACCTACATACGCGTACACCTCCTCGCGCCGCAACGATACGCTTACGCTATCGGGGTACGTCAACGTGTACGCCGGTACGCCGCTGCACGCGTGTAGGGGTGCCCAACACGCGTCTGGCCTACACGCGCGCGCGCGCGCGTTTATTGCCCGCTTCGGATAGCGCGCGGGCGCCCCGGTCCTCCTAGAACTCTCGGAGGCAGTCGTGGTGGCGGCGAGAGAGAGAGAGAGAGAGAGAGAGAGAGTGAGAAGAAGGGGGGAAGAGAGAGGGGGAGAGCTTAATCGTGCGCCGGGGGTAGGGGGAGGGTGCGGGAATCGAGGAACTGTGTAAAAATGGACGGTGCGAAATCGTGCCAAGGTCTTTTTCTCTCTTTTTCTTTCCCTCTCAAGAGAGAAAGAGAGACGTTTATTCCAAGAGGCGAGTGTGCCACGTGTTGTGTCTGACAATTTTTTTCACGCGAATTTCACCCGCGGTCGACGCGCTGACGCCCCCCGCCGTATCGGGAAATTCGGGCGGGGCGACGCGGGACGCTCGAGTTGGCCCCTGGTTAGAGCGGCGTACCGTGATATTCGGGGGCCAACTCTAGTGGTTGCCGCTGTTTTTTCCGCTTTCTCTCGTATTGGCATTCGCGTTCGGATTGGAAGTTGTCGAAATGAAGACAAGGTAACAACTCCGCGGCGGTTACTGCGGTACATCGCCTGTGCACTGTTTATGCATCGCGATGCATTTATATTATTCGTAATGTGCTTCGTATGGATTTTGTTTTTTAATTTCGCGAAAGATTTTTTATTAACGAGGCGCGGGATCACCGGAAGAGGAGGAAGGAAGGAAGAGGTATTATATATAGATATATACAGGCGGAATTATGCTTTCGGCGTTGAAGGGTCAAGGGGGGATGAAGATCGAGAGTGAAACGAGATATTTCCATGCGAGGCTCGGCGAGCGCGTCGCGTGAGAACCGCTGGCATGCTGACATTAATTCTTACAGGAAGTAGGTATCTTCCAAGATCGGAATTTCTTATACGAGACGGAAAAAAAAATTACTGACTAGTCCGCGACCTTCTGCCCGCTGTCCACTATTTATAACAGTGACTGTTACTACAGTTTCTTTTTATTTCTCTTTTTTTTTTTCGAATCTCGAAGAGATATGCCGCAGTTCGCTTATCACGAATGCTGTCGAAATCCGTATATCTAACGGATTTTTTTTTTCGAAATTCCACTCTCGATAATTCAATGGATACGTAAATCAATAATTTTGTTTATAATTGCATCTTCACTCGGTCATCGGTGCAACGAGAAAAGTTCGAAAAAGTCTTTCAATTAAATAAATTAATCCAATTTACATTTAAATACAATTTTATTTAAAATTTCAAATTTATTACTAATGTAATTCATCTTATTTTTATTTATTCGTTACACGTTGGCCTGGAATTTATTTTATGAACATTTTTCCTCCGCTGCAGTAAACGCATTTGATAAGGCCAGCTCTCGAGTTGGCCCCTGACTCTCATTGCTCACCGTGGTAACCGGGGGCCAACTACGTCGGATGAGCCATATTAGACAGACACGTCTTATCGGTAACGAGAGACGTTCCCCGCTCTCTTTCGCTTTGCGCGAAACACGCGCGCGCACGTGGCATTCCTCTAGCGAGGAAGTTCTTGACCCCGACTGGAAGCGAATTTTGCGGCCGCACACGGGGAAGTGAAAGTTACGCGCGCGCGCGCGCGCACGGTTCCTCCTCTCCGTGCCCCGGATAACGGAAGCCTTTGGTATCGTGCTGCCGAATGTTTCAGCCGCTTTCGTCGCGCGCTTCGCCACGCGATTATTCCTCGCCGGAGCATCCGAGTGCAATGTCGAGTCGGGATGAAGCGGTTGCACCGTGTGTTCGTAATTTATCGTTCGTCGGAATGGCCAAACTGTAAACAAAATTTGTATTTTTAATATATAATACTTTTGTATAAAGCTTTTCCCCAATACGCGTGATTATGATTATCAAAATTAATATACCCCTTAATTGTGAAAATTATTATATTTTCTTATGAAATTTTCTTTATCTATACATTTTATAACGGAGTATATTAATTACCATTTCATCGTAAAAGTTCTACAAAAGAGAACAATTTTCTTAGGTCCGAATAAAGTTCCCTTTCAAATAGATTCCGATAAGTATTAAACTCGAATGAAATTAATCTGAATTTATTGGCCGATTCTCTCGGTGATCCTTCAAGCCAATTCGATGTACCCTCTTCTTGTCATCCCCCGCCGCGCCGCGACCAGAACCAATAGCGGCCGCCCCCGATGTTTATTGCAGCGGCCGTTGACACGCTTCGGCCGGCGGGAAATGGGCCAAGCAGCCGCGATAAATATTATAATGCGGCATGAAAATACAGTAGACAACGCCAATCTATTATGAAACGATTCCCAGGGATTTAAACCGTTTGAATTGACAATGACATAGTGCATACTTTCAGGAGCCCTCCATTATTCATGGAGATTATCGATAAATTATCATATTATAATGGCGCCTCCGATAAGTTTACCTCGAAACGATTTTATGTACTATTTTTACATGCAAAATCTGCCGATTTTTCGTCGAGCCTTACTGAGAGAAATATTTTATAGATTGCACGGCAAAATGTTAGTGGTTTATTAATTTATAAATATGCTTTTGCTTGCCTTAGTAATGAGTACTTATTTCTATTTTACCAGAACAAATTGCTATTTCAATCAATACGGTTATTAATAGTTAATAAATGTAATTTTAAATACAGTCTAATAAATATTTCGTTAAGGCAAGAAAATCCTTTTTTTGAGACATTTTCTTTTTTGTATGATATCAATAATATGTATACAGATTACAAATTGAATCAAAAAATATGAATACTTTTTTAACGAGAACCGATTGCCGTGCGACTCAAACATTTCTCTCAGTATTCTTTCCCTCTATTTTTTTAGTACCTTACGCTCTGTGCGTCTCGGTAATCAAACATCCGCGGTTGCCTCTCACCAGGCGCAGCGCCCGACTGGAGGCAACCGCGAGTCCCGCACACACCGTAACGCGAAACGCGTCACCCCGTGCACCTCGTATCGCACCGCCGCGTCACGTCCATTCCGTATACATTGTCTCACCGCGAAACATTAGCAACTCGCACGCCCACGGCGCGTCTGTATCGCCAGGCGAAGACTTTTGCGGTCGCGACGCATCGACGCGGCGTTGTATCGATTACAGAGCTCGCGCGCGCCCCTTACAATGTCGAGCAAATCCGCGACGAAGAAAGTCATCCCCCTCGCGTTATCGGTCCCGCGCGCGCGCGCGCGCACGCAAATGCAACGGTGTTACGTCGGGTAGACTAAACAGCGCGGCGGTAGGCGCGCGCGCGCACACACAGACGCAAGTAGGCCGGCCGCCGCCGCCGCCGCGTAGCGCTTGGACTGTCTCCCACGGCAGGGCCGCACTCGAGTCGCATTCCGATTGCAGGCCCTTCTGGGTCGTGAAAAATTGTCCCCGATCCGGGGAATGCGGTGCGGCGAGCCCCGCCCCCCTCTACTCTCCCTTCTCGGCGAGCTCCCACCTTGATTCGAATCATCGCAACCCCCCCCCCCTCCCCCCCTCCTTTCCCGCCTGTGGACTCGATCGCGAATATCGCGTCGCCGCGAGGCCGGAGGCGCGCGTTCGGCGCCCCTGATGCGCGCGCGGAGAGGCTAGACGAGGAATTCGCCTTGCCGGCGTCTCATCTCGCGCACCGATGCAGCCTCTCCTATGCGGCGCTGGCGGACGACCCGCTCGCAAAAATCCCGTTCGACGCGGTGCGCGGACGTTATGTAATTTCTTTGTTTATTCGCGACGCTGCAAATGTTGGAAGCCGGTAATCGCAGGATGGACCGGAGATGCTGTTCTGGAAATGAGACGGAATCGAGAGGGATTTTGCGAATGATAAATTTGGAGTATGGCTGTTCGCTGTTAATGGAATCTATTGTTATCCAGAGAGTGGGTATTGTTGGGGAATTTTTAATGTGTCAGGGAATTTCGAAATTTGATCGAGACGAATTTATGCTTTTAATTAAGTTCCCGATTTTTCGTTCGGACGAAAAATATTTGTGGTTTATATTTAGTTTAAATTTATGCCTTTAAATTAGTTTTTTTTTCTGATTTTGTCTGGTCGAAAAGTATTTTTGGTTTCGCGAAATTCTCCGAAGGTTTTGCCAAGTCACTTTTTCGACATTGTCAGTTAAATGTCAGGAATTTTCTCTCATCAGGATTAGTCGCAACCTTCTCATGGAATTAATTCGAAATATCATTATCTTCAAAATCGCCAACGTTGATATCGACGAAGACATTATCTCATTTTTTTTTAATCGTTTCGACTGACATTTGCTCAGACATTTTTCTACTTCGATTCCAGTTCACTCCCAAAACGGCATTTCTCGTCCGATTTATACGTTTTTTTTTTTTTGTTAAGATGCCGAAACTCGACGGCAGTTGCACCACCGTCGTCACCATACCGCGCGTCCACAAAGATGTTCGTCGATGCGTGAAAGCACAGAGGGGGACGCTCGGCGTGTGACTCTGGTTTCTCATGGTTAATACGTAGGGGTGCACCGCGTTGCGCGTACAACCGGCGGCTCTGCCTATGCCATACGGCTAGTCTTAACGAGACTTGATCGCGTCGTTTTTTACCGATCCGATTTTTTTTATCCATCCGATTTCACCGGTTTCCACGTTATCTCTGCACTAGCCGAGGCTTCCGTAATCGTCAACCGATTTTGGTAGGCTTTTTCAATACCGATCTCGCGGCGCGGACGCTCGCCATATTTCGATAACGCGGCGCGAGCCGACGAGGGTCCTTTGACGCGAGATAAACCGGCAGCAGGTTGTTGGAAGAAGCAGCCGAAGAAGAAGGGAAGATAGGGGGTGGGGGAGCAGAGCCGGTGTGCGACGGTGGCCACGGAGATTCGGTGAAGGGGGGGTACAGAGCGAGATGCCGAAGAGAGGCTGGTCGGTCGGAGGAGGCGAGTGCAGGGACTGGACTCTCTCTCGTACCTGCATTCCATTCCCACTGGTTCCGTAGGTCCTCGTATATAGGCGACCACGTCCTCTCTTTAGCCTTCCACGCTTGCTTACTTAGTCGCTAACTTGCACCGCCCTCCTCCTCCTCCTCCTCTTTCTTTTCCTCCTTCTTCTTCACCATCGTCACCTCTTCGCTTCAGCGCGCGAACGTCGGCCGCGAGTGTAACGGGTGTCGCGAATTCCTCTATTCCCCCCTTTTTTTTTTTATCCCAAAACTCGCAATGTTCCTATTTTTCCTCTATAATTCGAAATTTTCCCTTCCCTTCAAGAAATCAATTGTTATTTAGCTTATCGGTTGAGTTTGTCTTTTTCGCTTCAGGATTACGTGAAAAGTATCCAAATGGTAAAATTTCTTTTTTGCTAAAACGATATAAACATTTAATAATCTCGTTGAACTAATGTTTCTTACCGGAAATTACAGCGAGAGAACAGTTTATTAATAGTTCATATATGTAATTTTAAATACGGCGAAATATAAACATTCCGTTAGGACACAATAAAACATATTAATTATTAAAACGTTTATTTAATCCAAATGATTACCTCGAAGGATCTAATTGTGCCAAATAAATAGCGCAATAGTTAACGACTATTTATTTGATCCAATAAAACGTCGATTTCGCCATATTTAAACAAACATTTATTAACTACAAATAAATTGTTTTCTCGATGTAGATACGTGCACTGGTCTTTTTCCTTAAAATTAGATTGTGGTGCTCAGATTTGAAACACATAATTAATTATTTAATCTGCGAGGCTTTCGTATATCTATGTGTGCCAAGTTCAACTCAAACAGTCAATTTATCAACTGCAAAACAACAAGTTTTTGTTTTATCAATCTATTATACTTATACAGTAAAACGAATGCCGTGAAAACCCTGACTGATCGAAAACTGGCTCCGCGCGCGTGACGGTATTTTCCCTCGCGCTAAAAAGGAGACCTCCTTCCGTCTCCCCATGCCATTGTCCAACGCCGATCGCGTCCCGCGCGCATAAACAGAGCGACAACGGGCGACGAGCCGCCGAGCCACGGGGCGCGCGCTGAGGAGCTAGACGGGCGATGGACGAAAATAGCCTTTGAGCGGGGTTGCAGGGGGGTGGCGCGAGGGAGGAGGCGCGGAGCGAGACAGAGACGGACGAATATAACTCGCGGGAGTTATTCCGGAGCCGCGATCCTTTTAATTAGAACAATTAGCCGCTCCGAGAATAGAGGGATGACGCGCGCGCGCTCCGATATTCCGCCGCGGCAGAGAATCGCGCGCGCGAGATGCACGCGTGGGCGCCGCGTCGCTGCGCTGCGCCCGCGATTATCGCGAGACTCTCGCGCGCTCATCCACGTACGTAATTATTGTACAATATATACAGAGCGGCCGCGCGTTCGCCACGGGACGACGACAACGACGTTACGCTCTACGCTACGTGACGATATGCCGGGGCGTAATATAACTAACCGCTAATGTGCTCGCGACCACCAGGCGAAGTTCATTGACCTCTCCGTGCCGCGCGCGCGACAGGGAGAGAGTCGTGTCGCACGCCACCCAAGTGACAGCCTTGTCAAGGTGTTCGCCGCCGCACGATCGAAGCTGCGAAAAATACGTTAATTCCGCTCGACGGATCCTTTCCAACGGCGCGCGAGGCTCGTAATAGCCGCCTTTTCCGCCGCTGCATCGATGACGATCGCTTCCGGCACCTACTACTCCCGCCTCTCTTTTCGCGCGCGGGAATAGCGTATCGCGAAATTTCGACGCCCGCGATCGATCCGGCGTTCTCGTTTCGACGGACGACCTTGGCTCCCATTGGAAATTCCGAGCGCGCGCCGATTCCATCGCGCCTGACAGGCTTCAGAGCCTGCACCGTTACGGGAAAATCGCGCGCGATTTAGTCGAACGGCGAGGAGGATCGCGCAATCGCGAGTTTTTTCGATTTGCGTTTTATTTGTATAGTCTCGGTCCTCTCAGAGTTCGTTTTGCTTGCGCTGGATGAGAGAAATGTCTTTTTTCTCCGCTTACTTGAATATCAATCTCTTCGGCAATCTCGATTGACATTGTCGCATTTAACCCGCAATTGGTTTTTCATAATCAGAGTACCCGGATGAAGTTTTCTCTCTGCCTATTTAAATATCGATCTCTTCGGCAAGCTCTTCAGCAATCTGTTCAGTAGTCTTCAGCAAGCTCTTCAGCAATCTTTTTAGCAATCTCTTCAGCAATCCTTTTAGCAATGTCTTCAGCAACCTCTTCAACAACCTCTTCAGCAGTGCTAATCGATATTATTTAGTTTAACTCGAAGGGCGATATACCGCGATCATCTAAAAAGATGATCGCTCTGTCCCCGTCAAAGTATCGGTTTCGATAGAACGTCTTTTGATTTGAAGGTTATTAAAAATCGGTGCAACGCACGTGCGAGGCGCGGGAGAGAAAAAAATAATTAATCAATCTCAAGAGAATTTCTTTATCGAAGCTCGAATGACGTGTGTAACTCATCGCGGAAATATCAGCAATGCGGAAAAACTCCATGAGAACCGATACGCACATCTGTATGTATATCGTGCGCCGTTCCTTTCTTCCTTTCTTTCCAATGGTTAAACCGAGTTCTGGTGGAAATGGTCTACGACGCGCGGCGCTCGTGCTCGCGTGTGCGTATGCGCGCGCGCGCGGCTCGGCGGTTTCTCGTGCATGTGAGATTCTCCGGAGGGGTCTGTCACGCGTACAAATAGCTGACCTCGCTTCGTCGCCTCTATCAATGGCTCGGCGGTAGCCTGAATGGCTCTCTTACGTTTCTTTTCCCTTACTACGCCGTGGCCCGCGATAGCGTCGGATCTCCTCTTCCTTCTTCGTAATTCTTCCCGCCGATCCGATTTCGACGGCCGAAAGTTCCGCGTGTATGTGTCCGCGCGCGGTCGGTACCGTCTCGACGCGAACATCTTCCGAGGTCCACGTCGCGTGCTGCTCTCGGCGCGCGCGCGCGCGCGCCAATTTCTCGCGAGGATTAATTTACCGGCTGGTGGATTCCGCCGGGAAAATTATTCGATAGTCGATATAACGCGTGGAGTCGAGGAGGAAAAGGAAGGATTTCGGTTCTTCCCTC
The DNA here is from genome assembly GCA_963678675.1 of Xiphydria camelus. NCBI lineage: Eukaryota > Metazoa > Arthropoda > Insecta > Hymenoptera > Xiphydriidae > Xiphydria > Xiphydria camelus. Next base: position 2,119,279 of record OY783197.1, read on the forward strand.
GTTTCTCTCTCTCTCTCTCTTCGAGAGCCGAAATTGCGACGAATGTACACACGAGCGGGAGTGCGACGTTATCGGGAATATTTATCAATGGTCGCGCGGATAATGCTCGAGCGATAACGCGCGTGCGTACGTGCGCCGTTTGTGCTACTCTCCGCTCCGTAGACTTTGAGCCTACGATTGACTTCTTTTTCTCATTTCTTTTCCCAAAAAGTTATTCACGATAAGTTAATTATACGCCGGGGCGATCGAGCGTGGCGTTCCCGATTTGCATTTGACTTTCGAACTTATTGCTTGCATCCTACGGAATTCGATATGCGGGAATCTCTGGTATATAACTCTTCGGCTTCGATTCGTCGGCGTGTAATTAACATGTAGATTTGTGCAGCGTGTCTGTCCCTCCTCCTCCTCGGGAGATGATCCCTGCAGGTGCGATTGGACCGGTTCTAGATCCGCGCGCGCGCGAGTCGCGATTTTTTCGGGTCTACCTATCCACATTTCGCCGAGGCCGATCTGCAATCGCGCCTCTGATGATAATTGCCGCGATGCTCGGTTTTCCTCCGAGTGTGTCGGTAACTTGAGTTTCGCTGCTGATAATACGCTGTGTCGATAATGCGTTTACCGACTGTAATCGCACGACGGTAAAGGTTCTTCCTTACCTATCTGCGGTTTTCCCTTACCGATCCGTTTGTCGGTAAATCGTTTTGTAGTATACGTCGGTATTTCAGTTTCTCAGACGAGTAGTCAAGTGCTTATTTATTTATTTTAGAACGATTGTATCGGTCTTCTTCCGCTGCATCACTCGAAGCTGGTTATTTTCATTCAATCGTAGATTTTTTTATTCGCGACCAAATTTCAAAAATAATTCTTCATTCTAGCTAGAAATCAATAATGATTTCGAGTGCAATTAGATTAGAAGCTCTCTGTTGAATGTAATTGCGTCTTAATTTAGCATGAAACTTTTATTCAGTCGAGCTACGCTCATAAATTACCTTATCAGGTTTCACGGTGTGACCCTTATTTTTTTTTAAGTTTCCCCTTTTTCATCCTGAAAGTCATGATTTTTCATTTTAATTTTATATTTCCCCTCTGAAACTACTTATTATTCAGCTTTTCTGTTGAATGTGTCTTTTCATCGTTTCAGATTACCCGAAATGAGTCAAAATGATCCATTTTTTTTTGCTAAAGGAATCTATCCTTTATCCACCTGCATCAATATTTCGTTGAGAATATAACCTAGTCGAATTGATGTTTCTCATCAAAATCACGATTTATAACGAGATATAAATTTTCAAGTTACAAAAACGTCCTTGATTCATTTAATAGATATTGGTGTTTTATTTTAATTTAAGTTTTTAGATAATTAGCTACATCTAATAGAATAAAATACTCGCCATATGAAAGGAACTTCAATATCGCTATTATTTCATTATCTATGAACTTTTGGCTTACATCGATATAAGACTTTATTATAAATAAAGATATAATCTTCAAAAAAGTATCATATAAATACGTGCCAAAAGCTCATAGATAACGAGATAACAGTGATTTCAGTTCCTTTCCTGACAAGTAAGTTCAGCCTCATATGACGTACCTTAAAATTCTTTTTTCGAACTACTACAGGTTTTTAATTGCCAGAAGATTTTTTAAATCAAAATCGTCCCCCCCTTTTTTTGCCAAAATTGCCCCCGTCTTCCATAAAATAAAATAAACAGAGGCTGTGAAGCCTGCGCCTAATCAATCCCTCCGAACGATCCTCTTCGGCGCTCCACGATACGTCACGACGAGACAGACCCGAAGCGATCGCCGATTTCCCTCTAATCGCCGAAAGAACCGATAAACCGCGCCGCGTATATCGCGCTCGTTTTTTCTTTTCTCCCGACGACGCTCCGTTAATTCGCTCGTCAAATTTTACGACCTACGCGAACACTGTCGCGGCAATTACCCGTTAATTGGGTAAAAAAGAACGCGCAATTCTGGGAACGATATACATGTATGGCGACAGCGACTGTCATTCCTCTCTCTCTCTCTCTCTCTCTCTCTCTCTCTCTCTCTCTCTCTCTCTCTCTCTCTCTCTCTCTCTCTCTCCCTCTTTGTGCGACTTTATGGAAAGGAGAAGCGGGTGTTTCCAGCGAATCTCTTCCACACAGGTCACAGGTCACTCCGTATCTTCATCCGAGTCCCGTGCAGCGCAGCCTCCCTCATCCGGCCCCCGAGATAACGCACGTACAAAATAACGCGAAGGAGACTCGGCCGTAGGAAGAATCCAGACGGAAGTGATGATCAGCGAAGCGGTCCAGCGTTCTCATCTCAGCCTCGCCTCTCGCGCGCATACGGAATTCCTGAGCCCATGGCGAATTGGCCGTCGTTTCGACCACCCAGGAGGGCGGGTGGCGCGCCGACGTACTCGCGTCGATTCAGCGTGAACCAGGCTGAAGAGTCCCGGGAAGAGGTGGAGAACGAGAGGACTCTCTCCGTGTGCGCGATGATGACGCGGGTCTACGCCGAGGTCTCGTCTCGCTGACTGACGTAACGTGGATCGAAGAGGGACCGGCGCGAGTGGAGGAGGATGGGGGAAAAAAAGGAGCAATCGGAACCCGAAAAAATCGAAACTCGAGATGAGTTGCGAGAGAGCGCGAGCGATCCCTCCGGAAGGGATGTGCGCGAGTGTGTGTACCACGCATCTCTCTTTCTCTCCTCTCGAGTCGGACTCTCGAGTGAGCGTAGAGAGAGAGAGAGAGAGAGAGAGGCGGGAGGGGGCGCGGTGGGTGTACGATTAGAGATTCAAGATTTTTCTTTGTGCCGCGCCGCGCCGACATGTGTTGTCGGCTTTATTGTTTAGATAACCGGACCTCTCGCTCTCCTCGTACTCGCCGCCGCTACCGAGATCTTCCCTCCTCCGCGCTCGCTTCTGCTCTTTCTCTCCTCTCCAGCTTTCCTCCTTTTCTCCGGCCGGATTACCGACGAAGAGATCTTTCAGGGCGCTGCGGCCAGGGGAGTCGACGCGGGAAGCTCGCGTCGCGGGGTGAAAACCTCCCAAGTGGCGCCCGCCGATTGCCTGCGTCGAGGGGGATGCTTCGAATATCACCGATCATCGCGTCTCTCGCATTCCAGCGATCGGATCGTTTGGACACACTGCTCGACGGGGAGACGACCTCCGCGGCGGCGCGACGATGGTACCTGGAACTTCATTGAGCTCCGCGAGTCGAACGCGGGGGCTTCTTCGTGGTTCGCCGGGTGAAGGGAACACGTGTGTCCCCGATTGAGACAGGGAAATATTAGAGGATTTAGGATTTTCTCTAGGAATTGTAAGTAAAATGGAGTTTTCAGGGCAGTCTCGGTAGGTCATTTTTATTTTGAAAGTTACTATTTTATTGCTATTTTGAGGATGAGTCATTTTCGTCACATTTTTCTGGGAACTCGATGATTTTACGGTTTAGCAGGTAAGGTACAATGTGTTGCAAGGCATGCGACGATTGTTTGACGAGGAAAGGGACAGCAAAATTCGGTTTGAGGAGTTTAAGTATGAAAGCAAAAGAAATCAAGTCGAACTTCATTAAAAAAGCATGAGTAGTCCTTTGATGTTTCTGATTGCATCGAGTTGAGCGTAGACCCGAAACAAGAAGTCGAACTTGATTAATATATTCACTAAAAAGTAAACTGATTTTTATCTTTCATATTTCTAATTGTATTTTTAGTTTTGAGCCTTGGTATACATTTGTGATGCAGTTATCAGTCTACAAGAAACTTTCCTACAGGTATTAATATAACGAAAGGATTGTTTAGTAAATTTTTTTATATTATGAAATACGTCTGTTCACAAAAGTGTTACAGTTTCGAAAATGAATAACGCTTATAGTCGATTCTTGGCTCATTATTGTTAAAACTAATTACTTATTCGAGAATTTCTTAAATGACGTGATGATATAATGTACGATGACTTTCAGTCACTATTTTCACAACTTTCGTCACCTTTACCACTATTTTAATTTAATTTCTCGAAATTGCATCTCTGAAACATTTCACGATGCAGTTTGCGCTGCTGCTTCAGTTATCTTCAGCAGTAGCGCACCTGTGCCTCATTGACTGGAATTAGAGTCACTTTGTAGTTATTCTTATAATCTCTAAATTATTGAGTTTAATTCCAGTTCGTATTCTTGTATTAAGATTATTCATAGCTTTGCTTATTATGCAAAACTCCTCAGATGATCACAAATATCAGAATATTTACCAAATTTGATCTGAAACAACGAGGAAAAAATCAGGTAAATGCCAGGGAATTCCGTAATCACGTTTTTGCAGCCACTCTCTGGAAGATTTGCCTTCTGGAGACTCGCATCGGAGGATTTCGAGAGAGTTATTCCATCGAGAACTCGACGACGTCGCGTCGAAAACCGGCAAACGTCTCCGCGTGTTATTTTAGGACTTCTTTCGGACGTCGTCTGTCGGACCCGCGAAGGCATCGACCACTTTCGCGGCCTGCTTAGCGCCCGCGGGGGGTGTAAGCGAAACTTTTTTCTTCCCCGAAGTGTGAACTCGGCGCGTCTTGCCGTCGCGCGCGCGCTAAAAGGAGACGAGAGAATTCAGAGGTCCTGGACGACGAGCTTCTGATGGATGTTCGACGAGTTCAAGGATAATCGTTACGATTTATACGCGGCGATTAATTATGGATTGTAGATATCAGGATTGTCACAGACCTGCAAAAGTGAGAGTAGTCTTTGAATTTTTTTAAGGGTGTGGAAAACCTGGAAAAGTCAGAGAAAATTAATATAAGGAGACAAGAAAATTCAGAGGTCCTCGACGACGAGTTTCTGATGGATGTTCGACGAGTTCAAAGATAATCGTTACGATTTATACGCGGAGATTAATTATGGATTGTAGATATCGGGATTGTCACAGACCTGAAAAAGTGAGAGTAGTCTTTGCATTTTTTTAAGGGTGTGAAAAATCTGGAAAAATCAGAGAAAATTGAGATATGTATCGTAGTTAGGACTGGTTCCCGGACGAAAATTAAAGATCCGGCTAGGAATAACGTTTATTATATCCTCTATAGGTGGCCCGGCGGTCGCGTAATATGAGGAGGTGCAAAGAAGAACAACGCGACCGGCCGGTCGTTAGACGAAACTGGTTTTCACAATGATTTGACAGATGGATATAATTCTGAGATCATTGTGAAAGCTGATTTTGTTCCTGAGTCAACGTTCGCAACTTGCGTTAATATCGCTTATGTTAGATCGTACGAGGTAAGTTTTCTTTTAATAAACTACCCTTTTCCTTGATTTTCCTTGTTCCTAACAATTGCAGCGTCTATTGCGATTCAGAAGCGTGTAACGCGCGTCGGTAGTTTTTAAATTAGAGACGTATCGATCTTTGTAGCGTTTTGTTACTTTTCTCCGGAAGCGTTTGACGGATTGATTTCCCTAAACGGAGTTCGTTTATTTCGTAGATCAATTATGTTGCACGAAAATTGTCAAGAGTAGACGTTATGGAAGGATCGGATAACAGGGTGTCTAGCGATCATGGAAATCATAGAAGTCATAGAAGAATTATCTTCCATGTAGAAATACGGCAATGTCGTGGAAATTTTTTACAGTAAGTATGAAAATATCATGGTGCTATGGACAAAATTATTTATTAATTAAACTCGGTGAATAGGAGCAATGGCAGGAAACAGCGAGAATTCCTTCTGGCATTATTGAAATAAAAATGTACTTTTATTCGAACTGCAGGAAATTCTGTATAAACGCTTAAAAATATCATAAAATATCATGGGTACATCAAGAAGACAGCTTACTAATCGTTAATAAATGAATAATAAGATATATGTTAATAATTAAAATGTTTATTTCATCCAAATGATTGCCTCAAAGGATCTTATTGTGCCAAATAGATATCGTAATGGTTAACGAATCCTCGTTTGATCCAGTGAAATATTTATCTCGCCATTTCGCCATATTTAAATAAACATTTATTAACTACAAATAGACTGTTTAAAATTATTTTCTTGGTGCACTTTTCCATGATCGTACACCGAGAAAACAGTTTATTTGTAATTAGTAACTGTTTGTTTGAATACGACGATGTAAACATTTTATTAGATCGAATAAATATTAATTATTACTATATTTATTTGGCACAATTAAATGCTTCGAAGCGACTGTTTGAATGAAATAAACATTATAATAATTAACGATAATTAGTTATTTTCTTGCCCTAACGAAATATTTATTTCACCATGTTTGAAATTAAAAGCGTTATTCTTTATCAAACTGTAAACTCTATAAGGTATTGCATTCTATAAAGTCACATAGGAAAGCTGTGTAATTTTATAAAATGCAACATCTTATAGACAGTGTCGTACGGAATGGTGCCATACATTTATTAATCTTTAATAAACTGTTTCCTTGGTGTGTACAGCCCAGTCAGAAATAGATCGTCGATCGATGTTAAAATGACGTTGAATTTACGTCGATCGACGATTCGTTTCTATTCCGACTGCGAGAGATCTTAGCTGAAAATCACATTAAAAAAATATAGAAATTTATTATCCCTGATCGCTGGACACCCGAGATAAATCGACGAATTCTCCGGGATTATTTCAGCGTTCCATTTATCCATTTCATCGTACATAAACCCACGCATATCCGCACTGAGGGAAATGTTTAGGTCGCACACAGCAATTATATATACTTTCAGGCTACGTGACAGGTTAACCAGACAGTATGAGTAATATAGCAATGCCAAATGTGACAAGAGCAATACATTCCCATTCATCTCTTTCAGATTTTTATGAGTCTTCATTAAATTACCATCGGAATTCTCTGGGGACTCGACAATATTTCAATGAGAATTCTATAAAATCTCCCTCAGTGCGCGAGCGTCGCGCAGTCTGCGAAAATTCCCCGTTTGAATTCGGAAGTCCCGCGATCACGTGATCGACGCCCCAACCCAACCCGAGATTCGCTCGTTGCGCTAGTACACGCAACGGCCGCCGGTGAGAACCGAACGTTTACCGGTGTCCGTAGTCTCGCTGATCTCGCGAAAATTCCGCCCAATACGACGCGTCAAACCCCTTCGCAGCGATAATTCGATAGCCCCGTTTCTCACGACTCAATAGTTACAGTTTCGCGCATCGCGCAACGGTTTAAATGCGAAATCCCCCGTGTTGAACTTTGTAGGTCGCCGTTGACACGCCGGCTCGCACGGTATTGTGTGTAGTAGGACCGGAGAAAACTCAAGATGGCCGCCGCGCGAGGTGAGCCGCTCCGTGCGACGTAAACATTGCGACGCTGACACGGTACAGTACGCTTCGTATCGCGTTCGGTGATAGTCGAAGGTAGCCACGTGCGACGGATCTACCCGGAGAATCAAATCGAACGAAGAGAATTGCATTAGCGGCCTGCGCTTAGTTGCGCCGCGTGGAAAAGAGGAGAACGTTCGCCCGGCGAACGGGATATGAGTGCATAGCAGGAGAGGTGGACGCGGCGCTGCGACGATTCATGCAACGTGCCGGCCCTTGGAGAACATGTAAGTCGCGTTTTGTACGACGTTGGTAAGCATTGAGCGGGATATTCATTACCGCAATTCGCTCCGATGTTATCTAATGATTCACCGCTGTGCGTAAGGAGCTTTGGCCTTGTACGATGTATTTCATGTGTCGCCGATGAATTCTTATACGTGAATCAATGTACATGTGTATATTTACTTACAAAATATCGCACACGATCCTGATGAAGATATATTCCAGAATTTGTCATAATTTGTCAATGGATCACCCAGAATTTCTTCCAAATTTTGTCAATGCCTTTTCTGAATTTCTGCCAGATTTCGGGCGCTTTTCAGAGAGATTTCAGATGTTTGGACATTTTTTGGAGAAATTACGGACACTGTTTCATTCGGAATTGCTGTGAATATCGTCAAATTCCATCATTTTGTCTGAACTTTTGAGACAAATTCGTTCTCTGAATTTGTTAACGAATTTTTCTAGAACTTCTATGAATTTCTCAGGAAAACTCAGACTGAAGGTTCTCGAAATTTCTTTGAAATTCTTTTCTTTAACTTCGGATATTCCGTGATTTTGCCCCTGGCACATTTATCAGAAAACATTAAACAGATAATTTTTCAGAATTTCCTCGTCACTTTTTCTTCAAATTTCTCGGATCTAGATAGAATTTCCAAAAATTCCTCACAGTTTCTCTGCATTTCTAGGAATTTCTTTTTTTTTTTTGGAGAAATTCTGTGTCATTTCTGAGAAATTATAGACAACATTTTTTTTTCACCAGGGGAAAAGATAGATAACGGTAATAAAGGTACAGGTTTTCGAACGTTTTTACAGTGCGATACAGTCGCAATTTTTCTTTTGAGAACAGTAAATCGTGATAGTTTACATCACAATTTACTGCGCCGGTGAAAAAATTCTACGTGCTTCATATGTGGTTTTTGGCCACATATATGGATTATATCGTTACACTTATAGAAGAACGACACAACTCAAAAATGAATAATTGTCTATATCGTGGTTTAAAGGTTTAATGTTGTGTTTACCTTCTAATACTAATTTAACATTGTAGACAAATGAAATACTTTTATTGCGGTTTAGTGCCACAATGTATTGTAGTTGGCTGGTAATGTGAGATTTATTCTTGGGTTGATAAACTTTGATTTGTGACATTTTTTTGAGTTGTGACATTCTTATATAAAAGTAGCGATATGTGATCTCTGTGTTAACTATATACAGACTATATATGGATTATAGAGTCATTCAAAAATCTATATATAATCCCTATATGGTTAATATAGAGATCATGTGTAATCCATGTATGACCAAAACCACATATGGATCACATATACAAATTATATCGAATTTTTCCGCCTATGATGTTTCGCTGATGAGTTATTATCTACGAATTTATGTAATCCTCATGTGTACCTCCTGTATTGTGAACACAGTACAATTTACCGGTATCATTCTTTCCATGCAAGCTATTCTTGTTGTTTTACTGGTTCCCATTTTTTTCCACTCTCAAATATGCAATTTTCCCCTGTATAATGTATGTATAGTTTGTATACGATTAATATACAGAAACCACATACATAATCCACACTGAGAGAAAAGGTCTAGTTGAATGCGAACCTGATAGAACCAAATTTATTTCAAATAAATAGGAATTTATTCACTCCGAAAACAAGTCTATTTAAATTTGATAAATGTTTTGCATATCTTTTGAATCGAGTATGAAACCAGTAGAACATCAATCTAATTCAAATAGACTTGTTCGATGTGAATAAATTCCTATTCATCTCAAATAAATTTTTCTATTTGATTTGTACTCAACCAGACCTTTTCCCTGGCTGCATGTATGGCCAAAACCACGTATGGATCATATAGAACTTTTCTACCTGGGTTCTCCACTCGTAAACGCAGATTTAATTGAATGTAGATATCATTTTTTTCTCTCAGTTCTCTCGCACTGATAAAAATCTGAAAATTTAATCTCCCTGGAACGAACGTTCCGCGGCAATGAAATCGCGCGAACTCCACAGAGAACACGAAACATCTCGGGGGGCAGGAATTTTACAGTCGAATTTCACTCGACAAAGATCGTCGCTCGCTCCTTACGCGCGCTTAATTAATATTAATAAGCTCGGGAGCCAAGAGCATTTTTTCGTCCCCCTTTTCCCCGAGATTTCTCGTTGACCGCGGCCCGATGTAATTGTTGACAGATAAATAAATGGGCCCGCCCACAAAGGAGCCTCTGTCCTCCGTCTCCACCGTAGCACGCGCGCGCGGGCGACACGCCGCCAAGGGCAAAACACGATCTCGTAAATAAATCGTTTCCCCTCGCTCACGTGCCCGTCGCGGAATACGCGTTGCATAGGTACCACGCGCGCGGCGGAAAAATCGCGGTTGAATTTTTCGAATCAATCACAGTCTTCGATACGCTCCGCGCGATCCTCTTATCTTATAATTTGCGGCAGCTGGATAAACACTGGCGTTACGTCATATCCGCGTCCTTCTATGCAACATCGATCGGACGAATTCAACGTCGTACAATCGGCGATGGAAACTCGTAAGTGAAAAAAAAAACACGCTCCTCTCCGCTCCTCCCTCATTAAATCCCTTTCTCTCCTCTCCCTCTCCGACGCGCAACAGAGAGGCTCTCTGTTGCCACGGTTATTATCAGCCACTAATTATTTGAAATGCCTACGGATGGCGAGATCGTTACGGTTGGCTATTAGCCGTGCCACGCGCGCATCGAGACTCGCAGATATAGACGGTATTAAAGCGCGCGCTGAGAGAGAAACGTCGAAAAGTCGCGATATCGACGCGATAAGAGAAATTGGCGGGTGAGAGTCCCGGATCGCGCAAATCCCACGTCGATATGGGGGACGGTCGTATACAAATAATTACGGTGTATGGGATTTTATGGTATGCTTCGCGGAAAGAAATGTTGTGTAGATGGCTAGGTAGGGCTAGGTGGATAGCTAGGTAGAGCTAGGTTTACTGAGAGAAATAATTGCTGGCGTTAAGAAATGTTTTCTTCAATCAAAAGTATGATATAGAGGAAGGCAGGGCAAAGTGAATGTGTTAAGAGAGAAGCGCTACTGCGACTATTATATTCATTATTTTATGTAATTTCGAGCTTATAATGTCAAATCATACATCGTCGAATTGCGAAAGAAATACTGGAGATCTGGAAGATGTTTCGAATTAGTTATTATTTTAATGTTTTGCGAAACCTTTCATATTATTCAATCGTTCGAATGCGATGGATTTCCAATGACTTGTTAATTGCAAAAGTCATCATCCTGGGGTTTTAGTATTGCTGATTCCGAAATTGAGGTTTGAATTTCGAAATTCAAAGTTGCAAATCCAATGTGGTGGATTGGAATTCTCACAGAAGTACATGATTTTTACGAGATTCATTTTTTAAGGATTTTTGAGTTCGTTGATTTCTGATCCAAGCTTGAAATCTTTTAACTCAAAATGGCGGAGCCGTTATAGTAGACGGGAAATAGTAGTGTAGCGAACCTAGCATTTCAAAAAAAAAACCTCAATAACAACCTTGGTAAAAATTAGACCACTTCAACGAATTTCAATTCCCCCATATCAGGTACACTATCGTAGCCGCTAACCCTGAATTTTCTTGACCGGTCTTTCTCTTTTATATACTTATACACAGTGTAAAAATCAAATCGCGCTATTCGCTTTGCCCGGCTACGACATTTTTGACGTATCGATGTATGGTAGACACATTTGATGAAAAATGTGCTTTATTGAACGTACGATATTCTTATGTATTTCATTTCATAGAATCAGTAGAATCAGTTAATGCTTAAAAATTGATAAGCTTTCTGCGACGAGATCTCAACAGATCGACGTGCAACGATTTTCTCATTGTACGTCGACAACGTCTCGAACCACATTCGCTCTTCATTCGTTTTCTAACTAACTACGAGGTGATACTCTCGATGCAACGGGCAGCATCCTACAGTAGAGTCCATATCAATTAATAATACGATTATTTGCTCTTTGCCCGGCCTTCCCCTAATTTCGGAATTAAGTCGTGCGAGAAAATATTTGATAGGCTCGAGTAATTGTTTTTTTTTTCAACGCAGAAAGAATTTCTTGTTCAAACACTGAGAAAAATAATTTGGTCAATCTAACCCAAATCCTGGAGATGATGACCAAACCGGTCTGGTGAAATATGGTTCCTCCATCTGTTTGGTTTGATTGACCAATTTTTGATTAGAATAACTGAACGTTCGGTTGGGATCAACTAAACATTTCGTTAGAATAATTTGATATCTGGTTCAATTGACCAGTATTTTGGTTAGAATGACTAAACGCGTTTAACTAGATACGTTTTGTCATTTCAACCTAATTATTTCTCTCAGTATGACGTGTCTCAATCGAATTCCATTCTATCATCCTCCCTCGGATTCCGCAAAAAGAACTTTGCGACGCTATCCATCGCGAGGAGAGGTGTACGTCCCCCTCTCCGCGATACGAGCACAACCCGTTTTAAACGCTCCTCCGCGGCGGGTGCGCGCGCCAATTAAGCATCTAGAGCGCGAACGAGAGAGCCTCCGGTTTTTGCCTCAATTTCCGGTAGTGATTTATCAAACGGGAAAGACGCTATCTTAATACAGCGCGCGGCAAGAAACGCAACGTCGAAGGAAGAGCGAGGCTCTACTCGCTGCTGCAGCCTTTACTTTCCTCTCGCCCTGCGTCAACCCGTGCGCGTACGTACGCGTACGCGCGGCCGCTATCGAGTGTCAAACGAACCGAACGTAAGAAAAACCGAAAGCCTGCCCCCGGCGCGCGGGCTTTTGAGGCGTCGCAGCCGGGGAAACTTTAGATGCGAGCCTCTCTCGCGCCCGGTTGCCCGAAGATACAGAAGAGCGATACGGGTACTCGGGGAGGAGGGGGCAGCCCCCGGGGTATCGGTCTCGTCAAATTTGACGGCTCGGAGAGCCGACGCTCCGCGTGCCCTCGAGAGTTATCGCACGGTGCCGCAGCCTCTTCGCGCGGTCCAGACGGGCGGTTGGCCCCTCGTTGCCGTGGTCGTCAACGGAAACGGGGGGCCAACTTCTCGTTAGGTTAACATTCGTCAGCTATTAAGACATTTATTTGGCACGATTAACTCTTTGAAGCAGCCGTTCGAATGAAATAAATGTTTTACTATATAGTTAACATATCGTCGTTGGTCTAGGAATTTTACCGATTCTGCGATTTTACTATATTTAGTATCAGAAAGTTGGTCCGCACTGTTTGGTTATATCATCTATTGATCTGTCTGCAGAGTTTAAAATAGTGTAAGCTAGAAATATATTAACACAGTTTCTCTAATTTTAATTTTCATAAAATTGAACACTTTTTTCGCTTCCTAGATTATTTGCACATAGGAGGTATTCGTAAACCGACGACGCGATATACTTGTTAAATATTACAATATTTATTTGGCACAATTAAATTCTTCAAAGAAAACGTTCGATTGAAATAAACATTTTAACGAACATCATATTTTCTCGTTCCAATGACATATTTATCTCGCCGCATTTGAAATTTGATTTGTTAATTATCGCTATTAATAATCTGTTTTCTCGGTGGCCGTAAATCACAAATCGGTTTTAAAAATGAGTATTTTTTATGCAAAGCGGAGTGCAACGCCGATCGTTTCTCGTGACGCGCGTACCGTCGGCTCTCTCGATTAGTTCGCCTAAAAAATTCGTCACCTGGACCGAGCGCGACGCGAGTAGAGAAGGGGGGGGGGAGCAGCTCGTAAAGGGTCTCCTGGCAAATTGGAGGGCGCGGTGATTTATATAGTCGGTTCTCTCTCTTTCTCTCTCTCTCTCTGTCGTGTTACCGTCGTCCACCCGACTGTCGCGTCCTCCAGGAGGCTCCCCCACCCCTCTACCCCTGTCCGGTCGAAATTTATAGCGTCTAACCCGCCCGGTATATTTTGACGAGTAAACAGCCAAATTTATGGGGGATCAAAATTGGAGTGAAAAGTTTTCGGAAAGACCGATATAAATATTTGGAGCTATTAGACGAAAGGCGAGAGCCTAGGCTTTTACGAGCCCCCGTGCGCGCGGCCCGCCGCAGCATCCGAGCGGCTGGACCACCCCCCTCGCTTTGTTTCGTTCGTCCGCGTCGCGCACGCGTGTTACGCGCTCGCCTCTCTCCGCGCGTGCACCGAATTCCTCGGCGCGCCGGGCGTGTAGTCGCCGAATCATTGTAATAAATTCGGCAAAAATTGTCGCGCGTGACTCTTTCGTCCCCGCGTATCCCTCGCTCTCCCCCCGCGCCGACCTCTACTACTCGGTTATCGGAACGGCGAAGTGGAGCTTTTACGAGCGACCGAGAATTTTAAGCGGTCCCGCCGCGGCACGACGATCTCTCGTAAAACTATTCCGACTTTTCTCGAAAACTCGTAAATCCGCGGCGCGACCAGCCACTTGTGGACCGGCCACCACCGCCGCCCTTTAACGTATGAACTTTTGCGTCGTAAAACCGAGATTCATACGCTCTGCCCCTCGCGCCCCCTTTGACCGTCGTTGAGCTCGTTGATAAGCAGGCATAACGAGAAAACAGTTTATTTGTGGTTAAAATGTTTGTTTCAATATGGCGAAATGAATGTTTTATTGGATCGAATAAATATTCGTTAATTGAAACACGATGCTTATTTGGCAGAATTTGATGCTTCGAGGCAACATTGTAATAATTAACATGTATTTTAGTGTCCTTTGGACACAACTGATGTCTGTCTGTCCGTCCGTTATCAAAGTGTGTTTAAATGTCGTTTTCCAGCTCAAGTGAGGCTTAAGTGAAAAATTAAACAAGTACGAGGTAAATAGTGGAGTCGAAATTTTGAAAATTTACGATAAAAGCTAAGCGAGAGAACCGAATTCCGTTTCTCGATTGCCTCCCATCCGACGACTCTTTACACCGCGATGTTCGTATATGCACGTCATGCAGTTACATATTATGCAGTTGCAACGCGTGCATGCCACACGAAGCTAAACTTACCCTTCAGGAAATAAACTTCAGTCGCTCTGTTATCGCATTATCTACGAGCTTTTGGCTCATACTTGTGTAATACTTCTTTGAAGATTACATTCTTATCTGTAACAAAGTCTCATGTCGATGTAGGCCAAAGATTCATAGATAATGGGATAACAGTGATTGAAGTTTCTTTCCTGGTGAGTAAAAGTTTCGCCTCATATGGTATACCTTGCAATCGAACGAAACGCCACGATGTTTCTTCCGCGTTCCTCGATCCCCGCGGCGAGACGATCGACGACAGCATTTAATTTGATATATATGTAAACGACGTGAGGAGCGCTCAGCACACGTAACACGCGTGTACACACGTACGTACACGCGGGGAGGTTCCTCTCGGCAGTGCGCGCGGATGTACGCGCCATCGCACTCGCGATTCGCTCAAGTTGCCAACCGAGGTCCGGCCGCTCCGCGTGGGGCGCGGCGAGGGTTTATCGCGTGCAAGAATCGCCGCCGCTGCTGGCTGACCGGCCGCACATGTAGCTCGCAAAAAAGTCCCGCTTAAGGCCCGAAGCCCGCGCTTTAGCGAGAGCGCGCGGGTGGCGGCGCCGTGCAAAATAAAGCATCGTCGCGCGCCGTGTGCAATCAAGTATTTTCTACGGAGAAGAAGACGCGGGGGGTGGGCAGTGTACGCCGCTTCGAGTTGGCCCCTCGTCGCCATTACGCGCCACTATAATCGGAGGCCAACTCGGATATCTTCGGTGAGGAAAAATCGTTCGATTTAATGAAATTTTGAAGTCGCAGACCGCGAACTAAATATATAGTTATTCGAATAAATATTTAGTCGAAGGAGTCGAGTATCTAGTTATTTCAATGAAATTTTTAGACATAATGTTTGTAAATTATACAGCAACTTTAAGGTATAATATATCTATTGCTGACACAAACATATTTGTGTTTATACACGATTTCCAGCTGATATAAATAAAATGTCTGAGGTGGAAAAGTTCTATGTAATTTGTATATAGGTAATCCATATATGTGTGGATTTTATCATATATGTGGATTATGTATGATTTCCATATTAACCGTATGAGGATAATATTTGAATTTTTGTTTGTAAATCAGCTAAACACATGGTATACGGTGTAGCAATATTTCCAATAGCAAATTCTAAACAATCTATAGTAAAGTTATGAATTCAACAATTCGACTACACAAGCCTAGGAAATTTAATGCACGATTAAGTGTTCTTCAAACAAATGTTTGTAAAATGCATAATTGTTCTTAGCAATTGAAGTTTGCTGCGTTGAATTTGTAAAGTTACAGTACTTCAACGTAGCAAATGTGTAGTCAATATGCTAAAATTTTTTACAGTGTAGCCATACCACTTTTTTTACGCGGATTTTCCTACTATGTATCGCGCGCGCGCGCGCGCGTATTTCCATTCATCCCGGCCGCGCGTTCGATCGCGTCGTGTAGAGGGAGGAGCGCGCGAGATACGACGTCCCGAAGAGCCGCAAAATCGACGTCGCGAGTTATTTCCTTCCGTTAGTTCAAAGTTTGCGGCAATCTTATCCGACGGCTTCTATTATTGCACGGCCGCGCGTTTAGCGCGAGGCAAATTAATGGCCGGCTGTATCTCGGCGAGGCTTTTACGGCCGTTTCATCGCGCGCGGACGTAATTTGTACGCGGACGACGGGGGCGGAACGTACGTCGGGGTCTCTGTGACCCCTGCGCTTCTTGCAACGTGACCCCGGACGAGAGAGAGAGAGAGAGAGAGAGAGAGAGAGAACCCCAACCTCTCGGACTTATCTCAGTACCAAAGACAATGCGATAGCGATAACGCCTTATCGTCGGGGAGAAAAAAGGAGAAAAGCCTTACGCGTAGCGGGATAAAACCGCCCCGATGATGCGCGTCTCGACTACGGGTCTACTGGCGCGCGATTGCAACCACCGCTCGGCGTATCCTCGACTCTGCGAGCGCGTTTTCCGCGCGAGAACGGACGCGACTTTTGTGTAGTCCCAGGCGGAAAATTTTTATATATTTCGTATCTAGTTCATATGTGGATTTGATCACATATGGATTTTATATAATTTCTATGTTAATCACATAGATATAAGGACTATATACAAATTTGTGAATGTTTGTATAATCCATATGGAATTCTTATATAATTAATATAGAAATCATATATAATCCATATATGACCAAAACCACATATGAATTCTGTAGAAAATATATCGAATTTTTCCGCCTGGGTATTACCTATAACTTCGTATATAGTTCATGTGTGGATTTGATCACATATGTTGATCATATAAGCAGTACCTATAGGTATAGACACTGAGAAGAAAGTTTAGTTGAAACTATTAAATATTTTTAGTTGGAGATGCAAATTATCTATACTTAATACTTCAATCAATTATATGTTTAAATCGATTATTTCGGTCTTTACTTTTGGTCAATATTGGTATAATACTTTGTTATAGACCGATATGTGATCTTCAACAAAGTATTACACCAACTTGGTCCTAAAGTCCATAGGTAACGAGATAATCGTGGTCAAAGTCGATCGGGGTAGTAACACCTTTACCTTAACCCTTCATTGGTAAGGTGAAACAATGTAATGTGATAATTGCATTTAGTTGGAGTACGATATACCCCACCTTACTAACGCAGGGTTAATACCGAATGCAACTTTGCACTCGGCAGATTCCTGAAGGTTGTAAGCCAATTGGTGGTATCTTTTTAAAATAATTATGGGAGTTTTACTGTACCGAAAATACTTCCAAATTTCAGACAACATAGTTGCCGTGGATCACGCCGGATTAAAAAAAAAAGATAAGAAGGATATCGCATCCCAGTGCAACATACAGCGAGCTGCAATACAAACAGCAAAATTACAAAAATTCCCATCCTCGTTAAGTCTGAGAGAGAAAGTCTCTATATTTATTTATAAGTTACGAAAAAATTACGCGATATTGTGTTCTGTCACTTAAATACTATCGCGATATGCATTAACGCTGTAGCAATTCATTTATAGAATTCCGAAGCCCGCTATGGTATGCAAATACTTTTTATTAACACATTCGCGACCGCTGATGTGAATTCACGTCACTTCATATATATGCAAATTATGTAAAGTTCCTTTGTGCAAAAGTCATTGTTTTTCGAAATATCACTAACCAGAAATATTACATTTTCTTTTTACTCGGCTTTTCCAAAATACCTGTAATATAATGCTACATAAATTCAGTACGATAATAACGAGTGGTCTATTGTCTACCTATAAAGAAAGTATACAAATTATAAAAATCGTTATTTTAAACAACACATAATTGCATCATTGATATTTCGAAACAAATGTTATCATCTTTATCCTTGCCTTAACCCTTTGCGGCATGGTGGCACTCTGAGAGTGCCACCTTCTTTATAACCATTTTCTGAGTAATTTTCATCGAATTTTCGAATTTTTTTTGGTGTTTTGGCATTAGTTATAGTTAGAATATATTCAAGAATAAGAATTGATGTGCAATAATTTGAAATCATGCATGATTTTGTTAATGCGAATAAACAAACCTTGACAAATCGCAATTTTTCTAGATAAAATTGATTATCTTCGAAAGTTTTCGAAGTTTTGGCACCAAAGTCGCTACCGTGAAGTTTTTGGGGTCGCTAATTACAAATCCATGGTCAGATTTTCAAAATTTAAAATAGCGGATACAATATGGCGGATCAAAATTCGGAAAACGGTGCAAATATCATGAAAGTGTATATCTGGCAGTTTTTGGGATTGCTGATTACGAATACATGGTCAGATTTTCAAAATTAAAAATGGCGGATATTGGATTCGCCATTTTGAATTTTGAAAATCTGATAGCAAATTTGAAATCAGCGACCCCAAAAACCCATGTATACCAATTTTCACCAGAATCGAAGTCAGTTTTACAAATTTGGTCCGCCATATTGGATCCGCCATTTTGAATTTTGAAAATCTGATAGCAAATTTGAAATCAGCGACCCCAAAAACCTGAGGAGCAACTATGTTTATGAAAATAAGGATATCAGAAAAATGTGTGCTTCACACAGGGTTAACGCGATTCAAGTTTACGGTAACCACCTTCAGAATTTCATTATTTTCGCCGGTACTTAGTGTCAAAAACGGAAAAAATGTGTCGGTCGCGAATGTGTCAAATTTCATCGAGGGTATGGCGCATGGACTACTGGTTCCCTCTCCTCGCGGGCTTTCCCAGTCGCCAGTCGAGACTTGCTCGGCCAGCTACGGGAGAGGTAGCGTTCCTTCACTTCGCCCCGACTGCTCGACTATGATGGTACGTGGCACGCGTACGCGTCATTTTTCTTACGTAGCGTGCGTTGCGAACGATAATTCCATTATATTTTGTGGCGTGTTACGCCTGTAATCGTACTCGTGAAATGCTGAACCGATGAAGAAGCGGACAAAGTCAAAATTGACGTCGGTAGACGCCTTTGAACGCTACCCGTTCCCCGGTCATCGACGCTCGCCTCGAGTAAGCTTCCTTCTAGATTGTTCTTATTTTGTATCAATGCGAGCGCGTCCTCTCCTATTTGGTTTCTCCAAATTGCGCGTAATTTCTGTTCGCGATGCGAAGAAACATTCCGTTGGTCGGTATACTATGTAGTACGACGCAAACTCATTCGACCATGCAAATCTTCGGTGCATGGTAGAATTCTTTCGCGAGGGCCGATTTAGGCCCGCTGCACACGTCCGTCTTTAACCGTGCGGTACCGCTGCGATGCCGGAATCGCGATTGGTGATATCAGTCCCGGTGCACACGTCGTTGCGGTGCCGCTGCGTTGCCGCAGCAATTCAATGCACTCTATAGACGGGAAAGTACTGAGAAGCCGGAGGTGCGTGTGCGGTATCGTTGCGGTGTCGTAGGGAACTGCGGCGAAAGACTGCCGCAAGAGGAACGCACGGCGCCGCAACGTCACCGGAGGTGTGTGTGCAGAGAGAGCGCTACAATCTATCTATGGTATCACCGACCGCAATTCCGGCGCCGCAGCGGTACCGCACGGTTAAAAGACGGACGTGTGCAGCGGGCCTTAGCAGTATTATATCGCCTGGGATTTTATTTGCTTCGCGTGGCGTTTCGACGAAACGTTCGAACGATCGAGAATCAACTTCTAGCCTTGCATTCTCTCGAATCGTATTGCATTCATAGTGAGTAGGTGACGAGCTGCAGTGCATGGGCGCCTTCGCGCCTGTTTCTCGAACAAGCTAATAACAGTTGCGCCTCTCGGGCGGTCAGCTTTCTTTACCTATACGCAGCCGCGTAAATCGATGTGTGCTTTCTTTCGGGCCTTTGCACACGACATTTTTTCAACTAGCTGACGACGCGCGTTGAACGCGATTAGAACGCTCAGTAAACGCAAGGCAGTCGGCAAGTTGTGACCTTTGCACACGATGAGGATGCGCTTATCAAAAAGGCCCTTAGTTCGCACACGACATTTTTTCAACTAGCTAACGACGCACGTTTTTCATGAGCGCGTCCTCTGCGCGTCAAGGATCGTGTGCAAAGGTCACACAACTTGCCGACAACTTTGAAATCTCACCAACGCGAGTCAACGATTTTCTGAAACTGTTTGAAAAAGAAAAAAAAAAGCATTGGTCAAGGCGGGTTGTGAGTTCGATGCCAGTGATTTCGATAACGATATTTCGCTGAAAACTTTTATCGCGCAGCATTCATTTGCTTGATCGAACCACCTTTTTTTTAATCAGCTGTGCACGAGCGATGACTTTCCCCGATACAGGCGCGCGCGAGCGATCCGCACTCGCGTCACTCCCAAGTACGCACATACGTACATACCACGTCCACGCGCATACCTATAGGCGGCATGTGCGTCACGCGTCGTAAACGCGCGATCGCGAGAGCGCAGTAACAACAATCAGGGGTATAATAATTTAATAACGACCGAGGACGCCGTATAATCGGTGCTGCAATTAGTCTCAGTCGGCGCGGCCGTCGATATGGAAGGGATACGTTTATTGTCTCGGCTCTGTTGAGTCTTTATTTTTTTTCTCCCGTGCGCTACTATCATACCGATAAGAGCGAGAGAGAGAGAGAGAGAGAGAGACGTGCGCTCATCCAACGCGAATGAAATTTCTCACCCCCCTCCAACCTCTGAGAGGAAAAATCGGACACCCCCCCGTGGTGCACCGATCTCTCCTCTCTTCTGGGTCGCGTTTTTTTAATCCGTTCCAAAATCGACTCTCGAATTTCAAGGGCGCCCCCTCGACGGCGGCAGCACCCCGAGAAGTTGACGCGCCGCAGAGTTTTACGAGCCCTCGAGTCGTCATCTCGCGCGTGGTTGAAAACCGCTTCTTATGTTACTCCGTGCTCCCTTGGCGAGGTAACAAAAATAAATTAAAAATAACCGGAGGGACTGATATATCACACGGCTCAATCGGTTCGAAATTTTCGCATACACTGAGAGGAAAATTTGTTTTGTAGAAATGGTAAATGTGTTTTTTTTTATAGTCCCGAGAGCACATCTTTTTTCATTAGAATGGATATCGATCGAACGTATAAATATAAATATTATTTATACGATTTGAATAAAGTGGATATACAGGGGAAGACATTTATTTATATTTGATGAATGTTTGTTCGAATTTGGCGAAATAAACGTCTCGTCGAACCAAGTAAATGTTCGTTAACCGTCACGATATTTATTCGGAATAATTAAATTCTGCAAGTTAACTTTAGCGGATCTAATTAATTTTTGTCCTCTGCGTATTCATTCGAATCAAATGAACGTGCTTTTCGGATTATCCAAAAAAAAAAAAAACGTGCACCGAGAAAACATTCTATTAAATATTCAATAAACGAATTTTCAAATATGCCGAAACAAATATTTCCTTGGGACGAGAAAATAATATGTTAACTATTAGAACGTTCGTTTCATCGAAACAGTTGCCCCGAAATATTTAATCGTTTCAAATAAACATCGTAATAGTTAACGAATATTTATTCGGTTCGACGAAATATTTATTGCGCCATATTCAAGCACACATTTATTACTTTCATCCCGCGCGCCGAAAGCTCTTCGTCAATTTCTTCGTCGGAAGCGGATTACGCAGCGCGATGCACACTGTATTAGATGAACTCAGAGATTTCTCATTAATCGCTCGCGCGTATCCGCGCTCTTTGTCAGCCGCGCGCGTCCACGGTGAGTGCTTGAGAAAGTGCAGGCCCCTCTCTCTCTCTCTTGCTCTCTTTTTTCTCCTTTTTAATCTTCCTTTCTTCTTCGTCTTCTTTTCCGTCATTTTTTTCGCTCCTCTTCTCTTTCCTCGCGTCTCCGATATTTCTCGCGTCGTCCCCCTCCCCCTATCCACATGCCCTTCACCTCGCGACACTCTCTCCATCCGCAGTTTGCTCCCCGACATTATGCATGTATATACACATATGTACGTTGCGTGGAGAGGCGATAGGTTAGAGTGTAAATGAACTCGCGATCGAAACTCGATCGGATCGCTCGAAAATACCGCGTGCAGCATTCCACGCCACTTCAGCCACTCAAAAATTGAATTAATTCTAAAACGTCTCTAAAAATCAAATTATAAGTACTTATACACTGAGAAAAAAATTTGCTCGATTAAAATAATCGTGTTTTTAAATAGTCCCAAGAGCAGATTTATGCGATTAGAATGAATATTGATTGGATATATATCTATAAATATTATTGATTTTTAATTTAATATTATTTGGATCAAGTCGATATTCGTTCGAAACGAACAAACGTGCTTTTAGGACTATCCAAAAACAATTCTACCAAATCAGATTAAATCCTCCTGCAAATCACGGAGTAATCGTCTCTCTTCATTTTTATTCTCGAAATTGAGGGCTGTAGCTTTTTTCCTTTATCTCTGACTAGTCGTTTGACAGATACAGCGAATTTTCGATCTTCTCTTTTATAAAATCGCTTTATCTCTCAGAAAACTGAAAACTCCGTGATGTAACTTTGGGCAAAATTTTCTTTTCACTTGTCGATTATAAAGAAAAAAGGGTACCGTCGATAGAGCTTGGACCTCAATTTCAGAAATAAATATAAAAAGATACGATTACTCCACGTTTTATGGGAATAGCGATCTGTAATTTGATAGAATTACTGTAGGGTAGACCGGGGTCAGTTGTAACAGTGGGTCAATTGTAACGTATCAAATTTCTTCCGAACTATAGTAGATACGTACATAGATATCCCACCGTCGGATAATATGCCTAGCAGGTCTACACATACTCGTTAAGATACCGCATTCAACCGCGTGGAACAAACGCATGTGTAGAGAGGATATTTTTTTACACGAAAAGTTACTTTTCATAACTGTCAAATACGAATATTTCGATTTCTGTGCAACGCGTGTAGGGGAGAGTGGCTTACGTTAATACAGCGTATGTAGGTTGAGACAGTCAAAGTTATTTAAAAATCGTCGATACAAAAATTCTTAAAAAGTTACACCGATAGGTATCGTATCATCGTGATACACGAATTGTGTACAATTAATTATTCTTTGAATTAAAAATAAGTTACTTTTGCAATATGACATATAGACTGATCGAAAAACTATCTTTTACATTTGAAACTTTCATTTAATTTGTTTCATTTTTTAATTAATTTTTCTCGAACGGACGAACGAAGGGATTTCTCTGTGAACGAAATATAATTTAATTTCGAAACTCCTGCAGGTACTACGCGCAGAAACTTCTACCAGTAATTACAGCTTAGTCGCGATTGAGTCGCAGAAAGGCAACTTGTTGCAGTTGATCCCGGTGTCTTCCCTACTTATATAACTTTATCATTAGACATCTTTCGGGATACCTACGTTCATTTTTCTCAGCGTCTGAAAAGTCGCGTGGAACGCCTCTTCACGCACATCCGCGATATTCGCCTTCGTTCGCGAACGCCCGGTGGTTTTGGGGGAAGCGGGGAAAAATAAAGTCCGCAGGGCGGAGGGGAGCGCGTCGGGGGTGGGCCCCGTCTCGCGGACGGCGTCTCGCGCGCCGGTATCTACGATCGGCGAGGATGAAGACGACGGAGGAGACTCGGAGAGCAAAACAACGAATTCCTTCCGAGAAATCCTCCGGGTCTCCTATCGCGGATCACTCGCTGCCAAATGTCAATTATCTCTCCGCGGCCGCCCGCCCGTAATTAAGTTGCGCGTGTACGCGTACGCGCTCGGCGTGCCGGCACTGTAAAGAGAGTATACATCTCGTCGCCGCCGCCGCCGCCGCCGCCGCCGCCCCGTAGAGGGAGGGGAGCGGGGGATCGGTCCTGGAGATCGACGACGGACGAAATATTCGAGTGGGGTCGTTGAGCGAAGGAATACTTGAAAAGAGCGCGAGGATATATTTTACACGGAGAGTAAAATCCGCTCGATCGAGATAAGCGTGTATTTAACCCTTTTCGCGCCGGACGACGATATATCGTCGTTCGCTCAGGACCGATATTGGTTATTTTATTAAAAATGATTGAAAATGTAATACTTGCACTCTTCATACTACATACGTCACCTACATAAAGCTATGATCAAATGATGATTATTGTTATGTGCAAATATTGTTTGTAGAAGAGGAACTTGTTTATATATGTTTTTCATCATGTTTAATATTTATGTTATTCGTATGATTTTCAACATATATTGAAATGCAATTGACATTACGTTATTCTCTCTTTCTTCTTTAATACGCTGCATTTGGAATTTTTTAAATATCATTCTCTTAGTTTGGTTTTTATGAGCTTTTTTCTCCTAAACTTGGTAAATTCGTCAAACTCGTCCGGTTATCTTCGCATAAACACACGGTTGACGCTCGGCACTAAAAGGGTTAAATAGTTCTCCGCTGAGAAAAAATTTGGTCAATTTAACTGAAATATTGTCGACCAAACTGTTTTGGTGATGTAAAATATGGATGCTCTCTGTCTGTTTGGTTAAATTAATAATTTGTTAGTTATAATACAATACCCGGGCGGAAAAATTCGATGTATTTTCTGTAGAATCCATATGTGGTTTTGGTCATACATGGATTATATATGATTTCTATATTAATTATATAAAGAACTCCATAGGTATGGATTATACAAACATTCACAAATATTTGTATATTCAACATAGTACTTATATGATTAATATAGAAATCATATATAATCCATATACGACCAAAATCACATAGGTATGGATTATATACAAAATATTATAATAGAACTTTTCCGCCTTGAGTAGCTAAACATTTGATTAGAATAACTGAATATTTGGTTCGACTGATCAGTATTTCGATTAGAATGACTAAACGCGTTTAATTAGATGTGTTTTGTCATTTTAACCTAATTATCTTTCTGCGTGTGAGAGCACATTATCCGTGTATAAATGCTAAGTCGAGTTGACGGCCTCTCAAGTCAGAGTGACGTCATTTGGACGTCATCTCGGCTTACAATTTCTCCCTGAGGTTCATTTGATCAGATCATTGAGAAAACAGTTAATTTGTATTATATTACAGTTGAAAAATGTATCTTCAAATACGGCGAGATAAACATTTCGTTAGGGCAAGAAAATGTGTATTAATTATCAAAATGTTTATTTCATTCAAGCGATTGCCTCGAAGAATTTAATTGTTCCAAATAAATATTGTAATAGTTAACAAGCAAGTTCGTATGTGTTAATTATTACCTGATGCGATAAGATGTTTATTTCGCCATAACCAGATAAATATTTATCAACTACAAATAAACTGTTTCCCCGATGAACGAATATCAATTGGACGCAGGTATGCAAATGTTATTGATTTAATCGAATGTTATTTGGATCAAATATGCATTCATTCGAATCTTATAAATGCGCTTTTAGGTCCATCAAAAAACGCGTTTATCTTGATCGAGCAATGTTTTCCCCGGTACACTTTCAGCGGAAAAAAAAGGTTTTAAATCGCACCTTTCGAATCGTAGGTACTGCTGATAAAAATTGCGACGACGCAAATCGTTCGGCGCAATACCTACCGAGTCGCCACCGCGTGTGTGTGTCTACGTATAACGCGAGAAAAAGTATCTCCCGCGATAAACGTATCGAAATGTACCTAGGCGCGCGCGTCTCTGCATCCGGTTATCGTTATTTGTCGCATAATTACCATGGTAACCGTTCGATAAGTCGACTACTCGTATTTGACTTGTTATTGACGGGGAGGGCCACGAGGTCCCGTGTATCGCGACGTGTACGGCTATGCGCGGCCAGTTTCACACGTGGGTGACCCCCTTGTATTGTGTACCCAAAGCCGCCGATTAGATTGGCCGTTCGTGTCGGTTCTCTCATTTTTTTCTTCTCGTCGATCTGGATATGTACCTCTCTCTTTGCACTTCGTATCGCTACTTCCGCGGTGCATTGTTTCACGTGAACTCGACCGAACGAATCTCGTGAACTTTAGCTTGGATACTTCGTATCACGATACATCGAGAGAAGTAATGGCTGATCTACGCGAAATATTTCTCGAACCAAAAATATAATGGATGATTTTTAATAATTTTTTAAATACAGGTTCTTGTCGGAAAATATATTATACGAAGCATTTTCCACGCCACTTCTCTCTCTCTCTCTCTCTCTCTCGACTACTAAAAAATGAATGTACATGTATCCCAAGAGGTGCTGAAAAGCAAATTAAATAGGTAACAATTATAGATTAATTCTTTCATAAATCACCTAATAATCGTCTTTTTATTTTTGTTTTTGAAATTGAGGGCCAAGCTCTATCGTCGATACCTTTTTTTTCTTCTTAATAATCGACAATT
The DNA here is from genome assembly GCA_963678675.1 of Xiphydria camelus. Classification (NCBI taxonomy): domain Eukaryota; kingdom Metazoa; phylum Arthropoda; class Insecta; order Hymenoptera; family Xiphydriidae; genus Xiphydria; species Xiphydria camelus. Next base: position 2,145,598 of record OY783197.1, read on the forward strand.
GAAAAGAAAAGTTTGCGCAAAGTAATATCAGAACTCCCAGTCGTTTAATTTACATTTTCATAAAAACGTGTCTCCCAAACGACTGGGAGTTTCGTGATGTAACTTTGTACAAGATTTTCTTGTTACTAGTCAAATGTAAAGAAAAAAAAGTCGCAATCGATAGGGCCTAACCCTCAATGTCAAAAATAAAAATGAAAAGAGATGATTACTCTTTGATTTATGGAAGGATTAGTCTGCAATTTTGCAGAATTGCTGTACTCGTATAACTTGATTTTTATAAATTTCGTGGGATGCATTCATTTTTTTGAGCAGCTGATTTATCGTGGAAAATGCCCCATTTATATATTCGCGATTCAAGAATGTCCACATTGGGACAAGAAATTCTTTCTGCGCGAAAAAAAAAAAAAAACGAAATTACTCAAGTCTATCGAATTATTTCTTTCTAAAAAAATAACCACAGCTCGATCCTCTAATTATACACATACCTATCACGTTTTTCGCCAAAGAAAACATTTTTTTGACACCGGTAATCACTTCAACCATTTTTCTCAGTGTAGCGACAAATTGCGCCCCCTAAAATTTGTCCCGTAGACTCTGTTTCTCGGCTCGGTGGAGTGTGATTTAAAAATAAGAATACCCCACAAAAAGGGAGGATGGCACACACAGGATTTTCGGCGCGCCGGGATAATTTCGATGAATGGACAGTAAAAAGGATTTAAAGGCGATAAGGCACTGGCACTCGGACAGCTGTGGGGGTTTACGGCCCTTTATTCTTCCGCGGTCCGCGGCCTGAATGCCCGGACTGTCGAAATTTATCGATGCTATCCGCCTCCGCTAATATTGACGTCGCGCGCGCGGGGCACCGTGATCGATTCGTCGCCCCGGGAATTCTTGGCGCGCGCCAGACGCGACGACGAGGGGCACGCGTCGCGTTAGGAAGGTCACGCTCGACGCCCGTTTTCGTTCCTTGGTCCTCCCACGACTGGAGATGGAGAGATCTCCCTCGGAAAAGCGGTGGAAAATCTCCGATATATCGGGGACCACGCTGCAGAGTCGTATGGGAAGAAATAAATCGCAGCGTTTACAAATTTTCGGAACGAGGCTAATTTATATTGCTACGATTTTAGTAAAATTTATAGTAAGACTTGTAGAAGTCGCAAGCGTTTCTGTAATTTTTACTAAAATCGTAGGTAGTTATCATAACGATAAATTGACCCGAAATTTACCATAAACTTTGTAAAAATGCTGTAATTTATTTTTTTCCGTGTGGATATTGAGGGAACCGCGTAATTCGGTCTTCTCATAAAGAAATATTCATATTTTTAGATTCAGTTTGTAATCTGTATACATATTTAATATCACACCGAAGAAGAAAATGTTCGGAAAAATAATTATTTGCAAAGTTATAAACGCATTTTTTTTTCTGCAAGGTTGTGATATTATTGAAGTGTAAGAGAGACGCGCTTATGTCAAATAAACGACGAGTTCGAGAGAGATAGACTTGCAACACGATGACGTAGCTCCATTTCAAAACGTCGTTTTCCAGCTCGGATAACGCCGAAAATGAAAAATTAAAAAATACCCACGGAATAAATGAGTGTCTAAATTCTCCGAATCTGCGATAAAGAGAATCTTGTGCACCGAGAAAAAGAATTGGTTACATCTACTAAAAATTACTTGCGGAGTCTCAAGTAATTATTTATTTACATCAGTTGAATCTTTTTTCATATATTAATTAGATATTTCTTCCTTGCGATCACATGTTATTCCACATGATTATTAGGAAGAGATTATAAATAAATAATTACTTGCGACCCTGCAAGTACACAGAGAAAAAGAATTAATTAGATCTACCTACTAAAAATTACTTGCGGAGTCGCAACTACTTATTTATTTAGGTCAATTCAATTTTTTTAGTGTCCTTTGGACACTACTAATTTCTGTCTCTCCGTCCATCCGTCCGTTATCAAAATTCTGATAATAAAAATTGTCGAAATCGCACCAGCCGTTCAGAAGTTACGGACGATGGTTTTTTTGTCGAATTTTTGATAGAAATATAATTTTGTAAATTTTAAAAATCAAATCGTCCAAAGGCCACGTTTAGGATACAGAATCTATCTTAGAGAATTATTATAATAATAATAATCCACACTCCCCAAATACTACGAGGCGAGGCGCGAAGTGCTTCCCTCTTTCACACATTAAATTGATATTTATTCCTTGCGATCACGTACTATTTCACATGATTATAAGGAAGAAATGTTTTATCGATCTGTTAAAAAATGTCATTTTGACGATTGTACCGAAGATTACTTGCGACCCCGCAAGTCATTCTCAGTAGATCTAACTAACTCTTTTTTTTTTTTTCTCTCTGCGTGAACAAACCGAACTGAAGATCGCTTCCGCGGAACTTGTCAAGCGGAAGAGGATATATAACGCACCGAACGAAATTAAAGAGATAGCCCCCGAGCGCGCGATCCCTTTCGGCCGAACGCCGATTTCAATGGGTCCTATTATGCATACCCGGGGCCCGATTGTTTTCTGGGTCGAGACGTCGTCCACGTCGCGCGCCGCTTCCATTCACGGAATCTCGTATCGCGGGGTCAGGATATGTACGGGCGTCGGGAAACTCGGCTTTTTGTCCGGTCGAATTTCGTGGCGCTCTTCGTGGCTCGCTCCGAACGTGCCGCGCGAGCGACGAGGGAAGGAGTCGCCGCTGCTGATATGGCAATTGAAAAAAAAGCCCCCGAGAAATTCATCGTACCGAGAATCGTACCGGCACTCGACGCGACGAATCTTCCCGGGAATCGCCAACGCGCGTTTCGATCCTCCCGCGCGCCGTCTCCTCGTTATCTCCCGGCCGTCGCGATCGATTCGACGAAAAGCGGTGCCCGCGCGCGTCGCGGGGCAATTATACTTACTTCGACGATTGATCGGGGTGATTTATGTACAGAGTGTCGAAAGAACGACGGATATGTGAATTAGCTTTCCGCGTGGATCTCGGGATGAATAGAAATTTCCGTACGGATTTTCATCCCCCATTCAATCCCCTTAAGGGGTAAATTTCCAAAAATCCTGAAACACGTCTCTCTTAACTTCTAACCGAAAGATGAAATTCCAATTTTCGTGGATCTGACTTCAAAAATGACGGATTTTCATGCAAAATTCCATCCCCTGTTTTACCACCCCAGGGGAAGAATTTCATGAAATCCTTGCTTATATATACAGTGGGGGTGCTACGTCATAAAAGAAACCTACACTGCCTGAATTTTATGTAAGATAAGTGTCCCGACTACCGGCCAGTCAAGCCCAGTTCTTACATATTAAGCTCTATTGATAAAATTACGAAAGTGATGGGCCTCTCAATTTAGTAGAAATATTTGTTGAAACAATAAGGGATAATAAAGGGACGATTTTACCAACTTCAAGTAACGCTAAACGACAGCCGAATCAAGACAATATTTTATCAGGGCGAATTAATATTATTCGAGCTGATAAAATATCTAATCGCGACTATTTGATTGTAACCGTTCAATCGATTTTACCGAGTCTTTTTCTCAACCTGCAAAACCGGATGTAATTACGATATTTTCTTCAATATTCGAGGCGTATCCAAATCTCCATCCTCGAGCGCGCGCGCAGTAGTCGTGCCTAATTAAAACGTCTATACGCTCACAAAACTCCTCCTCCCGTTGCATATGCATACACACATGTGTAGGCGCGCGATTCAATCTCGAGACGCCACGGATAAGTGCGCGCGCGCGCGGAGCCTCGCGACATTCCCACGTTCCCCGTGGGTGGATTTCGATAAGGCTGTTTGCTCGCGCGCGGTCACGATTTTCCCTCTCTTTCTCTTTCGGAGCGCCCCGTTAATGTCCTGGCGTTGCGGTAGACGATGGCGGGAGAGAATAAAAAAAAGGACGGCATCGCGTTTCCCTCCGCTGATATTGGACGACGTATGTATATTTTCTCGTGTCTCTAATCCATGGGGCACTCACTGTGCGGGTGTGTGTGTGTGTGTGTGTGTGTGCAGTGATTAATTAACGCGCACTAAGTCGACAGGGTGGCTACAGACGTGGAAAACTGGGGAAACGAGGATGTATCAGGGAATTTTGGATTTTTACTGGAAGTTATAAGTAAAGTGCTGTAAATAATTGTAACTTGTACAGTGCACTGCAGACAATATCTGCCGGAAGACTAATACAAATGTTAGGAATTACATTTGTATCTTCAAATATAATATGTACAATTTGGAAATATTTGTTGCAATTTGATATTTCTTTCAAATTTTCAAACTCTAGTTTGTAAATTCAATACGCGCTTCTTAATTTTCAGTGCGCAACCTGACACGAATGAGCTTACGCGATATGATGGCGTTTATCTTTATACGTCGTAAAATAACCCCGATTAAGCGTCTGGCGCGTGCAAAGTCAAAAGTCTCATACTTTGTGCGATCGCATAGACTGCACGACGACTATTGACTTTGCATGCCTCCAGTGCCGTCATTTGCTTGTTCGCCTTGCAATTCCTCATCCTCGTAAAACTCTGATAATTTTCTTACACCAAATTTATTTATTTCATTTATTTATTGAAATTACACTCATTTTAAAATTCAGAATATTCTTAATTTTAGAATATGATGTTCTGAAGATGACAAACTTCGATTACAATTTTATGACTGTACGAGGAAATTACAATATTTATATTAAATTTAAGGTATAATTGTATTAATAATTTTCAGTACCTATACTTTGATTTATAATTTTACGATACTTTTGTGTGTTAAAGTGTTTTAATTTTATAAACATTTTTAACGGTGGGGAGCTTGCGCTCCTGCTTCAGATATCTCCAGTAGTAGGTACATTATAAACAATTCTATGGTGTGGACCTGTATAGATCAATTTTGGTGTTAGATAACAGTGGCACAAGACTGAATGATACCAGATGTGGTATTATATAGGCCCACGCCGGTGTGAAATGGTGTTAAAAATGAACACTACTTTTTTACCGTGTAACACACGTGTGTCTCATCGACTAAAATGAAGGTTCTACCATCAACGTTACCTACCTTCTAAGCGTATTAACGTTTTTGCCAGCTCGTGTTCTTGTATTATAATTATTTATAGCTTTGTCGATTTGATTATACCAAACTCCTAACATGAAGAAAGATATCAAGGTTTGAGGTGAACGAAAATTCTTCCTCGATCTTACCGTATATCCCACAGAGACACTGCGAAATTGAAGTAGATTATGAGAAAGATCGTGTCTCGATCATCTGACGATCGCACGTGATCTTTAAAGAAACCCATCGGGAAAGGGGAGAACTGGGCTAGAAAACTTGAAAAATACATCGTATCGCGATCGTTTTATTCCTCTAAAATAATATACAGCATCTTACAAAGAATTCTTCCCGCCGCCTCCCGCATCCGCGGTACACTGGCCACTTCCGGTCTACCGCGCCTTAAACGCTATTTAGGTAAATAAATATGATAAGTACAAAAGCACGGCCCTGTCCGTCTCTAAAGGTGCAGTTAAACGGCCTGTGATAGCGCGAGCCGAGCCAAGTTCGCGCGATCTATCGTATGTCGGTTTTTCGACAAGATCAAAGGCGCGCGCGGCTCGGCTCGCGCTATCACAGGCCGTTTAACTGCACCTTAACGATGATTCGTTAACGTTGTGTCGGATCGCTTTCCTCCGAACGGATCCGACGTTCGTCTCCGTCGCTCGAATAGCGACGATTTAATTCGGTTTTCTCATGTGAATGTGAAATACTTATATTTTTAAATTCAATTTGTAATCTGTACACATATTCGATATCACGCGAAAAAGAAAATATCCGAAAAAATAATTATTCACCAAGTTATAAGCGCGTTTCTTTCTACATTGTTGTGACGTCATCGAAGCGCAAGAGAGACACACTTGTACGCCGAGAAGAATAATTTCATCGATTTAACCAAAATCCTGGAGAAATATGCCGAGAAAAAAAAAGTAGTGAGCAAAATAATTTTGTTGAGTCAATTTGATGACCTAAAGAAATATTCGTTGGACAATCCAAATGCTTAGCTCTGCCGTTAAAGTTTTCGTGAAATCAATCAAAGAATATTGCGATTCGAAAAAAAAATGTTTTGTTGGTTCGAATTCATTCAAGATATCTTGTTGGCCCAACCGAAAGTCCTTTCAGTGTGGATCCTCCATTTGTTTGATTTGACTGACCATTTTCTGGTTAGAATAATTAGACGTGTAGTTGGAATAACTAAACACATAATCAGAATAATTAAATATTTGGTTCGAATTACTGGTATTTGGTTAGAATAACTGAACTCGTTTAACCAAGTGGTTTATTCCTTTCCAACTTATATTTCAACTGGAAGGCCGAAGATAAAGAACGAACAAATATAAGGCAAATAATTTGTTTCCAAGTTTCTCGAACCTGCAATAAAAAAACATTAGTGAGAAAACCGAATTCGCACACGTCCGTTTTATAATTCTCAACGAGGAAACCTTCGATAAACGAGGAATATTCCACGATGAACTCTATCGCCGTTTATTTTCCCATACGTGAGATTGCCTCGCCACTACACACCCTGTATGTATATCAGCTTCAGTGCGCGTCAAAGCGATGCTTCGCGACGTTACGACGATCGGATTTCACGGGTTTATTTGAACGACGTCGGGGCCGCAGTGTGTGAGGCGCGTATAATAAACCCGCATTCGAGTTTATATTATTAGATCGGGCAGGCGTATCGGGCACTGTTTGTTTGGCCTGAAATTGTTCGCTTTGGAATGGGCGGCTGTCATGGAATGATGTCATGGAGTCTCACGGCGTTGCCCCATATATTATATACTCTTCTGGAAAACCTACGTTACGCGCGCGGATATAAATACGCATATAATATATATATTATACGCTCGGACGCATATTCATACATATACACACATATAAATATGCGTCCGAGCGTCCGGCCGCTGCGCGTCTCTACCGCAATAATTAATCACTGTAATTAATCGTTAATTACATCGTATTTGGCTATCTCCCGCTCTTCAACGCGAGAGCGTGCGAGGAGTCGCGTTCGATGTGTAGTGTGGATCCTCGCGTGTGTGTTCAGGACAACTCGCTACTGCAAATAATTGGACCAGGAGGACTCGAAGCCAGGTACATAGCGGTGATACTGCGCGTACGGCGAGGCCACGTGCGGATGACCCATCTGCGCCGAAGAGTGGGCGTGGTGGTGCGGCCCGGAGATGTACTGGACCGGCGGCAACGGCGGCTGCAGCTCGTGGTACTTCACCATCTCCCTGTCCTCCCACGTCGTCGCGATCGTCGTCGTCATCTCACCGCCGCCGCCGCCACCCTGGTCCGGGCAGTGACGCTTGCTCGGCCGCTCCGAACCGACGTCCTCCTCGAATCTGGTCGCGAAACACGGGGAAACTCTGTGTTATTCTTCGGTGCCTCGAAAGCAAAGAGTCGCGTGCATCGAGAAAACCGTTTGATAAATCTGTACCTTTTTTTTGGAATAGAAAGGGCGGTTGCCCACATAGGTCTTTTAAATATTAACTCGAATTGGACATCTGCTAGTTTTAAATTTACACGTCAGAAACGACGTAAAATTCAGCATTTTAACCGTGCTCGATGAAAAGATCGGGCTTTTTTATTTTAGAATATAGGTACATTTATCCAAAAACTTGAATTTCAGGACATCCGCCCTTTCTATTCCAGGGTACAGAAATGTCATTTCAAATACGGCGAAATAAATATTTTGTTGGAACAGAAGAAATGTTGGTTAGGCTAACGGAATATTTGGAACGAATACGAGCCGATGAAACGTCTTTTTGGAATCGCAAAATTCTTTGGTTGGCTTCACGAGAACCTTGATGGCAGAGCTAAATACCTATTAACGAAATGATCATCAGATCGGATCAACAGCCGGTAATAATAATTATCGATGCAATTTTCCCGTCATTGTGCGGGTACGCTTGCAATGAACAAAGCGGGAAAACTATTGCCGCACATTTCCTACCATCTCATACCAATATTTTGCTAACATTTGAAGCCGGCAATTGTTGCTATCGTTTCGCTACCAATAATCTAAGGTGACAATCTGATTTGCGCGTATCAACGACAACGCGATCGCAACACTTGCCGATATACGATTGCTCCTGGGCTGTGTAGCAGAGAAAAGTATTTTTCTTTCCCATTTCAATTCGAGAGAGAAATACTCGCGCAAAAGTCGGACAGAATTCATGGAGTCTCAAATTCACGCTACTTTACTCGCCTGTTAAGAATCCACTGGGCGGACGTCGTCGCGGCGGGTGGAGCGGGCGGATACTGCGGATGGACCTGCGGCGGTAGATACTGGTCCAGCTCGCTGCTCTCGACCTCGCACTCTTGCAGATTCAGGGGTAAGTTCAGACCGACGCCGCCGAGGCTCGCCAGGCCGCTCATCGTCAGGTGACCCTCCTCGACCGGCAGACCCTCGCCGACTTCGATGTATCGCAGATCGACTCCGTTGTGATGCGGGGACTCACCGGACGGCGGCGACGTCCCGATGTCGTGGTGATAGATCGTCCCGCTTTGCAGATGCTGATGGGGACCCTGAAGAAGCACGCTTCTTTTAACCCCTTTCACGAGATCGTGAACGTCGAACGTAGACGCAGAGGATCAAGTTGCGATATTCCGATGGGCTTCGATCGCCGTTATCTCGCGTTTCCCGTGAACTTTACGAGCGATTTGGCCGTAACACTTTTTTTTTTTCGAAGATCCCGCTTCAAGCTACACAAAAAATGTCTCTGCCAAAATCACCCAAAAGCGCACGGGTCACGAGATAATCGCGTGTCGACGTTGAATTTACCTGCAGGTAAATTACCTGGTTGACGTAATGCTGTCCCCGGGGAGTGGTAGGCGGCGTGGGTGGCGACAGCCCCTGATTCGGGGTGGTGGGCGGCGACGAGCTGACGCCGCTCTGCGGCGAGCTCGAGCCCTGCACGCCCCGCGGACTCGGGTTCTCCTGCTTCAGCGACCTGGAGACGCTGAAGGTGACGTTGCTCTGACTCCTCGCCGGCGAGCTTTCGCGGCCGGCCGGCCCGTTCTGCTTCCGTCTTCGCGGCTGGTACTTGTAGTCGGGGTGCTCCCGCTTGTGGATCACGCGCAAGCGGTCCGCCTCCTCGATGAAGGGCTTCTTGTCCGCCTCGGACAGCAATCTGCGCGCGAATCATTCGGTACTCGAAGGGTATTGACGCGTGAGTATTCCCTCAGCGAAATTTCTTACTACCAGGGCTCTCATTTCGTCATTTTTTTTTTTCGATCAAGTCAATGAAAAGTCTATTTTATTCTTTGAAGTCGTTAGAGAGAAGTCATTATTTTCAAGATTTCGTCTCTTGATTCGTCAAATAATTTCACGATACCTTCTCGTCGTTAAGAGATTCTGTGCAACAATTCGTATAAATTCTCAGTGTTTGGATGGTCGTGCAATTAGTGCCCAGATTCTATAAATCGTTATAATGGCGCGTAACGAGCAGTTGGTGTCGTTGCGTGTGTTTTTTGTAGTACGAGGAAAAGGTTTGTTAAGATATTTGCTCGCTAAACAGTCATTTCGGTCCTTTCAACGTCATCGGAAGCGATGAAAACCCAGGCAGGAAAGGAATATTATCCACATGTCGTTTCGATCATATATGGATTATATATGATTTTTATATTAACCATATGCAGACTATATATGGATTACAGAATCATTTTTAAATTTATATATATATATGTATATATAGTCTTTATATGGTTAATAAATAATAGAAAAATCATATTATATATAATAATTCATATATGACCGAAACCACATATGGATCATATACAAAACATATAGAATTTTTCCATCCGGGAAGACAAGCTGAACTGAGAAGCCGAATAATATGTAGTTTTAGAGGAAACCTCGAATTATAGGGTAAAAAGGGGAAAATCGCGAGTTTTAGGGTGAAAGAAGAAAAACATGAAGAAACAAGAGTACAAAGGGGAATAGACGGCACACCGCGAAGCCTGGAAAAATCGTCACCCTGCACGTAAATCGCAATCGACTCGAGCCAAATAAACCCGCGTAGAAACACGTACGCGGAAAGCGTGACTCGCACATCCGGCGCTGTAGCTCGAGTCCGTATCAGCGTTCGATACACTCGAGTCGAAAGGAGCGAAAAGGGGGGTCTGGTTAGTGTTTCTAAAAGCGTTGAGGCTTAAGGGCGCGTATATAACGTCGCCCGCGTATACGTCCACCGCGACGGCCCCGGTGCCGAGTAGTTTAGCCCATGTTTATGTTCCCACTGCCTCGTAAACCCTTCGCCCGATAAGATTTTCCGGTTTAAGAGATTCGAGTGCGGGGAGCGTTCTCATAACTCGGCGCGGGAGATTAATTTCACGTACGCGCGTATATAGGTGTACTTTATACGCGCCACCCCCTCTCGGGCCCGAGACGGTCGGGGTGAACGGCGCTTCCGGTCGCTTGAAAAGGACGGACCGATCCTTCGGTTCCAGCGCCGATTTCACCGATCTCAGCATCGCGTCGCTCCGTTTGTCTCTGCGTCACGCGACATCCGATACTCCGCGTAATACTTCCACTGTGTATAATGTTTATTTAGAAGTGTTTCTCGATCGCGAACGTGTCTTGCATCGGGTGTCCTGGAGACCTTGCATCCTGCGTCGCCGCCACGAGGTATCATCCTACGACAGTCGCAGCTATATCATGCACGCGTGAGATGATACCTCTGAGTGCATCGCGGTTCACGGAGACAAGAGAACAGTAAAGACTGCTTACACAGGTCAGGTCAGCACTGAGACTGAAGGCATCCATATTGAAAACTTGTAAAATCCCCATAGAATTCTCATGAGAATTTGATGTGCTTCGGACACAGCAATTCTAAATACCCTCTCATAAAAATCGGAGAGAGATGAATGGGAATGTATTGAATTCTATGTGTATCTGTCGAAACAAATAAAATCTTGTAAAGTTCTATTAGCAATTACAAATAGAAGAGCGTGCAGAGGTCTCTATTATCTTTGAGATTCAACTTGTTTTTACGGATATACATGTAAATGCATTCCTATTCGTCCTTGTCAAACTTTTCTAATGGATATCTGGAATTGCTGTGTTTCAAGAATAGACCATTTTTATGGGAATATGCGGTAGCTTTTCGGTAGGGATACACTCAAAGTAAAATCTGGTTGAAAGAACTATAATTTCACCAGAAATCGTGGTCGATTTTGTCGCCAATCGCGATTTCATAGCTCGAAATATCAAGATTCTGGATATCTGTAGTAACAAGAGATCAAGTTTACTGCAACCAGGTCAATCTGCAGGTCCCTAACTTTTTTTTAGACAGTCAACACGACTACGCAGTAATATTATTGATCTACGTTTGCGGTTAATCAGACCATGATCTATGGCCGTCACAAGCTACAATCTTACCGTTACTATAACCGTGCAACAAAATTCATTTCGATCGCATTCACGGTCTGTCAAATTGTAAATATGATACTAGCAACGCGTTCTCTTTCCTCCGTCTTGCCCAACGTCAAGGCGCAGCAGCCGCGACTGTCGGTACGCAACCATCGCGGGGCCGTTGCGCCCCGAGGCGCGCGGTATCACCTCGCATCCATCACGCGACGAGAGCGCAAGCTTAACGGATGTTTTGTCACCCCCGGGGCCCCATCTGGTCAATGGACTTTGGCTGAGCCTCGTTTTTTCGTCGGTCCCCGCGCCGATATCGCGGCTCTGCACGCCAGATGCACCGCGGGGTCAGCTAATTAAGATCTCCTCCCCTCTAATCTCCAGAGTTATTTGTACGTATCAGATGTTACGCGCTCGGGACACGCCGGTTCACACGCAACGCCCGGCCCCGGTGGAAGTGCAGTTGCAACCGCGCCAAGTTATCGCGCGGGGATCGACCTGCTCCCAGGAGAAGAAGAGGGAGGATTCGACGGGGAGGACGCGAGGCGCAAGATCCTTCGGATGACCCCTCGTCGCCACAGCTCCGGTACCTGGTTTTTACTCGACTTTCAGGGTGAGGCGATCCACCTAGCCGCAATCGCGTGTCCACGACGGGGCAGGTTCGAAGAGCACCTCCACCTGAGCGGGACAAGGCGCTTATTGTGACGTGGCACGGCTTTATCTCGCGGCGCAACGCGGTTTGGGCAGCTGCCAGCACGCGCCTAGGATGAACCCAGACGCGTATCGCGTCATTTTTCTTCTTCTCTCTTTCCTTCGGCAAACAACGTAAGTCGGTACGCCGATCCCGCTGGATGAGATAGGTTGCGGGGAGGGCGGTGGGACACCCTGGCGCACCTGCGGTTATACCTTCTCGGGGTTTCCATGGCGATCGATGGATCTCTTTTGGATCGTGGCGAGCGACGGATCTCTCCAGGATGTTACAAGTATACGCGTACGTTTCTTATATATTTCTCATGTCATTCCCATCATTGATAGCGAAATCTAATCGCTCTATCTAATGAGCGACACATTTTCGACCCGGTTTTGATTTATATTGAGGTATGGATGTTTTGAGAAATTATGAGTGAGATAAGGAAAGCAATGGTGATTCCAACGACTTCTTGGGATCTATAATATCATTAAAAGTGAGGCTTGGGTTGAAAGAATCGTCCCTTTCTGTACCGTAAAAATATAGTTTAATGCAAATATTTTTACGGTATTATAAAGCGTTTATTTTCAGTACGTTGATTGCGAAAATTAATGTACTTCGTTATGGAATTTATAAGGAAGTACACTCCGCAAAAAAGAATTAAGGGATCGCTTGTATTCCGCAAGAAAGACGGCCATATTAAAAAGGCTGTATCTTTGTCAAAAATAATGCAATCCCGATCGCCGACGAAGAGTTCTGAAGGCTAAAGCCTCAACGTTCGGAATCTTTACTCGGATTTTCAAAATCTTTATTGATTTCGAAGCTATTTCACTGAAAAGCGATACCCGATAAGTGAAACGATTTTTTTCTTCAACTTTGGCAAGGTACGCGGAGTGCAAAAAAAATCATAGCTAAGTTTCATTTGCTGCATTATAAAGCATAGCTTTTCTGCTTTATTTTGCTATCCTGCGAATCATTCTATGATTTCTTCTCCATTGAGTTATTCAGTACCTACCGAAGCTGAAACCGTTCTCGCAAATTTGAACGCTTATCAGAAGATAACTCATTGTCGTACGAATTTCGGTCACCGGTCAATCGAAAGATTGGAATCTGCCCCTTATAACGCACCTACTGCTTTTTAATTTATACCAATTTCAACGGATTTATTTATGCCCGATAAATATTATAATAGTTGACGAATATTTATTTCAACTAACAAAATCTTTATTTCACCATATTGAAATAAACACTTGTGAACCACAAATAAATTGTTTTCTCGGTATAGGAAACAAACTTCAATCACTATTATCCCCATTATCTATGGAGCTTTTGGCTCACATTTACAAAGCTTTTCATGACAAAGTCTTATATCGATGTAGGCCAAAAGTTCACTAATAATGAGATAATAGTCATTGCAACATTCAAAATATGCGCAATTCTTCGTAAATACATCGCTACAATAAATGCAACGATTAAGACGAATCACATTTGTAATGCAAATTAAGTACAGAGCTTACGATTTTTACAGAATAGCCCCATAAATCAATCGTTCGCTCTCCGAGTTTACTCTCCCAGTCTGTATACATAAACACCCTGTTGAAAAAAAAACACATAGGATTCTTATAAAATGGACAAATGCATCGTAGAGTCTCATATAGCCTCATAGAGAACACATGAGGAGCAACTTATCAAAACGCATTATGTCCTTCCAGATTATTGATTTCAATCGAGACAAAAAACTGTTTTCTGCTATACCTCACGGCATAAACAGTTTTTTCTCTCCATTGAAATCAACAATCTGGAAGGACATAATGCGTTTTGATAAGTTGCTCCTCATTGCGGTGTTGGTCCACTTTATGAGAAAATGTTACGAGCTCATTTCAACGGGAGGAAAGCGCGAAGCAAGCGGTACCAATGAGAAAGGCGTTCGCCGTTCGCACGAGATCAGCAAAACCGAGTGTCAATCCGTTAGCGGGGCCGCGGTACCTTATCGAGCGAATCGCGGGGCGACGGAATCGCTCTCGGGGAGCGCGTAAGCACCGCGCGGACCATTACCGGAGATGACTGTATCGTTTGCCTCTCCGTTCGACCGCACGTCCGCGCATCAAATCAAATCGTTCGACCGCTCGTAATTCGGGCCAATCACGCGACCAGATCGGGACACGATCTCGCCGACGAGGCGATTTGGCACCCCGTGGCGAATCGTGGCTCTCGCGTCGCGCGGTACCGAACGCTGGAGGGAAACCGCGCGGCAGCTTCTCGATCCTCCCCTTCCGTTAATTTCGGGAATCCTCGAAGAGACGTCGTCGTTTCCGGCATCGATGAAAAAAAGGATCGGAGGGGCAGATTGATTGGAAGCTTAAAAATTAGCCCGCGCTCAATTTCCGTTTCCGAGAATGACGCGGGGCTCCCACTTGCGTCATTTTTTTTTTTCAATCGAGTCAGTCTACACGGAAAAGAAATAATAATGGCTCAGTGACAATATCGAAAATCAGTTATCGTAACAGCATTTCTCGTTACGCCAACAAAAAGTAGTTTGACAGGTTTCCTTGGTTGCAATGAAAATCATAGCTTTTCTTTCTTTCTTTTTTTTTTCATTATTTCATCATTTCATTTCACTATTTTTGAATGCTATACCTGACTGGATGGTAGCCCCGATGACGTCAGCGCCCGCGTGGAAAATGGAAATCGACGCGTCGAAGAGTCGCGCGATACGGAGACGTTCCCGCGGAAGAGTTGAGAATTTCGGAAGCCCTAAGATAGGTTTCGTGTTTTCGGGAGCAGAGGTGCTAATAGGCGCGCTGGGCCCGTTTCCCGAGGTGTTAAATAATTACACTTTAGAGGTTGCTCCCCCCCTCCCCTCCCGCCGTGACTGCGTGAAATTTGTGTCAACGCCACCGTTCTGGCCCGCCTCGGAGACGGTTTCCCGAAAACCTCGACCTTTGCGCGACGGGTTCGCCGCGAGTAGACGCGACGCAGATTTCTCGAATTACGATGTTAGCGGCGTTGTGGCACTCGAGAGATGGAAAGTAGAGTTGAGAAATCGCAAGGGGGAAACGTAATCTCGATGGAGTGACGAGATACCGACGATTTTATGTGAGAAAATCATTTTTTTTTTGCGCGTAAAGTCGCCGATATCTTGCGTTTCCAGCGGGATGTCGACCTAATTATTGTAATTTTCGAAAAAAAAAACCTAAGATAACGTGGTCGAATGATCGATTTCTCGCGGAAATCTGATGGAAAAATTACTCTGACAAACTTTTGAAGAGCTCTGAGATATTTTGACTTTTCTCAGATTTTTTTCTACAGTAATATGGAACCTTTTCAAACGCGTATTTTCAGGGAGGTATTCGAGTTTTTCAGAGAAAGGCAGAGAAATGTCGAAAAAAAATCAATTTTTCTTCCATGCATAAAACTTCTCTAAATATTCTCATAAATTCACACGTATCTGACATTTTGAACAATTTCTGATCGACTTGAAAATTCGGTTATTTTCTGGAATTTATCATTTCTGTGAAAATACATACGGAATGTTGCAGAAATTTGCCAGATTTTTCCAGATATTCGTCAGTGTCTATTAGACTATCTCGGAAAAGCTTTTGTGCGTGAAAGAAAAATGGATATTTTTCGACATCTCTCTGCGACTTTCTCCGACAAACTCTAATACTTTCCTGAAAATGTCTGAAAATATTCCAGCTGCCGTACGGAGAGAGTCATATTAGAAGTCAGAATTTTTCGAAAATGTTGAGAAATTTTTCCATCAGGGCGACTTTGAAAATGTCAAAGAAAAGCCGAGATATCGTCGATTTTATGCGAAGAAGACGATGCTTTTTCCTGCACAAATCACCAACCGTGCTATGCGTGACATCACACATGCGCGCAGACAGTTTCCGCCGCGGCCGGGACGACGCGGGACTTCCCTGCCGTCGCACCCCGAAATCCAGCCGCGATTAGGGGACCGGCCGGGGAATCGCCTCTCGATCCCGTTGGTCCGTCCGATCGGCCGCGAGCGGGATCATGATCGGGCGGATTAAAATGATTCGCAGCGGGGGCTCCTGTCGGCGGGCCCTCTAATGCCCACTGGGGTCTCTCGTTAAGGTGCCGGTAAACACGCGGGGTTCGGCGAGTCCCGAGCAATGCTCGCCGATGTCAACGAGGCTTTAAGCGAAAGCTCGGCGAATGCCGCGTGTGTACACGGGTTGCTCGCTGTTTGCCGATGGCCAAATGTATTGTTCGCTTGGTTCCCGTTATCAAACAGGGTGGGTAGACACTCGGTACTCGGCGAACACCGAGCGACTGCTCGGCGAATCCCGAGTGTGTACACGGGTTGCTCGCTACTCGCCGATGGCCGAATGTCGTGCTCGTCCAAGTATTCGCCGTTCCCGTAGTTTGTCGGTCTTTCGTGGCACATCAAAGGAGACGAGCAGTCGTAAACACACCCCACTTCATTATAATCGCCAATCTAGAGTTAATCCCACCGTCGGTCACAATAACAAGGCAGGCGGTCTGTATCCGCGAATCTAGACTACTAATGAGTTCGCAGTCCCCCACCTTTCCCGAGTCGGACGAATGGTAATGAACCGTTTCTCGCAATGCCCATTCAAATAGATACTGCTATTGATGATACAGCATTGATTTTTTAAAAAGTTGGAGCATACGTGCAGAGAAATTGAACAGGTTGCAGTTTGTTTTGAGAAGAAAAAAAATCTTTGCAGTCGGCCGGGATTTTGGTTGAAGGACTTGATATAACAATTTTCTTCAGTTTCGTTCCTTTCGATCATATGCAGTGCGGGTCATTCCATACCAAATCGGACACTTTTTGGAGTAACATTTCGGATTTTGCTCAAATTTGGATATATTGTAGTCTTTGTCGATGTTTAACCGTATCTCGAAGAATTTTTCAAAATTTTGAAAATTGTTGGTTTTACAGCCACTTGAAAAATAACGCTGCTTTTTTTTCATTAAATTATAATTATCAAACCGGTTGTCGGCTGAGAATAATCTTTTGGGTACTAAAAGTGAAAGAGTTGAAAAACCAGAGAAAAATTGCATCGATCAAAAAAAAAAATTTTTTAATAATTTTATTTGCACTTGATTTAAACAAATGACGTATTTTCATAGCTGGCCACTTTTTAAAAATCTGAAAAAAAGCAAGCATATACTTTGATATCCTCTCCTTAACGACAAACAAACAAAAATAACGACACTTTAAAATTGACGACACAAAAATTAATTGAAGTTGACGCCGCGTCGGAATTGGCACGTCGGCCCCGCCACCAGCCAACGGTCGGTGGGTTCGACTGGCTTGGCGACACACTAGCGGTGGGGCCGACGCGGCGAGGCCGACGCGGCGTCAATTTCAATTAATTTTTGTGTCGTCAATTTTAAAGTGTCGTTATTTTTGTTTATTTGTCGTTAAAGAGAGGATATCAAAGTATATGCTTGCTTTTTTCAGATTTTTAAAAAGTGGCCAGCTATGAAAATACGTCATTTGTTTCAATCAATTGCAAATAAAATTATTTAAAAAAGTTTTTTTTTGATCGATGCAATTTTTCTCTGATTTTTCAACTCTTTCACTTTTAGTACCCAGAAGATTATTCTCAGCCGACAACCAGTTTGATAATTATAATCCTCTTCAAGGAAAGATTGACGGGGCTGCAAGCTCAATAACAGCCTAGATTCATCGAAACATACCACTCGTCTCGCCATTGCGACGGATGGCGGGATTAACTCTAAATTTAATTATGGCGATAATAATGAACGGTAAGAACCGATATAGACGTCCGCTTAAGGTGCGATGGAACACTGCTATTATAAAAGTTGAAAAAATGTACTTGTAATATTACATCGATGCGTATGGGAATAACGTTCAGTTATAACTAAAGAAGCACTGTGTAAACGCTGCATCCGAAGTATTCGTTCAGGATGCTCTCTCGACTTTTGCAAATAACTCCCAAACTCACATGCATTTTAAGAACATTGAAGAAGTTTGCATTTATTTATAAGCCTCAGGTAAGAACCGACCTTCCGAGTTCAGACTACTCGGTCTTCGCCGGGTAGAGCTGTCCCTCGGTGGTCACCGAGCGGTCGCTCGGTATTCGCCAAAATCCGAATGTTCGGGCTCGACCTTAAAGCCTCGTTGACATCGGCGAGCATTGCTCGGGACTCGCCGAACCCCGCGTGTTTACCGGCACCTTTAGTCCCAACCAGGAAACAAAACCGACCTTAAACTCGTATTCCGTGACTCGTCCGTCCGTCCGTCGCGGGTTTCACCCGGGGGAACCTATTCTAATTATTACCAAATGCGAAAGCGGCGGACTATAAATACCCATGAGTACGCGCGACGTACGTTCCGCAGGGATTGCAGTTGGTCGGGGTCGCGAGTGCGGGGGAGGAAACGTCATTTGCCGAGGCGCGTCTTTTTTAATCGTGTTGGGGATTAACGCGCGTTTACTTTGTCGCGTCTGCCGTCCTTTCGCGCCGCTATCTCGGGAGAAAACTGCGCGTTATACTTCTCACGATGATAATAGTACCTTATCTTTGGCGCGTATAGGGATAACCGACTTTGCATCCGTATAAGGAAGCGGAGTCAAATTAAATTCGACTTTAGTCCCTCAAAAGAACAGTCGAACTTTGCGCTGTCGCCTTGGGATTATACGATTTTTAAATATCGAAGTGTGTCAGTCAATTTTAAACTCGAATGACCGGGAGAGAAACTCGAATCGCCGTTATCTCGTTACCCGTGAACTTTTGCCCGGTATCGATACAGGACTTTTTTGTAGACAAAGATGTAATCTCCAAAAAAGAATTCTACGTACGTCC
The DNA here is from genome assembly GCA_963678675.1 of Xiphydria camelus. NCBI lineage: Eukaryota > Metazoa > Arthropoda > Insecta > Hymenoptera > Xiphydriidae > Xiphydria > Xiphydria camelus. Next base: position 2,164,537 of record OY783197.1, read on the forward strand.
GTCAAAACTTCACGGTTCGCGAGATAAGAGCGATCGAAGTTTTCATCGCCGAGTAATTTTGAAATCGACGTATCCATCCGTACATCACAGGTGTTCGGAAATCTACACCGCGCGCCCGTTAGAATAGACTCCGGATCCTCTGGAAACACCCACGCAGGGGGATCAGGCGTAGCCGCCACCTTCCACGAGAGCAGGTGGATCTATCTTATCGCAGCGATTATTCGTGGGCACCTGGTATAAGTTCCGCGCAGTCCGATTAGCCGTGAGCGCAATTTTCCTCGATAGACGGACTCACCTCCACAGTTTCCCCAGCGTCTTGGACAGCTCGGCGTTGTGCAGCTGGGGATACTGGTCGGCCAGCCTCCTCCGCGCGGCCTGGGCCCACACCATGAAGGCGTTCATGGGCCTCTTGACGTGGGCGGCCCTTTTGTCACCGGAACCCCTGCAATTGGAAGACGTTATCTTCATTGGAAGCAGTTTCCCTCGGCGATACGTTAAGTGCGCGGTCCTCGGTGCTTGTAGTTCGCGCGAGGGCGGAAGGGGGGCGCCGTAAACGACGACAAAACACCCTTGAATGGAACACCGATCAGGTGGTGGCGAGGGGGAAAGCAGAGGACGATGTATTTTTATTAAAATCGCGTCGTTTGCAAATAATGTTGACGAAATATTCGTGAAGGCGCGTTCTAAAGTGCGTACGCTCTGGGCAAAAAATGTTTCGAATAGTCCTGAGGGCACATTTATTCGATCGGAATGAATATCGATTGAATGTATAAAAATATCGTTGATTTGATCGAATAATGTGGATCAAATTGATATTCATTCGAATCGAATATCTCTAAAAGAATAAGTATATCGTGATGGATAATAATAAATTATATGAAACTAAGTTTACTCGCCGGGCAAGAAACGTCAATCGCTATTATCTCATTATTGATGAGCTTCACAGGCTCATATTTATATAATACTTTTGTGAGGATTACATTTTTATCTACAACAAAGTCTCATGTCGATGTAGGCCAAAAGTTTATAGATAATGAGATAATAGTGATTTCTTTCCTGGTGAGTAAGTTTAGCCTCATATGATATAGTTTATTATTGCGCATCACATCATATTCCTCCTTTTAGAGATTTTTAATAATTCGCTCGTGAAGTTTCACATTCCATATTACTTACAAACGTACCTCCAGCCGAAATTTATACGTCTTACAAATCCAATCGTCCCTCTTCACCTGCCTCCGGGTGAAGAGGACCGACCGGAATAATGGAATCAATAATGAGAACGAAAAAATTTAAAAAAAAAACTGGAAGCCAAGAGACAACAGGGTGACTTGCGAGAAATAATTTATTCGTTTCGAGGGGTATCTTATCCCCGTATCGCGCGCTCAGTGGCTTGTCTACCCCTACGAGCACCCCGGCTTTAAAATAACACTACATATCGCGACTGACGGACGGACGAGCGAACGTATCTCTTTTCTTACCGAGAAAGAGATGACTTCATAGAAGTCTCGACCCTCGCCTCGCCTCCGATGGCACGTCGATCATCGCGCGTCTCATTGCTTCCCTTTCTGGTTTCTTTATCTCGTTAATAAACTCCCACTCTTTCTCGCTCTGTGATTTATAAATTTGAATGATCTGCCGCGGTCGCGAAATTCGAAAAGCTCGGCCAGTTTATGCGCTGCACTGAGAGAAATAATTACTGGTGTCGAAAAAAAATGTACTTTCAGGATCAAGCCATGGTTTTCTTCGTGCGAGAAAATATTCGATAAACTCGAGTAATTGTTTTTTTCTTGCGCAGAAAGAATTTCTTATATATTCTTTGATCGAGAATCTGCATCCTGAAAAATTTGCAAGATCGTTTTGCGAGCACATTTTTAACAGAGCATGATTTTCTTTATGGTTACCGCCTGTCAGGCGCAGCTGGAGGTGATACTGTCGCGCCTGATGCTTGGAAACCACTGAACTACGAATTACCAAGGGAAGGTCCCATTTATTCCCGTTATTTATCATTTTACCAAAAAATCTTTTGAATAAAAGTTGCTTGGTGCCAAGTGGAATGTATAATATAAGAGGGAGAGGTTTTTGGTAACACGCGTTATCTGCAAGATATAATGGCCATCTTAATTTTTTTAAACGGAACTTCATATTTTCGTCCTTTTTCACGTAACCTCGTTATCGGGTTGCGCTGCGTGCGACTAACAGCGATTTTCCCTGGGCAGCGCTAATTGCACTATGTGTATCTACATCATTCGTTGTACCTTTACGTCAACAAAAGATAGAGATACACTCGGTGCAGTCAGTGCAGTCCAGAAGAAAACGCTATCCTTTCCCTGGACTTAGCTCTCATACTTTAAGCGGCAATTTCTCACAAACGTTTCAACAAATCGGCCTCTTTCGCTCTATATATTTCTTATTCATCTCGATGAGCTCTACAATTATTACAGGAACGAAAATGTCGAGTTCCATTTCAAAAAATTAAGGTGACCTTCGTATCTCGTAGCGATAACGCGTATTATCAAAACACACTTATATGCATCACACGCCCCCCCCTCGACAGCAAACTACTTTTATTCGAAAGATTTTTTCGTTGGGCGACAAATGACTAAAATATTTAAATGGACCTCATTTTTAAATTGTACTACTTTCGCGGTTGCCTCGCGTCAGGCGCAGCTGCAATCTGCGCCGCAACGCGCCTGACCCCAGGCAACCGTTCAACTGCACAATTTGCGTACAACATAATCGAACAAAGCGGGGACTAGAGAGGCACATTCGCCAGGCGGTCCCGAAGTCATTTCACTGCGGTTATATCCGTATCGAAGGAAGGGGCGACGGGTGGGCCCGCCGGATTGCGAGAGGTCGACGCGCCTCGGGAACCGGCCGTGTTTCGGCCTCTTTGAAACGAGAGGGGTGTTAAATCCGTGGGTAAACTCTGAGAGCCGGGAGAAATTAGCACGGGACCACTAACGAGGTCCCATGCGGCTCGCACGACACAGCTACTGTATATGTATGCTCGACGTTTTACCTAGATACGCAAAAATCTCGTATGTACGTGTTTACATCTCGTTTTCGCTCTTCGGCGTCGGGACACGCGCTCCGGTATACGTGTGCAGTTGCGCGATGCGACTACGAAGCGTTCACCGGTGGCGCGTATCGTGTCGACGCGGAAGAGATTTTATCGAGTATTTTAAAGAATGTATGATCCGCTGACATACTCGCGTCTATATACACCGAGAACACCGTTTATTGACCGTTGATAAATGTTTAAATATGGCTAAAGAAACATTTTATTGGGCCAAGTAAATATTCGTTAACTATTGCGATATTTATTTGGCACAATTAGATCCGTTGATGTTATCATTTGAATGAAATGAACATTTTAATAATTAACGTGTATTTTATTGTTCTAACGAAACATTTATTTCGACGTATTTGAAGTTACATTTAGGTATTAACTGTTAATAAATTGTTTCCTCGGTGTACTATTCGCGGACTCGCGGACTCCATAATAAATATTTATTTGAATACAGCGAAAAAGAAAACATTTTGTCAGACCAAGCAAATATTTGTTAACTATTACGATGTTTATTTGGCACAATATTCAATCTTTCGAGACTACCGTTTGAATGAAATAAACATTTTAACAATTAACATATTATATATTTCCTTAAGTGCTAACGAAATCTTAAAGATATTACTTCCATACAACAAATTGCAGCATCCCAATGCAGAATCCCACCGATTTGAATTCGTCCGCAACGTTTACATAAAATAGATAAGTCATGGCACTCTCTCTCTCGCCTTCCACAGCTGGCGGTACGGCGCATTCCCATAGACGCGAGCCATGGGAATTAAAAACAGTCGAATTTATCAGTCCATCGCGTTATCGCCAGAAATAAACACCGTACCCTTTCACTACCCCGCGATAACCCCCCTCCGCGACGAGACGAAGCGACGACGATAAGGGTGGATGGCACCCGTTACACTAAAGTGCCGTGCGTGCGAGCGGCTAATTTTTGAAATGCATTTTAACCGGGCCGAATAGAGCTGATTTTTTATATCTGTCTATTAACGTACTTTATACGAGCCGATCCACCAGGCCCGATCGCTTCGGCGTCGATGGATAAAAACTCGCGAGCAGAACGCACGGGGCAATTAGAAATACCAGATCACCGCTCGCGTTCACACGCGGCGGGCGACGTGCGTTGCGTCACATTTGGTCGGGCTGGCGCGCCTCGATTTATGTACGCAGCATCGAATCGCTATTAACATCGAACGACTAAGTCCGCACGTGGAGAGTATAGAAAATAATTTATATTGTGAACGCGGCGTTTTTGTCTGGCGATTTAAGAGGAATTTATACTTGATTGAGTAAAATGTCCCAATCTTGGTTTAACTTCGAACGCGATTATCTCGAAACACGGTGGAGATACGTGAGAAATGCGTAGCGACTTTTTCGTAGTAAAAATACAGATAAATATTTTTTATTTAAACTTTTTTCCAATATCTGTATCTGATCTCAAGATAATCGATATTGAACTAGTTCAACCAATTTACTCGCCAGGAAATAAACTTCAATCACTATTATCTCATTAATTATGAGCTTTTGGCCTATATCCGTATAAGACTTTATTGTCGATAAGAACGTAATCTTCAGAAAAGTATAATACAAATATCAGCCAAAAGCTCATAGGTGTAATGAGATAACAGTGATTGAAATTTCCCGGCGAGTAAGTTTAGCCTCGGTACGATACAATTCCACCCCCGCGAATTATCTCGTCGCAGAAATTTTTGTGCGGCGTACAGCATTGCAAAGCCGCGTCGTTTCCCACGCGCGATTTTCCCCAGCAGACGGCTCGCGCGCGAGAAAAGAGCCCGCGGCCGCGATCGGGTATTAATTAGCTAATTGGCGTTAATTAGCGGCCGAGGACATCTTTTTTTCTCCGCGGGGATGAGCGAGACGTTTCCCAGGCCGGGGAAACGAGCGCGTCATAATTGAGTTAGCGTTATGTATTTTTAAGAACGCGCCACATGCTCGCCTCGTACCCTTCTCTTTTAAATGCTTTTCCTTCCTCTCTCTCTCTCTCTCTCTCTCTCTCTCTCTCTCTCTTCCCTCTTATTTTTCTCGCCACCTCCCTTCGCGTCGGCGCGTTTCGACTCCCTCCTCCTCGCTTCCATAAAGTTTCTATCGATGTTCGCCTCTGTTTTAGCGCGTCGCTAACTCGGCACGGCGCGTGTCCTCCGTCTCTCCTAATATAACATGCGCGTCTCTATATGCGTTCGTGAGGGGGGGTCGTCTGTATAAATTATCCGCGAAACTCTTTCGATTCGTCTCCTCTTAAGTTTATTTCAACTCGGTCTCCCCGAAAAAAATATTCATATTTTTAAATTCAATTTTTGCAGTCTGTGTATACATATTTAATATCACGCGAAAAAAAAAAGTGATTTTGAGCGTGTTTCTCTCTACTACAGTGTGACGCCATCGAAATGTAAGAGAGACAAATTTATGCCGAGCAAGAAATGCGAGAGAGATGGGCTTAGAGCACGATGACGTACCTAGCTACATTTCAAAATCCTGTTTTCCTGCTTAAATAAGGCCGAAAATGAAAAATGAAAAAATACGACGTAGATAATTTTGTCTACATTTTTCGAACCTGCGATAAGAAAAATTTGTGGGAAAACTAAAGTGACGGAATCGTAATCGGGACCGATTATGCATCGCCGAGGGGGGCGTGGCGCGACTATTCTCTCGTTTTTTGATATCTACACGAATTCTCGACTTTGCGCACTGAGAGAAAACGGTTTATAAACGGGGAATACGTCGAAATAAGCATTTCGTTGGGCTAAGTAAATGATCGTTAATTGTTACATTTATTAGACAGGATTAAATATTTCTAGACACAACTATTGGAATGAAACAAACATTCTAATAATTAACACGTATTTTCCGTCCTAACGAAATACTTATCTCGCTGTATCTGGAAATACATTTACTAACTATTAATAGACCGTCTTTTTTCTGGGAAAGCTCCCTCAAAATTCCTTCAATTTTACATGCTTTAATCAACGTTTATCAGAAGTTTATCACATTCTCGCGATCCAAGGCGATTATCCATTTCTAAGGCTCATAAAAATATCCCATCCTCGCGTCGCTACCGCTCTAAAGAAAATAAACTTCGTATCCGTTCTATAAACAGCAAAATAATTCAATTCCTAATTGACCCTCTCTCGAGAATATTGTTTGCTTATTTTTCACATTTGTATCGTCGACCTAAAGTCAAATTAAATCGCCGTTAAAGGCGATTATCTCGGTCGCTGCGTTCGTTGGCGATGCGATAATTGAAAAGTTTACGCAAATTGCTTTCCATATTTATTAGATTACTCCTAACTCGTTAATCTTTTCTCTATCTGGAAGCTCGTTTCTCTGATCTTCGTTTTCGCCAATCGAGAAAGCAATTTATTTGAAGCCGAAAAACATTTGCTAGATCATGGTGAAATAAACATTGATCAGACCAAGCGAATATTCGATACTATTGTACTATTACGATTTTTATTCGACACGATTAAACGTTCCGTGATAACTGAAAAAATTAGCCTCAGCGGAATAAATGCGTTTTTAGATGATTCTGTATAAGAACATATTTATTTGATTCGAATGACTACCAATTTGAGTCACTCATATTCAATTAAATCAATCATATTTATTCAAGTTCAATTGACGATCAATTTGAATCACACTGTGATGTAAATCCAACAATTTTTTAAAGAACAAATATTTTTATAAACTCAGGCGATACAACAAACATTGACTTCAGAGCAATCACTTATTATAGTTTGTTTGAATATTGTGACAATCATATAAGTCTATCTGGTCTGTTATCGCTTCTCGCACACAATTCGCCTTTTTTCCTTGTCCGATTAATCGAGCCTAAACGATACCATCTCTCGCCACCCTATCCCACTCGCAATCAGATTTATCCGGCCGAGCGACGTTCGAAATAGCCTCTCGAAGTCTGATTCTGTCACCCGGCAGAATTTCTCCGCGTCGACTAATTTTCTATCGGAGAAGAACAAGTAACAGAGTGGCTACAAACCTGGAAGATCGGGAAATGTCAGGGAAGTATCAGGGAATTTAGAATTTTTTCGGGAAATTATAAATAAACTGGAGTTAATTTTTCGAAGCTTCATCACATTGTAACATTTTACGATGCGGTTTGCACTGCTGCCTCATATATCTCCTGCAGTATTAGCGCACGTGTGTCTCATCACCTAGAAATTAGGCTCTTTACTATACTGTAAAAAGTTTTGCAGTAAAGTTCATGTTACTTTTAAAAAGTTTTTGTCATACAAGTTTATCTACGCTATTGAAACAATTAAATTTACCACAAAACCGCTGTTAACGTATCAACATTAAAGCATCTTTTCAGCAAAAACTGTAAAATTCAAAACTCTTATCGAAGATTATATAACAATTCGTGGTAATTCACATTACTGTATTTAACTTGTAATTTTATAATACTCTTGTATAGAATATGTATAGCAAATTTACAAATCCTTTTAACGGTTTATCAATGTACCTTTCTCTTTGCAGCTACTCTCATGATCTCTAAAAATGTTGGGTATAATTTCAGTTCGTATTCTCTTGTACTACGATTATTCATCATTTTGTCGATTGTGCCAAACTTCTAATATGATCGAAAATATCAGGGAACATTTATAAAATTTGATCTGAAATAGTCGGGGAATTCTATAACGAAGTTTCTGTGGCCACCCGAGTAAAACATATTATATTTTATAAATCATACATAATTATGAGGCCAAACTTACTCGCCAGGAAAGAAAATTGAATCACTATTATCTCATTATCTATGAGTTTTTGGTTCATATTTGTATGATACTTTTTTGAAGATTATGTCTTCATCTACAATAAAGTCTTATATCGATATCGGTAAACAATTCATAAATAATGAGATAATAGTGATTAGAATTTTTTCCTGGCGAGTAATTTGGTTTAACTACTGGTTCAATATCGAAAAAAAGTTTAAATAAAAAATGTTTATCCATGTTTTTATTACAAAAAAGCTACTTGCACTTTTGACGTGTTATTCATTAATATTTCATTTCACGCATTAATCACCTAATATACGCGAACTCTGTATGGTTTAGGTATATACCTATGACATTATTAGAATTGTTTTAATTTTTGTATGTAGATACAAATCCATATACAGAAATCATATATAAATTTAATAAGCCCAAATTTATATATGTTCTATCTATATATCTTTTCCACCCGAGTGAAAATTCCCGCGACATGAACGACTTACTTGGTAGCAACCGGTACCAGCGTCCAGTCGTATCCCTGGAGAACCTTAGCGACGGCCGCGCTGATCCCCTCGCCGCCGTGCGGCCCACCGGCATTATTGTTGTTTACGCTCTCGTTATTGTTATTGTTGTTGGCACCTGCCGAACGGGCGGCCGATGACTCGCCCAGGAGCTCGTCCATTTTTCTCGCACTCGCAGTTCCGTGCACCATAAAAATCCTCGCGAAGATCACGCGATATTCATCCCTCCACGATCCGAGACGGCCGGATTTACCGGTGGGCGATCCTCCGGAGACGCTCGTTCCTTCGCGCGCGAAGAAACAACCGCACGCCCGTGCCCTCGGCAGAAAATCACTTCGGATCGACGATATCGGTTTCGATTTCACTCGTCGATTTCACCAAACGCGATACAGCGTCGGCTGGAGAGTCTCCGCACCGCGCGCCTACCGCAACTCAGCCGGGAGACACTTGCGCGGATAGCCGTGGAACGCAGCATCCTCCCGCCGTCGGATCTCGTCTCCGACGGGACGCGCGAACAGCGTTTATCGCTTATCGGGCGACGGGATGTCTCATTCCGTCGTGTCCGCGCGTTTCCCCCGTCGGACTCGAGGCACGGAAGCCGCGGGAAATCGGGTGACAGCGTCGCGAGGAAAGCGCGAGCGCGACGACGTCGCGCGAAACGTCAAAGCGCGTGGAAACTGCGGGTCCCCGCGGCGCACAGTTTGTGGTTTGCGGCGCGATCGGCGCTCAAGTGAGGTGGTTGCATCGCCTCGGGGCAGTCTCCGCCGCGAGTCGCACGCGAGCGATGTTCTTCTCCAGGGGGGCGGGGCGAACGGCTGCTGCTGGTAACACTTGTTGCTTCGGGACCGTGAGGGAAAGAGGGAATAGAGAGAGAGAGAGAGAGAGAGAGGAACGACGTCGAAGGCCTCGTATCGGGAGGGAGGGAGAGAGAGGGAGGGAGAGAAAGAGAGAGGAAGTACACCCACTACTTCGTCTAGTACAGCGCGCGCGCGCAGCCCGGGGAGTTGCAGCCAAATAAGGAAGCTCTCTAGCCGATTGCGCTCCGATTTGTGTATACGGAAAAAAAAAAAAGTATCGTCGAACTGGCAAGAAAAATATTGCAGAAATATTATTGCATTACAAAAGCTATGAATTTTGATTGCTGTCAGAGCACTGATATATTGCTATATGAAATAATATATTATTGCTATATACCTACTCTATTACCTGAACAAGAAACTATCGTTGACCAAACAGTAAAAATATTGCAGAAATATTTATCGCGCCAGCAATAATTGTGATTGCCATCGCAGCACTGGTACATTGCTGTGTGAAAAAATATTTTATTGCTATATACTCCAATTATTTCCGAACAAGAATTTATCGTTAGGCAAACAATAAAAATGTTGCAAACTATTATTGCACTAGCAGCAATGACGATTGTTATCGGAGCACTGTAATATTGCTGTATGAAAGAATATGTCATCGTTATGAGACGTTATAGCTATTCTGCACTACCCGTAGAAGAAAATTATCGTCGGTCTATCAATGAGATATTGTTGATATATTACAGCTATATAATTACTCAAAATCTGCAATATACATTTGGATGAGAAATATCTATTGTAGAAGTAACAACAATAATACGGCGAATCTCACGCTGCAATTGTTTCAATGCCGTGACAATGTAAGGAAAATTAAATAGAGTTGAACCAATTAAATTGAAGTTGTGAAACAAGTGAAAATCTATTCGAAACAATTACACCGCGAGGTTAAGCGTATTCAACTTCAACGATGGTTGAGTGAAGTAAATTTTTTTTTTTTCAGTGTAGGTACCTTTACGTCAACGAAAGATAGAGATGCACTTGAATTCGCCATTGAAAAGAGAGGCGCGCCTTTCTCCTCTTCCTTGTCTTCTTTTATTCTCTCATACTTCCATAACGAAAGCATATTGCGCACACCAAGAAAACAGTTCATTGATAATTAATAAATGTAATTTCAAATACGGCAAATAACTACGAGGATTTCGTTAGAACGAGAATCTTTGCTTCATTCAAACGATTGCCTCGAAGAATCCAGTTGCGCCAAATAAATATCGCAATAGTCACCTAACGAATATTTACTCGATCCAATCAAATGTTTATTTCGTCATATTCGAACAAACACTTATTAACTACAAATAAATCGTTTTCTCGGAGCGTCTATGTCGCATAAAAGATTTCCGCGTTGCTAAGAAATTCCTTTCGTTGGACCCGATATCCAATCGCCCCCCATATACGTGTTACATCCACAAGGCGCATTTGCGTCGAATCGCGCGGTGCGACGTATCTCTCCTCTCCTGGCGCAGTGCCATTTATTTCGGAGCGTGTCTCCGAGGGAGAGCGAGAACGTTTCCATGGCTACGATATCCTCCGAGAGGAAGGCCAATCGGATTATTCCTGACTCCTCCCACCTACATATCCCCCCTTCCCCCCCTCTCTCTCTCTCTCACTCTCCCTCCCCCCGTTTCATCGCGACTGCTCCCTCGTACGGATCTCTCCTCTTCTCCACTCTCTCCCTTGCTCTCTCGCATCTCGATCCGCTCTCTCATTGGTCCTGCCGAGAATAATTATGACGTCACCGCGCACCTCGAAGCTCTCCCTCCCCCCGGCTGAGAAACCTATATGCATACACGCGCGCCCGGGAGAAAATGTTTATATATAATTGGATATGGGTTATCAGATTCGAAATTTGTCTATATCTGATTTTATATATGAGGAGCACAGCTCCAAAACTCGTTTAGTCCATTCGCAGTTTGTCCTATAATTGCTAATAGTTTAGCGATTATAAGACAAACTGCGAATGGACTAAATGAGTTTTGGAACTGTGCTCCTCATATGAAGAACTATTATATGTATATAATCACGTGTGTAATCGAGTCATTATTTTTTTCGCGCAAAAAGAACTTATCGTTCCACAACAAAGGTGTTCACGAATCACAAATACATATAATATTTTTCACCCAAGAATTTGTATTCCTAAAAATCTTTAAGGGGGGGCCATGCTTTCTTGTGATCGAAGACATATTTTTTTAACACTAGCAATTATTTCTCGCAGTGCAGTTTCGAAGGAGGAACTTCCTCTTTCCGAGGGATTTAGGTCCTCGCGAAAGCGACAATATCGGCGCGGCTCGAGGGACTCTAACAAGAGCCACGTGGCCGCAGGGGGTGCGCGCGCGCGTCTCGGATCGGTGACCGGGAAAAGGATCGGCGCCTTTGTGTTTTCTCGCGCGCGCGCGCAGCATCCGCTCCGCACGTGGAGCCCGAGTCACGTGGGGCTCTACGATCGCAACTTTTGGACGCGCGGAACGGTCGACACGGAAAAGTTTCTTATTCCCCGGGGTGGCTTTGTTTCGGGTGTTTATACAATATATAAAAACATATACATTTTTGCTTTTAATGCATACAAATGGCACATTTGCAGACTGTAACAGTATTGCAAATTTGCTGCTGCAAAGAAATGTTTAGATCTTGCAGTTCTATGCGTAATTTTTCGTCGATTTCAAGCGAATTGGTGGTGGATTTTAAATCGAATTTTCAATACATCACGTGGCAATGCAACTTCCAACGCATGCATTACCTATAGCTTTCCGATCGAAGATAGGGCCGATCTCAAGCCGAGGATCCGTCGCATGTTGCGGTACGCGCTTCGAAAGTAAATATACCCGCCTGCGCATCGTCGTAGGATCGCCTTTCCTTTCGATCGATTCATCCGTAATATAGATCCCTCGTAGATTTATGGGCACGCAGTTCACACTCAGCGGACGGTGAAAAGTGGCGTAGATAACGAGAGATAACAAATTTCCTATGAAGTTAATTGACTCCCGACGATAATAATTCTTGTAATAATGATCCCAGGTCTTCGTGAAATTTAATAATAATCGAGGAGCTTTTGAACTTTTGCTCGTTTTAGTGGATCTTTGCAATCGAAAAAAAAGAGAGATAAAGGATAGTAGAGTAAGAAGAGAAATTTTTTTTCAAGACCAAAGGGTCTCGCGAGCCAAAAGAGTCTATAGACTAGACGGCTGGGATCTCGGATCGATAATCTACGAGTCTAATCTCACGGCACGCGCTTCAAAGGCAAATACGTACACCGCGTCTACGTCTTTCCTTATCGGTCGTGTTCGAGCCGTCAGATCTCCTGGATGCGCGATCGTCGCCCAATTATAGAGGCTCGAATTGATCGGGGAACTTTCTCCGCGTAAGGAGACACGAGGTCAAGTCTCGGGAAATTACTTTGCGAGGAAAATCTTATGTGTGCTGCATGGAAAAAAATAAATCGTAGCATTTATCGAGTTTGTGATCAATTTCAGAGTTTTAGTAAAAAGTACAGCAACGCCTGCAATTTGCACAAATTTTACTATAATTTTTATTAAAATTGTAGTTGTAACGATAAATTGGACTTGTCCTGAAATTCATCAGACATTTTACGATTTATTTTTTTTCCGTGTACAATGTATTAGATACTTTTACTAGTCGATTGCAAAGTAATCCGACTTATTAAACTGAAATCCAGCATCTGCTCGTTTATAAGAGCCCTTTATATGTACAGTCACCTAATTAAATTACAATACATCCTTCGACACTATCTTCCGAACGTGACGGCGAATGCTGCGTCAAACTGTTCGTATATACTTACGAATATACCTGGCAGGTGTATACGTCATGTATACATATAGATACAGCCGTTGTAATGTCGAGTCATTAATTACTCACACAAATCGTAATTAATAGCTGCACGCGCACCGCCCTACGTTTTATTCCTTTATTCGGGTCCGATCCGAGGATCGAGACTGTTATACGTACGGGTGGTGGGGAAACTGGAAGCGTTACGGCGGGAAGTTGGCCCCTCGTTGCTGTGGAAAGTAACGGAAACGAGGGGCCAACTCGCCGCAACGTTATACGCCCTCTGCTATACGTTTCTGATCGAGCTGACGAGTTGAACTGAATCTCTGCGGGCAGTATGATACAATCACTTTCAAAGAAATTTGTGCATTGCTTTATATTTATGGGGTAGGATAAACGCCCCAGTTTCCGTTTAACTTTGAACGCGATTATCTCGAAACGCAGTAGAGATACGGGAAAAGAAAAGACTAGCTTTTTTATAGTAAAAGTGTAGACAAACATTTTTCATTTAAACTTCTCTTCGATATCACCAACCGTTTCGAAATTATAACAGATTTCAAACTTTCACCCTGTCATTTATTCATAACGCGTATATATGCATAACCGCGTCCAACTTTAATCGCGATTATCTCGAGACGCAGTAGAGATACAGAAAAAATGAAAGCTACCTTTTTTCTAGTAAAAATGTAGGCAAACATTTTTCATTTAAACTTCTCTTCGATATCTCGAACCGTTTTGAAAATATAACGAATTTCACATTTTCACCCCATCATTCGTCCATAACGCGTATGCATTACCGCGCCCACATATCTCACGTACCTTTCCCCTTCGCGCGCGCGTATATTGCGCGTATAAATACGTACGCCAACGCGCGCGTCTACGTCTGTGGCCAATGACAGCGCAGAATGTTTCGATGCTCGCGGCTCCCTTGGGGGTCCAACTCGCGGGGCCCACCTCCCGGGGGGCTACATGTGTCGAGTACCCTCGCACCCGCCCCCGCCGTCCCATTCGGAGCCTTTCAAGTGCCCGACGGGGCCTCGGAGCCGATCGTCCGAGTCTCGGAATTATTGGAATCATTATTTTATCGCCGCGGCGAATATCTTGATTTCTCATCGGCAAATTTGTCATTTCCTCCCCCTTTCCACCTCTTACTCTTCTCTACGCGAGAAGAACCTTTATACGAAGTTAAATTTGCGGTAATATCGATATTTTTATGAATTTATAATTATTTTGTATATAATGCATGCGTGGATTTGGTCATATATGGATCACACGTATGACTTTTATATGAACCATATACACAGACTACATTGAGAGAAATAATTGCTAGCGTCAAAAAAACTTGCCTCGAATCAAGATCATATGATCTTACAAATTTTTAAGAATAGGTACCTTCGTTGTGGAACAAGAAATTCTTTCTGTGTGAAAAAAAACGATTAGGTACTCAAGTCTACACTGAGAAAAAATTTGGTTGATTTAACCAAAATCTTGAAGACGGTGACCAAACCATTTGGTCAAATATGGATCCTCCATTCGCTTGGTTAAAACTGACAATTAAACTGACAATTTTTTGATTAGAGTAACTAACATTTGGTTGGAATAACGAAATATTTGGTTCAGCTGACCGGTATTTTGGTTAGGATAACTAAACACATTTAACCAGATGCGTTTTGTCATTTTAACCGAATTATTTTTCTCCGTGTATTCAAATATTTTCTTGTGCAAAGAATTCCACAGATGGATCCGGGAATTATATCAAGTTTTTGTTTCAAGAAAACATTTTTTTGGCACCAGCAATTTTTTCTCTCAGTGTATATATGGATTACACAAACATTCAAAGATCAGTAGGTATATATGTAAGTAGTCCCTATATGGTTGATATAGAAATCATATGTAATCCATGTATGACCAAATCCACACATGGACTATATACAAAATATGTCGAACTTCTCCGCCTGGGAGGGATTATTAACGTTATTTTTCATGAATTAAAAATATCTCACACTCAACAGACAGAAGCAGAGATACTGAACTCGCGTGATATCGATCGCGCGCCGATGTCTTTTTGCGAGGAGTCCCAAAAAAGGAAATGCCCACACACGTTGGCTATAATCGAACGAGCGAGGATCGTTTATACGAGCGCATAGGCGCGTGTATAAAGCGTGCCCGCGGGTTTTGTTTAGCCAGCGCGACTTCGCGCGAATCTCTCCTCTCTCGTGGAGCCCGAGTTGCGCAAATCCCGTCATCTCCTCGCGGTGTCGAGAGGATGATTGATAATATGCGCCAATTAAGGCCGGGTATCGTAGACACCTGCACGCGACGACTTCTTTTTATCCTTCCTCTTTTTGGCTGGTCTTTCCAAGTGTGGTAACAATCCGTCGCGATAAATAAAACGCGAGATATTATTAATAACTATGGAATAAGCGCGCCCCAGAGCTTCTCTTCAGCTTCGAGCGCGATTATCTCGAGATGGGGTGGAAATACGTGAAAAACGAAGGGTAGCTTTTTTGTAGGAAACATATAGATGAGCATTTTTTAATTTAACTTTTTTTTTGATATCTCCAACCGTTTTCGAGGTAAACGACTTTGGACTTGTAATTATTCCATTTTTTACTCCGTAATTTTCGCGATTGCCATCCATAAGCTGCGGCTGGAGATATGGTGCACCCCTCTTGCCTCACCCCTACTTGCGAGCAAAGTTTCGCAAATCTCTACACTCTCTCTGGGCGCAAAACCGCATATTGGCACCACGTGCGTCCCGGGATGTTTAGCTTACGGAGAGCAAAATTCCGCGGGGAAATCAATATTATTGTTCGGCGCCGGCTAAATTTGTAATCCGGAGCGTACCCCGTCCTCCCACCCCCGATGCGTCGTGGTAGTGTATAGGCACTCCGGAGGCGCGATGTCGCGAACGCCGATCGGGGGACGTTTACTTACGCAGTTCACAGATAAGATATGCGCGAAAGAAGCGGAACTACGATAGCGCCGCTGTGTGTTGTAATAACGGAATAAATGGATTTGGCCGTTGGTAAATTTACACCCGTAATTTAAAATTGTCGTTTTTAATATGAAATCTTTCATTGCCGTGATGAAAATAATATAAATTATAAATTGAAAACAGTGAAGATCACAAGACGGCATTTTTGAGTCTTGAATCGCAATGGAAATTCTACTTATAATAAATAAAACAGGAAGCATAACAATATAGGTATTATTTCACGTTTACACACAGAACGTGTATTCAACTGAAATTAAATTCTTTAAGGTGAGATTTACCGAGGGGCCAACTACACGTGCCATCGCATACGGAGAAGGCCCCTCCTAAACTGTGTCCCTCCTCCATCAGCGGGGCACTCTCCTCGAAGAATTCTCGCGACGCGCAGGCGAGGGGGTAAAAATTAAAAGGCGCCACCCTAGAGGCGCGCGGCGTCTCGGTGACGCGTAAGTAGTAATACACCCGAGAAAGGCCCTCTATGCGCGTCAGTACAGTCTCTCCGGTCGTACGCCGCGCGTCGAGAGAGAGAGAGAGCTTCCTTTGATCTTCCACAAAAGCCGCCACACGGCATTGACCGTGGTTTATATACGCGATGTATGGGGCGTTGTCTCTGCTAGCTCACTCATTCATTAAATTTGTCGTATAATTAGGCGCGAGACCGAAATGTCGCGCGCTCTGTGCGGCTAGGCATCGCTCGCGCCGTATCGCGCAGCGGTTCTCGTTTGACTTTGGAGGCGATTATCTCGCGACGCGATGGAGATAGGTGAAAAATCGAGGGTAGCTTTTTTATGGTGAAAACGTAGACGGACATTTTTCATTTGAACTTTTTCACGATACCTTCCACCGTTCGTGAGATAATCGAGCTTGAACGCGGAATTCAACGGGCGGAGGACGTTTGTTCTACTTGTTTTCTTTGCAGGAAGACTTTTCCTATGCAGAAATCGATAGTATTTCTCTCATCACTTTACGTCCTTTCTTCGTCTACAATCTAGCCGGGCAGTTCGGTACAACGATCTCTTGTGCGTCCAACATTATGTTTGACTCGACATTAGCACCCCGACCCCGCCCATGTAGTACTCCTCCGCGACGACACTCGCGCTTATCCGGTCGCCCTCCTTATCCTTGATACCCTCGGCACGAGACACCGTTTGCGAGCTGCCGTATGTATAATGTGTACTCGTATCTCAAGTACCGTGGGTACCGCGCCTCAAAATCCAGGCTAAAGTAAATTAATCGTATACATACCTACCTTCCTCTTTTCTGTATTGCTATACAGAGAATAAAATTCGATAAGATCAACTATAAATCGCAATTAAATGTTTTCCTGGCTCAGATAATATGCATCCTTCTCAACAAAATACTTTCTTGGCTTCGGTCATTTATTTTCCTAATGAACGTATTTTGTTTAAACCAAGAATATGATATTTGAGCTAATGTGAAATATTTAATTGCGACTATTCGACTAAATATTTTTAGTTGATTTTGATGTGACAGTGAGAAAAATTTCGATAAAATCAACTAAATATTTCATCGAATATCCGCAATTAAATATTTTATTAGCAGAAATAATATTCATGTATTCGTTCGTCGTTACTTGACAAGTAATTCGTTAAGCGAAGAAAATATTTGATTAAAACGAACGAACGATATTTGAGCTGATAGAATACTTAATTGTGACTATTCGATTAAACATTTACTTGATTATACCAAATCATTTTCTCAGCCTATACCTTCTACGATTCGTAAGAAACGTAGGATACACGGGCTACCCAGGCGAAGAAGTTCTATATAATTTGTATATGTGGCCCATATGTTGATTTGATCATATATGAATTATATATGATTTCTCTATATTAACCATACAAGGACAATATTTGGATTTTCAATATTTCTGTAATCCACATCTAGCCTTTATATCGTTAATTTGGAAATATATTATATATAAATCATATCATACACATGACCAAATCCCCATATGGATCATATGTAAAATACATAGAACTTTTCCACACCCGAATAACGATATAACCGTCGTCCAAATATCGGGCACGCGTCGCGCACGCACAATCGAAGACGCGGAAGACGTGTCACACGTGTGTAACAGCTGCCGCACCGCGCGCAGCGCAGAGAGAGAGGCCCGGAGCTCCTCGACACGACATGCACACACAGGTGACGGAAGGTGTGCGGTGGCGCGCGTACGCGGGAAGGGAGAGAATGGGAGCCCGAGAAGAAGAGGAAGAAACGGTGGATCCTCCCCCCCCCCCCTCCACCAAGGGGGAAGGTGGTCCACGGAACACGCCTCCCCGATCTT